>CM041782.1:167952675-168323665 GCA_023374045.1 Limonium bicolor
GTTTGTAGAAACTCCCCCACACTTGAGCTTCAGCCTCTTGTAGCGTAGCTTAGTTGCGTGTGGACTGGAAGTTGCACCCGCATTAAAACACTAGAAGCAACCAACTACAACTGGAGTTAAGGGTTAGCAAAAACAAAACCAAAGGAGAACGAAAACAAAAACAGGAAATAAAATAGTGGAGTCGTTGTGGGCAAATATTAAAGGGTGAAACGAGTACTCCCCGATAAGATGCGGATGGAAGATAGGGTGCCCGCACAATTGCTAGTGGGAGGCGTCGTTGAGGTGCTACCTTCAATGTGGAGATGAAGGTCCTCTTGAAAATTTCGCCAGAGGTTCCTTTGTAAGTGTTCCTAATTCCATCCTTTTTCAGAGGGGCTTACCTGTTTCCAAAAATTCACAACACAAACACCACCAATTGGGCGTAAAAGGCAAGTCCAAAGAATGCCAAAATAGCCCATTATTGAAAACAATGCAAAATCTAACTAACAGAATTTAAAAGACAAGACACGAAATGAAATCCGGGTTGCCTTCCGGTAAGCGGCCCTTCTTTAAGGTCTTTGGCTAGACCATACCACCGTGAAGTCATCTGGGATCGAATATGAACGTTGAAGTCGGCTTCAACGGGTGGGTTGGGCGGGCATCATCTAGAAATGAAGAACGACCCGGATCAAAAGAAATGTGGCCTCAACACTTAGGATGTAAAAGTGTAAACTCCACCGATCGTTCATCAGGTGGAAGTGTTGAGGTGGGCGATCCTTGGTATGAGGATCAAACTGTGGTGGAGCCTCCTCTTCAAATTCAAGGATGTAAACATCCTTATCTTCAGTGAGCGGTGCAGGGAGAACTCCGGAGCGGACTTTGTCTTCAATCTTTGGTCCCGGATCAAATGGGAAGGTGGACCTCCACACTTAGCGGGTGTACGTTGAGCTTCCACCCAACTTCATTAGTGCACGGGGGGGGGCCTTGATCCTTCAAATGAAGATCAAAGTTAATAGGCTCCTCCTCCTCAAATTCAAGGATGTAGACATCCTCGACCTCGGGGTGAGCTCATAGGAAGAGCCGAGGTGGACATCAACTTCAGAGGGGGATGGCTCCTTGAAGTCGGTGGTGGTACTCTCCTCTGAGGAGTCAGAGGGAGACAGTGTCTCCTCCTTCTCAAAGTTGAGGATGTGAGCATCCTCGTGATCTTGATGGAGCACGGAGAAGGCGGGGAAATATTGGTAGCTGACTTCAGAGGGAGAAAGCTCCTTGAAGTCAGAGTGGAGACTCTCTTCTGATGAAGTGTCTTCATAGTCAAGCCGGGGGGTGGAGTGGTGCTGGGCTTTCAGATTCGCACAGGGGAGGAGTTAGAGAGTAGCTCAAGTCCTTAGTAGGCTGTTCCACATCATGAACTGTTTTGCTCTCAAGTTGTTGAGCGCAATCTGATCGATCTGAGCTTGAACATTCATGTTGAAGGTATTTTGCTTCATGATAAAAGTATCTTGCATAGTCGAGTTAGGCTTGCAAGAAGAGATAAGATCAGACATGAGCTCCTCCAAACTGGGTGAATCAACCTCTATTGTGATCTCAGGACAGTGAGCGCTCTCGTGGTCTCCTCTATACTCTTGGCACACAAGCCTCCGGTATAGACTATGAGTTGAGGTCCTCCATAAGAGCTCTCAATTCGCCATTGTTGTTGGACATTGGGGCTCTCATGGTACTCTCGCACCTTTGGCATACACTCCAATAATCGGTGTTTTGCTCGGTGTAGTCGCCATGCCAACCTTCTGCTGGGGGGAGGACAGATGGTTCGAAAGTTTTCCATAAGAGCTCTCAATTCTGCCATTGTTGTTGGACATTGGGGGCTCTCATGATATTCTCCGCACCTCTGACATACATCCCATTGATTGTAGTTCTCTACACCATAGGAGTAACCGTACCAACCTCCTGCTTGATCGTAGTGACCATCCATCAGAATTAAGTACCTAAAAAAGAAACAAAAATTTATACACAAAATGGGCAAATAAATGAAATGAAATCTGCACAAAAACTAAACAGATAATAAACCAGATAGTTGGACCGAAGTCCCCGGCAACGGCACCAAAAACTTGTTGAGTAAAATAGTGGTGAAACTAGATTGCTACTATGGGCAGTGAACCCAATCATTGTAGTACACAAGTTCGTATCCACAGGGACTTCGTAACTGTCTAGCTAATTATAAGCTTAGTAAATGTGCAAGAGGATATATACAAAAGTGCATAAATGTAAATTATGGGTTTTGGGTTTTTGGGTTGTAATTGGAGATATAAAGAAAAGAAATAAACACTAAACTAACTATCTAGGATAGGTGTAGCCTGGGATGGATATTTGCACCGTCCTCCCCTTACTACCGATTGTCGAACCTCGAAACTCATAGCTAAACAACGGGAACGCTTAATTAATTAGCATTCTAATCTAGGCCTACTAATCCTAACCAATTTAATCGAAACTTCTCATTCAGCTAAGCCCCGGGTCAATCGATAGCACTAAGCTCAAGTTCCACTAAGGTTGCAATGTAGTCTAATCTCAAAATTATCGAAATCAGAGTACATCGTTTTAGTCTCTAACAGTTTAGGTTTCTATCTCTGAATAACATTTTGATAGAATCCCACAATAATGCTAAACTAATCGGTAGGCCAAACCAACCAATTTAACACATAGAAGACAAATTGAGCAAAACCCTTAACAAATCCCCAAATCATGAGCAACAAATTTAGAAGTCATAAACACTCAATAATCATCTTCATTAAGCTCAAAGACTAAAATAAAACCATAAATGAGTTCAAGAATCTACAATGGAGTTTAGGGATTTTGGGACAAAATCCCTAATCCCTAGCTACAAATGATTCTACACAGCCATAGGAGAGAAATAAAAGAGCAAGGGATAGAAGTAGCCATTAATGGAGCTTGGAAGGAGGTGAGCTTCCTTCTCTCTCTCTTCTTCTAGTTCTTCTTCTTCTTCTTCTTAGTAGGGGCTTATGTCTTCTTATGGAGTATTGATTCTTAGTGCTTCTCTATTTCTTCTGTCTTCTCTTATTAGTATTAGGTTAGGGAAGATTACTGATTCTTCTAGGAGGTCTGAGGAGGAATCGTAGTTCTTCTTCTTCTTCTTCTTCTCTTCCTTCTTCTTATTCTTCCTCTTCCTCCTCTTCCTCTTCTCCTCTTCCTCTTCTCTTCTTCCTCTTCTTCTTCTTCTTCTTCTTCTTTTCTTCTTCTTCTTCTTCTTCTTCTTCTTCTTCTCCTATTCTTGTCTCCTTTAGAATCGCCTTCCTCTCTGTTTTTGGGGCGGAAATCGACTGAATGAAGAATGGGAAGCTTTCCCCAAAATCCCCGTTTTAAAACGCAGATCTGGGCTAATTTTCGACCCGACCGACCTTGCAAGGTCGGGTAGGGTCTAGGGTCGGTGGAGTTAGTAGCAATTTTGGGGCGTGTTTTTAAGTTTTGACTGACCTTGCAAGGTCAGTCCTAAGGTCGGTCGATTCTAGTAGCTTGCAAAAACGCAAATCTAGGCAAAATTTGGACCCGACCGACTTGCAAGGTCGGTCCTAAGGTCGGTCGGAGTCAGGCTAACTTCAAAACGCTGTATCTTCTTCGTTTTAACTCCAAATTTGGATCCGTTTGCCCCACGCGTTCCTCTCTTCGTCTACTTTACTCCTAGCTATGTTACTCCTCCTGTTTAAACAATAAATGTGTAAAACACCAATGAAACACAAAACTAGAGGAAAACAAGCTAGAGTGAGAGAAATGAGCATGAAAAGTGTTGATTAAACATATGAAATACACCCCTAAAACATGCTCATTTGGACACTCATCAGTTAGTTGCTGAGGGTGGGTATGTTGTTGGAGGATTCCGGTTCACACGGAAGTTCCTATCTAGCGTACCTCACACGCTAACACTCAACCCTTAGCCCTAAGTCTCTAATTCCTAACTCGGTATTTCCTAAATTCGGTATTTCATCCATCAGAGCGATTCGCTCTGATACCACTTTTTTGCAACACCCCTACCGCTAATTCTGTCATTACTAATAAATACTACCTTCGCAGCGGATATTACATACACAGCGGCGGGTGTACAATGTCGTTAGTCACCCACGTGACTAACAAGGCCAGCTACACTACTTCATACTATCGGTCTGATGACTTGAATATACCGTACACTACACAATATATTTCTTTCCATTCCATACTTAGATCATAATTCAAATACAAACTCAATACATTACTATACCGAGTCTACTACAATCCTTAATTTTCGATACAATTTGGACTTCCATTCACAATACATTACAATACAGTTCCTATTACTCAACTACCCATACTTATACAGCAGCCGTCCTACACTCTCGAACGGCGGTCGGCTTCGAAGTACCTATAAATAAAAACGGTGCCCCTAGGGGCTCAGCAAATTGCTACATAGGAAATTTGCATACCCGCGTGCTAACCAAGGTACACCGACTACTTTGGTCGGATATAAATGGAGTTCGTTTACATGCATACATACATACTAATAATACGACAATACAAGCATCAATACTTACATACATATACAAGGTTCAATACCTACTAAGGAAGACAATTTGTCAGTTAACCGTTCATGTTAGTTATTCGTTCATCCGGTTAACCGGATGCTCTCTTTCTCCTCGCTCAGGTTCATAAGGCTTACACCAAGCTTAATCTTACTTACTTGTTGCTTTACTCACACTGCACTCATTACCTTACTTGTACATACTACATTACAATACTCATTACCTCATAGCCTCTGGGCAGAGTCATACACAAGACTTACCACCGGGCTTACAATACAAGCGGAGCTATACAATTAGCTCCTCAAATACTCAAATGTCCGTTTGACCGGACTACTTAATTTCCTAACACTACTCTCTCGGAGTATCTTACAATCTCATGGATTAGCTAGAAGTATCTCTCTCGATAACCTCCACTAGCTAGGGAATACCCATGTCTAGTATTCTCAAATTTAAGGGTTCCCCAATGTATCGAATACTCTCATGTTCGGGACATTTTTACATTAGTCGGGTCCTCTCATTGTGGGTCGACTAATTTCCTAAGGGGTTGGAGATCCTCATCATTCTTTACTACTCTCATGGTTTATGTCTTGTACCATCATCAATTCCTCTAATAGAGGTTAATTATATGTACTCCCCCTATTTAGTTTTGTGGTTTGTTTGTTTCAGTTCTCTTACCGTTACCGGGAGGTTTCTAATCCCGTACACTCTCTACATTATTTCTGGTGAGTTCATTGGTTTATGTTATCGTTTCTTGGTTCATTAGTTTGGGTGCGTTTCTACATTTCCATTAATTCACAACATGACTTACTATGAGTCACTAAACAACAAGACTCATCTAGGAGTCCTTCTATACACTAAGTTAAGCCATGCAATCATTCAAGAAGGGTTAGCTCATACAACATACAGCAAGACATACAATGAAAGGCAATAAAACGTTTTCATGCTTTAATCTGATTAGCCGGCATACAGCACACAAATCAACGTAGCTCGGTTAGCATACGGGGCATGAGAAAATCATACTTTTCACCAGGGTTAGATTTACCGTGTGTTCCCTTGTTCCTTGGTTCACACTTGTTCCGCTGATAATGTTTCAAACATTGTTATTAATACTATGTTCATATGGCACTTAAATAGTTACTACTCCCGTACTTACCCCGTTGTCCCGTTATGCTTAGTTTTACTTATGTCAAGCTATGTTCTTACTTCTCACTCATTTCCTACACTTGTTTACACTTCTTAGGACCTTTACATACCACCAAACAAGGCCTTAACAACTTCTAAAACCATTACCAATCAATCCCCATGTTTGTTTTAAACCCTAAAAACCACTTTCGGCAAGATTTTGGGGGTGGTCCGGGACTTGGTCCGGACCTAAGGTCCCGGATCATTCAAGAAAGTCACTCTCGGCCTCTTTTTACTATTGGTCCGGGACTTGGTCCTGGACCTAGGTCCAGACCACTTGCAGGTTTCACTCTCGGGCTTATTTTCGATACGGTCCGGGACTTGGTTCATATCCTAGGTCCCGGACCCTGCTAAAAACTGCTACTTAGTTGATTTTTCAACCCCAAATCAACCCTTAATCCACCTCTAATCATTCCATAATCTTTCCACATGTTTTATGCATGTTTAAACATACTTAAACACTCCTTAAAACTCCTAAATCCTTGGTCCAATCCTTACTCAACTTCTTGCTCAATTTCTACAAATTTCATTCTCACTTTTACATTTTGCACACTTGTGCAATCCTACACTTCTCTTTGCATTTGCACTTTGTCCTACTTCATTTTACCATTCCAATTCATTCCTAGATAAATGCACTATCTATACCCAAGTCCAACCCTCATTTTCCCAAATCTTGCACACTAGTTCATCCTAGTTTTTCCAATGCATTTCAACACTTCTTGCTACAAATTTTTACACACTTTATTCTCATCCTCCAACTACCATTCATGGTTACTAAGCATCTCTACTCTACCCAATACACACCTTGGTTCCCCCATCCACCAATCAACCAAAAATGCTTATTCTCTACTAAAATTTGTCATAGTTTGCCTACAAACCTAGCATATCCAAATCCATCCATTCTCACCAAAATCATTCCTAAACTAGCCACACCCATACAAGGGTACTACAAGCACTCCAAGCAATGACAATTTACCATAACTTCCACAAACAACAATACCAATATACATACTCAAATTACTTGGCTCTAAGGCCTTCAATCTAAACATCAATTCACAAATCCTCTCAAACTTCCACCAATAACATTTCTAGTACAACATTTTGGGTTCATTCATTAATTTACCCTTTCTTAACATTCTAATGCAATTAAATTAGCATCAAGAAGGTTTTTATTACCTTGTGCTCATAATTCATTCTTTTTTTTCCAATCTCCTCTTGCTCTTCCTCTTTTCAAATTCGGTCAAGTGGGCAATGGAGTTGCCAAACTCCATTCCCATCACCCAAGGAACACAAAATAAGTGTAATTAAAATCCTAACCCTTGGAATAATACTAATTCATTGAAATGCTTAAAACACCAAATCTAGGGTTTACCTTGGAGTCTTTTAAGAGGGGTTTTAACCCTTGATTCAAGAAGGTGATCCCACCACCATTGGAAGGTTGGAATGGTGCTCAAAAGAGAGAGAGAAAAACAGATCTCCATTAGAGGCTAAAATTGGCCAACAAAGAAATGGAGGAAGAGTGAGTTTTCTTGGAGATTTTTACCTTAATGGAAAGAGGAGACTCCAAGCTTCGATTTGGTACCATTTTCTCTTCAAAAAGGCAAAACCCATGGAGATGAACTTCCTCATTTTAAGATTTTGAAAAGATAGAAAGGTAGAGAGCTTGGAGAGAGGAGCAAGAATATGTACTTATTTCTCATTGGAGCTTTAATATGGCTGAGCACGCAAGAGAAGAGGAAAAGCCATGGAAGCTTATTGTGGAGCTTTGAAATCGCCAGCAACCAGAGAAAGAAGAAGAGAGGAATCAAGAGGGGGGGTTCTCACGCAGGAAAAGAAATGAATGGGAGAGAGAGAGGGAAAAAGGGGTATAAGCTACTTTTTACTTTTTGTTACTTTTTGACTTATTTAATTAGTTATTCAAGTGTGTGTGAGAGGCTTATTTAAGTCTTTAAAAAAGCGGCCCCTACATAATATACTAGCTGGAGCATTTTCGTCTTTTACAGAAAACGCTCAATAATTTATCCGGTTTAGCACTATTCACTAACCGGGCCCGTTTCCGGAATTTTCTCGTTATTTAATTTTAATGGTTCTTAAGCTTCCATTAATGTTTAATTATAGTTATTTACTGAACTATAATTTTTACGGGTTCGTTTGACCACTCAAAGTCACGTTTTTGGGTTTTCTCAAAAACATGCGCTAAAGCTTTATTAGCGTTTTAACTCATTATTTGGATCCATTTTCTTCGAGAATCATTCCCATGTATATTTTAGGCATGAATAATCCTTAGGAATTCATATAATACTCGAACCGAGGTCTCGTACCTCCTATGGTTATAAAACGCTTATTTTAGCGTTTTCCGCTTTTTAAGTTGTCTTCTCATTTCTTTAGGATTTATTTTCCTTACCAAACTTACTTACGCACTATTAGGCCCTTAAATACCATATTAGAATAATTTATCACCATAATTAAGTTTGGGGTATTCATTTCAGCTGACACCATCCGGTAGGGGTCTTAGAAATCGGTGCGGTGGTCTTGGTACAAGATCCACACTGAACTCAACCTCCCTCACAGGTGGTAAAACCGGAATTTCCTCATGGAAAAATGTCATGGAATTTTCTACCACTCAAATTATTCATCTTCTCTTCTTCTATTCTTAGATCCTGGCGGAATGTCCCTTCCTTACCTTAGTCATAATTTCCATTGCAGAGAAACAATCTTGACACTAGGTTCATCCTCCCTTCCCTTATATGAAATTCTCTGCCCTCTTGGTCTTTTAAGGACAATCTTCTACTCCAAACAGTCTATTTTCCCTTATTACTTACTCAGCCAGTCTATTCCAAGAATTACATCAAAATCAGATAGGTCAAACTGAATCAGACCAGCACATAACTTAGCCTCTTAATCACGATATCCGCATTCTTAATCATTTTGCAGCAATCAAAACCTCCCCTGATGGGATAGACACAACTATAGAAATAAGGCCAGTAGCCTCCGAACCCACTTTACTCATAAATTCATATGCTACAAATAAATATGAAGCTCCAGTATCGAATCAAACCTTAGCAGGGGTACCATGAACAAGAAAAGTACCTGCTATGACATTATGCTCCTATAACACCCCAACTATAACCGTACACTTAACATCAAACTGCAGCGGAAAACTTACTCAACACATTACTTAATTCAATGGTGTTACACGCCGTTAGCCACCCACGTGGCTAACAAGGCTAATACATATACATTGTATCGGTCTGATGAACTAGATTCCCAGCAGCTACACGCGACTATCCTTTCCATTAACAACAACCATTATACATATAACATTCCAACTGTACCGAGTTTTTACCAACTAATGCCGATAACAATTTCGGCCTTACTACACCTACTGTACATACACAACTTAAATGACTACCCATGTACAAATGACTACCCTGTCCTACTCTCGAACGGCTTCCAGCTCCTTGTACCTGAAATAAGAAAAAGAAAGAAAGGGTGGCCCCCAAGGGGATCAGCACCTTTGCTGGTATGGTAATCCCGCAGCCCGCATGCTACCGGGCCACGCACAACTAATTGTCGTCTTAGCATGCGGTTGATTATATTTGAATCATGCATGTAAACTATCAACACACAAAACATCACATTCCACCACAATGGCTCAACAACAGATAACACATCCATACTTGATAAGTCACTCATTGTGTTCATTAACCCTAAAGGGTTCTCTCTAGTGGAGCTACTTCCTTAATAGACGACATTTACCCAATAATCGGGTTATCCATAAACGTCTCTTTCATAAACTGGGATTCATATCCATGATCCACATACACCACATAACAACATTTTCACGTTTCAACGTGCACATAACATAACATCACAATGGGAATTGCAGTACAACAATAACACATAACACAACGGGAACGGTTCACTTAGGAACCGACCCAAACATAGTTAATTCACCCGTTGCCTAGAGAATGATATTACCCTCATGTTAGCTCGTTATACAACACTTATTACCGTCCTAATAGTAGGACGAGTAACTTAAGTTAAGATGGTTCGGATTATGGACCCGAGCACACCACACAAAAACATGTCTTCCCCTAAACCAATCATAAGTCAGAATAGCTAAGCTTTGGAGTAAGCTAGCAGGGAGATTGTAATCCAAGAAGGAAAACAACCATAACAGAGAGGAAGGTAAAGCAAGCAGGATGGATACCCACTCCCAAAACAACGCGCGACCGGAACAACCGGATTCCTCATCCCCCATAATATTATACATAACACAGATAAAGGACTCCGCTGTGGAACCTATCACATCAGCACACAATACGGTATTACAACCGAGTTAATCAACACAAAGGAGGGTCACACAAATACAGCAACATCCCACACAACATCATGCAACTAACTCACGCATAGCCGTGGTTAGAACGTCCCATGGTTCGGGTCGTTAAATCCGAATACCGATCCTCCATGTGATCCTAGACTCAGTTAGCTAAGGTTTAACACTTTTGAGGTTAAATGGAATCGGAATTGAACACGCCACATAAATGAATTACTATAAACTCATTACATTTTTATCTTACACAAGTGGCCAAACATACAGAAAAACACATTGGCATACTAGCCGGTGTAATCCGGTAGGACACAGGTTGCAAGAAAACCATACCTTTCACCACGGTCACTATATTGTGTCCTCCTAGGTTCCTCGAACAAATCCCGTACAACTGGTAACATCACAATTACTTTCATTAACATCGGGGTGACATGATTGTTTAATATCTAATGCCATAGTTAACCCGTCATCCTGTTGTACTTAATTTATTTATGTGATCTTAAGTTCACAACTTACACATTCACTCTCACACTTGTTTATACTTCCAATGGCCTTTAAAGTCACCAAACAAGGCCTAAACCCTCTCTGCACGTTCCCAGGGGCGGTCCACAACAGAAACTACACGTTTTTTTTTTCACTTCTCTACACTGGACCTCCCCACAGGGGCGGTCCCTAGGGGCGGTCCAGAAACAGACCCCATTTTAAAAAAGTGTTTTTCTCCTCATTTTGAACTCCAAATTAACCCAATCTTTTCCCACTTATTCCACACTCTTCCACATGTTTCCCACATGTTTAAACACCTTAAAACATGCACGACCTTCCTTAATCATCACCAAATTGTTACTCAATTTCTTACAAAAATTCCTAACACTTACAACATTTTCCTTTGGATTTCTAGGTGGTAGCCCATTACTACAACTTAGGACTAACAGTTTTCTTCTAATATGATAACCACTCCTAAGCATCATTTTGATCCTCATCACTTCCTTACACAAACTCCTCCAGTCTTTCCCACAAGTCAAATTAATCTGTAACACCCCTACTACGCACATAACACTACTTGAAATCGCAGCGGAATTTAAACAACTAAACAGTAACTAAACGAATGTGTGCTACAACGCCGTCAACCACCCACGTGGTTAACAAGGCTGAATAAATACAAGTGTACCGGTCTGATGATCAGACTCCCGAGCATAGAACTAATAACCATATATACATTAACAAAATACCGAGTGTTTACTTACATCCTTCACTGTATACTGTCACTGTAAACTTCACAACCACCAAAATATAACGCCACGGGAGCACAGGCGCATCCCGGGCCAACATCCAAAAGTAATCAAAGTAACCTGCATCCTAGAATCTAAAGCCACTCCGCTTCTTCGATCCTCATCCTGCAGTAAAAGAAATATGGAGCCCCCGAGGGGGTCAGCAACCCTTGGCTGGTATGGTTAACGCGCAGCCCATCGGCTACCGGGATGCGCGCAAACTAATTGTCATGATGACATGGCATTCATTTTAAAACACACAACTTATACATATTATCATAACATGGGTATTGTACACAACATCACACACATCACACAAGAACAATTCCTTTTAGGAAGAGAACCAACACAGTTAGTCCCCATAGAGAGCCTAGAGAATGTTGCCATGCTCATGCTAAGCTCGTTACATAACTCGTTACCGTCCTGTTAGATTGAACGGATAACTTAACACAAGGTGCCTCGGATATAGTGATCCAAGCCCACCGAAATAACACATAGTATGCCCCTGTGGCCCGACGTGAGTCAGTAAAATAGCCTTGGTTAAGCTAAAGGGAAGGTTGGAAACCAAATTGGAAAACAACCATAACATACAAAGAGAATCGAACCGGTTATGACATCGACTCCCATACTCACACGCGTGGCCGGAACAGACCGGACTCCTCACTTCCCCCGTTAGCACTTGTTAGCAGTTCATTATTGAACTCAATACACAATCACAATAATAGGTCAAGTCTTGTTAGACACACACAAGGGAAGAGAGAGTCATACTTAACAACATAATAATATTTAACAACTGTAAACTCTTTACATGGTTTAATCTTACAAAGTCATAAACACACAGAAAACAAACAACACACAAGCCGGTGTAAACCGGTAGGCAACAGACTGCAAGAAAACCATACCTTGGTCCTTGCCTCGATTGATTTCCTCCGTAGGTCACTCCTATACATGATTAATAACGTCGGTTAATTATTTATTTAACTTCAAACTTACTAAATGTTTAACATGATTGTATGACATGTTTTAATGTCTAACTTACCCTAGGTTACCTTCATTATACCCCCTAGGGTTAACTACATAAGTCACATTCTTTTCTGTTTTTTTTTTACAAGTTTAGGTCCGACCGACCTTACCGACCGAATTACCCAAGTTCGGTCGATTCCAGAACACATTTCCGTCAAAATTTCTACTCCGACCGACCTTGTAAGTTCGGTCGCATGTTCGGTCCATTCCCGAGAGTTTCTTCCCTTTGAAAATCAGCCCGACCGAACTTGCCAAGTCCGTCCCATGTTCGGTCGATTCCAGAAACTTATCCGTACACAAAATACAAGCCCGACCGACCTTGCAAGTCCGGTCCCCAAGGTCGGTCCATTCCAGAAGCCAATTCTCGCAGGGTAAACTGGTCGCTTGACCGTCTCGCAAGTTCGGTCTGCCCCAGACCCTTGTTTTCCTTTCTCATTCAACTCCAAACTTCACCCCATATATCCTAGTACACCTTAACCTCATTTGGGCACTTCAAACACACCTTAAGACATCCTAAACACTCATAAAACTCATTTTCTAATTCCTTAAACCTTTACTCATTCTTACCAAAATCCTAACACTTATGCTATTTTCCTCCTTAGTTTTTCAAGTGGTGTTTCATACCTATGATAACTACTATCCCAAAATGCTTTCTCCTCATTTAACATCATCTCCAAGCATCATTTCTTACCACCTAACCCTAGTTGATGTCTAAGTCCCTTTTTCACCTAGAACACCTTAAGACATTATTTCTCTCTTGTAAAACACTAAGCATTTCCAACATTCTAGTTCACCAAGCCTTATATAAACACTTAGAACTTCTTGCTTCTTACCTAAATTTCGACATGGATTCTCCTATACATTACTAAGCCAAAACACATTGTTTTCTCCATCAAGTACACAAGAACACCTTAATTCACCAAGAACACTCTCACACACAAAGTTTCACCAAATTTACACTACATCACAATATAGTGCATAATTTAAATTGCATGGCACTTAGGCCCTTAAAATGCATGGCTCTTAGGCCCTTAAAGTGCATAACTCTTAAACACTGAATTTCCACAATATATATGCCTTTGACCTGCAAATACATACAACAAGACATATGTTCTTTTACTAGTCTCCTTGAGAACATTTCACTAGGTCATTTACCATTTGCTCTTTAGGTAGTTTTAACAAGCATTATAAGCTCATTTCTCCTAAGGCAAAACTACATTAGGTTAGTACATTTACCTCTTTTCCACCAAACTCCTTTCTTGTAAAATCGGCTAGGTACTTGATTCCTTGTCAACTACTAAACAATATACAAGCATTGAAATGAGTATACAAGCTCCAAGCTTAAACTCATTGTAAACCCTAGTTTTACATTATTTCAAAAACATTAATGTAGTTGTTTTACCTTGGTCTTTGAAGAGAGTTTGAATATCTATCAAGAGAGGACTCCACCTAGTCCTTGAAAGGTTGGAATGAAGCTAAAACAAAGCCATATAAAGAGCACCTTCAATGGGTATTTTCGGTCAACAACAAAACATGGAGGAAATGAAGTTTTTATTTGAGATTCCTTACCTAGAAGCAAAGGAGAGTAATAATATGTAGAAATACAAGCTCAAGCTCCTTCAATGGTGGAACTCCATGGCACCGAAATGGGGCTCTTGAAGTTTTGAGAAGATAGGAATGAAGAGCTTGATGAGACTAAGAGAATGGTGGTGTTTGTTTTTGATTTGGTTAAGTGAGCTAGATTTTACAAGAGATCAAAGAAGAGGTTTAATGGTGGTGGTGTGATATTACCGTGGAGAGAATGAAGAAGAGAGGTTGAAGAGAGCATGGGACCGTGTGAATACAAGGAAGAAGGAGAAATGAAGGTAGACTTACTTTTTGAAGATATTTGTAGTAATAAAGTAAAAAGCACTTTATTTAGTTATCATTATTTACTTAATATGTTAACAAGAGAGTGGTGAGTCACCACACTTAAGAAAACCGGCCCCTTTTAGTACTTAGGGGTATTATAGTCTTTATTTGTCAATTAATTACTTATACAAACATATGTTACAAACTAGCTTATTAAAATCACTATTCATAAAAACAAGGCACTTAGAAGTGAAATTTTTGATTTCCCATTGATATAGACCTCCAAATGTGATACTATATAGTACACATATTAATTAAAGAGTAATGATGGACATTTAGCCATTCAAAACTCATTTACAAGACAATTTTTCGAAAATGTGCTTTAAGACTCCTTAAAGCACATTTTGTGTTTTAACTTGTTTTCAAGCTTGGTTTTCTTGGTAATTGGTTTAATATGTTCATTAGTATATAAATAAGGTCTTGGTAAGTTCATTAGGTCTTAACCAAGCTTATCCCAAGCTTAGAGCACATTTTGGCTCTTATTGACCTTAAAGCACATTTTGTGTTTTCTTTTGTTTAAATTTGTTTACTAATGTTTCTAAGACTCTTTTTAGTCTTAATATACCATATTTAGGTGTTTAAATAACATAACTAGGTTTGGGGTATTTCAATCTACCCCCCTTAAAAGAACTTTGTCCCCAAAGTTCATACTTCCACATATCCTAAATATTAGAACATGGGAACACATATCAACAACACTTCCATATCAACATTAACAACATCTTTACATCACATCGGACACAAGGTCCAAACAACAAAACATCACAACATCATTCAGACTCAGCGGTCTGTAACATAACAGGGTAACAACATAACAACACAACACAGACAATGTATCCAAATACATGTCATACACATAACCGAAACGGCTCTACCCCCCTTAAATAGGGGTACGCCCCGTACCCTATACATACAAACACTAAGAAGTAAACAATGACGGGTACTTCGCCTTCATCTTATCTTCCAGCTCCCAAGTGGCCTCCTCAACGTCCTGGTTAGACCAAAGAACTTTCACCAGTCTCACAGACTTATGGCGAGTGTCTCGAGTCTTAGTATCCAGAATCCGTACCGGAGTCTCCACTGATCGCATGGTCGGCTCTAAGGTTAGCCTTTCAGGCTGAAGCACATGAGACGGATGAGACATATATTTCTTCAACTGGGACACATGAAATACATCATGTACCTTGCCCAGCTCGGCGGGTAAATCAAGTCTATAAGCTACCGGGCCGATCCGCTCCGTCACAACATAAGGCCCCACATATTTTGGGCTCAACTTGCCTTTCTGGCCAAAACGAAATACTCCCTTCATGGGGGATACTCTCAAAAATACCTGATCGCCCACGGCGAACTCCAGGTCACGTCTGCGCACATCTGCGTACGACTTCTGTCTATCCTGAGCTGTTTTCATGTTAGCCCTTGGATCTGAGTCTGTACTGTCCTGAACTTGCTCCAGATACTCTGGTCCTATAATGACCGTCTCACTCGACTCATCCCAGCATAATGGCGTGCGGCATGGTCTACCGTACAAGGCCTGGAAGGGAGACATCTTGATCGAAGCATGGTAACTGTTGTTGTAGCTAAACTCGATCAGATGTAACTTATCAATCCAGCTGGTCTGAAAGTCAAGTGCACATGCACGTAGCATATCCTCAAGTGTCTGAATGGTGCGCTCACTCTGACCATCGGTCTGTGGGTGAAACGCTGTACTCAATTTCAGTTCGGTACCCAATGCTTCTCGTGTAGACTTCCAATATCTCGATAAGAATCTGGTATCTCTGTCAGATACAATGTTTTCGGTACCCCATGATGCTTACAATCTCTCTGTCGAAGAGTTCTGCCAATTTTGCCACTTTCCAGGTGTCCTTCATCGGTATGAATCGAGCCACCTTGGTCAGTCGGTCAACAACAACCCAAATCATATTCAGACCTCCCCTTGCAGGCGGAAGCCCTACTACGAAGTCCATAGAAATGTCATGGAACTTCCACTCAGGCACTGGCATTGGCTGTACCATACCACCAGGCCGTCGGTGCTCAAACTTGACCTTCTGACAAGTGAGACACCTCAACACATAGTCATTCACATCCTTTTTCATTCCAGTCCACCAAAAATATCTTTTCATACCCTTATACATCTTTGAAGCTCCGGGGTGAATCGAAGTAGTAGAACAATGGGATTCACTCAATATGCGCTCCTTCAACTCAGCGCTACTCCTCGGTATACACAATCGGCCATTAAGCCTAATCAGGTCATCATCGTGGAGTCTGAAGTCGTACTTCTGACCCTCGAATGTGCCATCAATAAGCTTCTGTCTAATCTCCATCATGTACTGATCCGTCATCTGAGCACTCCGCACCTCTTCAACCAAGCCAGAATGAGAGACTAGCGAATGGAGAGAGTGTGCTCGGCGACTCAGTGCGTCAGCTACCACATTTGCCTTACCCTCCTTATATTGCAGATTTATGTCGTAGTCATTCAGAAATTCAACCCACCTTCTTTGTCTCATGTTCAACTCCTTCTGAGTGAACAAGTACTTTAAACTCTTGTGGTCAGAATAAATCGTCACACTTACCCCATACAAGTGATGTCGCCATATCTTCAGTGCGAAGACAATGGCCCCCAATTCTAAGTCGTGGGTAGGGTAGTTCTCTTCATGCTTCTTCAGCTGTCGGGAGGCGTAAGCTACGACCTTCCCGTGTTGCATCAACACACAACCCATACCCTGCCTGATGCGTCGCAATAGACCTCAAAACCATCTGGACCGTCTGGTAATGTCAGGACCGGTGCAGATGTCAGAGCATCCTTGAGACTCTTAAAAGAACTCTCACAGTCGACTGTCCACTCGAATGGTGCATCCTTTTCATCAAGGAAGTCATCGGCTTCGAGACACTGGAGAAGTCCTTCACAAACCTCCTATAATAACCTGCCAGACCGAGGAAGCTCCTGATGTCGGTAACTGTCTTCGGCCTAGGCCAGGTGCGCACAACATCAATCTTTGCCGGATCAACAGCGATCCCGGCCTCAGAAATCACATGACCAAGAAAGGATACTTGGTTCAACCAAACAAACACATTCAAAAATTTCGCATACAACTGATTCTTTTCAATGTTTGTAACACACTTCTCAGGTGGCTTTCATGCTCACCTCTCGATTTCGAGTACACAAGTATATCGTCGATGAAGACTACCACTGACTTGTCCAACTGATCTTGGAACAAGCGGTTCATTAAGTCCATGAACTTAGCTGGTGCATTGGATAAGCCAAACGGCATAACTGTGAACTCATAATGCCCATACCTAGTTCTGAATGCTGTCTTTTCGATATCACTGTCACGGATGGCAATCTGGTGGTATCCGGATCGTAGGTCTATCTTGGAGAATACTGATGCCCCCTCAGCTGATCAAATAGATCGTCGATGCGTGGTAAAGGGTAACGGTTCTTCACCGTAACTGCATTCAGCTCTCGATAGTCAATACACAGGCGGAGGCTACCGTCCTTCTTCTTCACGAAGAGGACCGGCGCTCCCCATGGTGAAACGCTAGGGCGGATGAACCCTTGTCGAGTAGGTCTCTCAGCTGCTCCTTGAGCTCAGTCATCTCTGCTGGAGCCATACGATAGGGCGCCTTCGCAATTGGTCCGGTGCCCGGAACCAAATCAATCTCAAACTCCACTTCCCGTGCTGGCGGCATGCCCGGCAGTTCCTTAGGAAATACATCAAGAAACTCCGACACTACCGGCACATCAGGACTAAACTCTGGATCTCTCTCTATGTCCTGGACATAGCAGAGGTATACATCACTCCCTCGTCGTAATTCACGATACATAGCCATGGCGGTGATGATCTGAGTCGAAGGCTCCCTGGGCCTCTGGCGGTAAGATATGGTAACCCCAGATGGACTCCGAAGAAGCAGTCGATGCTCGGCACATAGGATTCTGCCCTTGTACCGCTCCAACCAGTTCATCCCGACAATCACATCAAAACCAAGTCCGTCGAACTCTATCAAGTCGATCGGAAACTCTTCACCTCTGATTCTCACAACAACATCTCGGTGGTAGCGGGTACACCTGATCCGCTCTTTCGACGGGAGAGTGACTAGAAAGTCTGGCATCTCATCACCGTCTAACCCCAGCCTCTTCGCAAAAGATAGCGAAATAAATGTGTGTGAGGCTCCGGAGTCGAACAAGATCGAAGCGTCCACGCCATTGACTGGAAAGGTACCGGTGAGGATTGTGCCGCTCTTGCCGGCTTCTGCCTCATTGCAGACACTCAGTATACCTCCCGTTCCGAGTGCACAACCTAATTCATTGGCAAACTAATAAGTATTGGGTAACAACACGGTTTATATGCTTCAAACAACTCCACTTTATTCATTAACACACTCTTTTTACAACATTCATTGGCTTATATTGTCGCCATGATTAACACTTACAACATCCTTAATACACACTGGTTTATCACATCACATAATTATACAAGGCTTAAACTGTCTGAAGGTCAAATTCAAACGTCCGGGTTTCATGTGTGTGGCATTGATCACTGCCGACGGTGCGGTATTCAGTTTGATCTTTCTGATGCCATGATATAGCATCCTTGACTGCCCACCCATGATTAACACATCTCCCGATTTCAACACTAGCTTCTTTGCGAGATCAGCACGCTTCTGCTCGCCATACACAAACACTGCGGTATCACCAATGGACCAAGACACCACGGGTACTCCCTTACTTAGAGACTCGGGTGACTCGTCCTTGTCTTGGTGTAAACCTAACCGTCCACCTTTCTGGTAGAAGTTCACAATGCATAGATCTGCTTTCACACTTGGAATTGAATCCCGTTTCAACTTTTGAGCAATTCCCACGCGTGGTTAACGACCGCAAGGAAACTCCTCAGGTATACTTGGTACAGTTGCTCCATCTTCAGCTCGCACTTCTTGATATGTCTTGGTGTAGGGGGTTTCAGTCCTTACCCATGCACATCATCTTCAATTGCATTCTTGATCCTTCGGGTATTCGGGTGTGTAGAAACCTCCTGGTTTTGCTCCAAGTTCGTCGCATCGTCTGATGATATGGATCTGTGCTTCCGGTGTCAGGTATCCATTTAAGAGTACCATACCTGGTTGGATGACCTGACATGCTCCATTAGAAAGTCGGTGATGTTGATGGTGGTTTCTTCAGGGTTTTGTGTGGGTGGGATTGGATAACATATATTGAAGGTTCCTTTAAGGTTAGAGTACTCTAATTAGGTGACTTTCACACTATATTTTAATTATTTACTCACATGGTTGTTCAGTTAACTTACTAACACACATGCATGGAATGCGGTATGCAAACACTTATTACATTCAACAGTTTAGGCGGTACCTGGTCTAGAGAGGGCCCTGGCGCCTCAGACCGGTCCACCACATTCAGGGCGGCCTTGCTAGGTCCCGACCTCTTCCCCTTCTGGGAATCTGTGTACCTCTGATCCGGGGGTGGATGATTCGCCGTCTTCTAGCCATCGGTGGTCGCAGTGGCCTTACCCTTCCATTGCCCCTTGGGCCTGTAGTTTCTACTGTTTGGGTTCTGCCAGCATTCATAGTCACGGTGACCCATCTTCTTGCAGTATCGGCACTGCACATCATTACCCTTGCAGTCCTTGCCGGGGTGGTGTCCGTTACACCACTTGCAGTAATAGTGGCGCTCCGGTCCAGAGCCCGTGCTAGCTGCTATCACAATACACAATTAATACTTGTTTCACAACTTATCAACATACACTTCAACTTATCACACATGATTAGATAATTACCCTTAGGTGGGTAAGAACGTAGGGGCTTGGCCGCATACGCATAGGTGAGCTGCAGAGGCTCCTCAGCAGTGGTGGTCTGGGTCTGGCCCTTGCCACCTTGTTGCTGTCCTTTCTGGGACTGGGGGTATGACTTCTTCTTCTTTCCTCCCTATTGCCCTTGCGTGCCTTGGCCCTCGTTCATAGCCTTGCGCTTGAGCGCACTCTCCTCGTCCCTCAGACGGACGGTGATCTCCACAATTGCAGTGGCATGGTAGCACTCCTATAATTAGGGTGTCAGTTATGCCCCGCCAAACAAATTCACACCACATTAACACATTGTACACACTTATTCACATCACACTGTAGTCTCATTACCTGCAAAGTGGTATATCCAGTTGGCCCCATGCCATAGCATAGACGATAGTTCAGTCGTTTGTAGAAACGGTTCACAAGAATCCGGTCTGAGTAACCCAGATCCGGTAGCAGGTGGATAAGTCCGATGAAGACTGAGTAGTACTCATCTACCGTCATCTTATCCCCTTGCCTCAGATTGTCCAGCTCCAGGCGCTTGGCCTCTTGCACGTGTATCGGGTAGTTTTGGCTCGCAGTAGAGCCGTATACTCCCTCCACTGAAAGGTCGGGTCAGCAAACTCTGCCCTCCCGTACTAGCTTCCACCAGCTCTGTGCCGAACCCTTCAAGTAATAGGCGGCAGTCGAACCTTGACCTGCTCAGGTACTGCTAAGGTTTCGAAGGCGGTCTCCATTTCGGAGATGTACGCCTCCAGCTTACGGGGATCGGTCTCCCCACTGAATGAGGGTGGCCTCAGATCAGCCAACGCCTTGACCCAGTTGGTCTCTCGTGGCGGTGGCGGTGGTAGTGGTTGAACTCCGGGCATTTGCCCCTGCTGAATCGCAGCTACAAGTTGGGGTACCATTTGGGCTACGGCGGCTGCTACTGCCTCAGCCATAACCAGAGCCGTAGTGTTCTCGCCCTGGTCACCCGTATCTCCAGTACCGCTTCCGCGGCCTCTACCTTGCGGTCTACCTGCCATCTGAATTCACATGAATATTCATTAGCAATATGCTTGCACACTTATCGGTCCAACGGTTGTAACGTTTTTCTCAACCATAAGGTTTCCCACACTTAGTTAGTGGTTAAACTTTCCATAACTGTTCACTTAGGTAACTGTAGTTAGGTTTCCTAACTCGGTATATCCCTAAGCTCGGTATTCTAGTCATCAGAGCGATACTTCGCTCTGATACCACTTTTTGTAACACCCCTACTACGCACATAACACTACTTGAAATCGCAGCGGAATTTAAACAACTAAACAGTAACTAAACGAATGGTGCTACAACGCCGTCAACCACCCACGTGGTTAACAAGGCTGAATAAATACAAGTGTACCGGTCTGATGATCAGACTCCCGAGCATAGAACTAATAACCATATATATACATTAACAAATACCGAGTGTTTACTTACATCCTTTACTGTATACTGTCACTGTAAACTGTTCACAACCAAAATATATAACGCCACGGGAGCACAGGCGCATCCCGGGCCAACATCCAAAAGTAATCAAAGTATCCTGCATCCTAGAATCTAAAGCCACTCCGCTTCTTCGATCCTCATCCTGCAGTAAAAGAAATATGGAGCCCCCAAGGGGGTCAGCAACCCTTGGCTGGTATGGTTAACGTGCAGCCCATCGGCTACCGGGATGCGCGCAAACTAATTGTCATGATGACATGGCATTCATTTTAAAACACACAACTTATACATATATATCATAACATGGGTATTGTACACAATCACATACATCACACAAGAACAATTCCTTTTAGAAAGAGAACCAACATAGTTAGTCCCCATAGAGAGCCGAGAATGTTGCCATGCTCATGCTAAGCTCGTTACATAACTCGTTACCGTCCTGTTAGATTGAACGGATAACTTAACACAAGGTGCCTCGGATATAGTGATCCAAGCCCACCGAAATATCACATAGTATGCCCTTGTGGCCCGACGTGAGTCAGTAAAATAGCCTTGGTTAAGCTAAAGGGAAGGTTGGAAACCAAATTGGAAAACAACCATAACATACAAAGAGAATCGAACCGTTATGACATCGACTCCCATACTCACACGCGTGGCCGGAACAGACCGGACTCCTCACTTCCCCCGTTAGCACTTGTTAGCAGTTCATTATTGAACTCAGTACACAATCACAATAATAGGTCAAGTCTTGTTAGACACACACAAGGGAAGAGAGAGTCATACTTAACAACATATAATATTTAAACAACTGTAAACTCTTTACATGGTTTAATCTTACAAAGTCATAAACACACAGAAAACAAACAACACACAAGCCGGTGTAAACCGATAGGCAACAGACTACAAGAAAACCATACCTTGGTCCTTGCCTCGATTGGTTCCTCCGTAGGTCACTCCTATACATGATTAATAACGTCGGTTAATTATTTATTTAACTTCAAACTTACTAAATGTTTAACATGATTGTATGACATGTTTTTAATGTCAACTTACCCTAGGTTACCTTCATTATACCCCCTAGGGTTAACTACATAAGTCACATTCTTTCTGTGTTTTTTTTTACAATTTTAGGTCCGACCGACCTTACCGACCGAACTTACCCAAGTTCGGTCGATTCCAGAACACATTTCCGTCAAAATTTTCTACTCTACCCGACCGACTTGTAAGTTCGTTCGCATGTTCGGATCCTGGTCCATTCCCGAGAGTTTCTTCCCTTGAAAATTCAGCCCGACCGAACTTGCCAAGTCCGGTCCCATGTTCGGTCGATTCCAGAAACTAATCCGTACACAAAATACAAGCCCGACCGACCTTGCAAGTCCGGTCCCCAAGGTCGGTCCATTCCAAAAGCCAATTCTCGCAGGGTAAACTGGGCTCGACCGAACTTGCAAGTTCGGTCTGCCCCAGACCTTGTTTTCCTTTTCTCATTCAACTCCAAACTTCACCCCATATATCCTAGTACACCTTATCCTCATTTGGGCACTTCAAACACACCTTAAGACATCCTTAAACACTCATAAAACTCATTTTCTAATTCCTTAACCTTTACTCATTTCTTACCAAAATTCCTAACACTTATGCTATTTCCTCCTTAGTTTTTCAAGTGGTGTTTCATACCTATGATAACTACTATCCCAAAATGTTTTCTCCTCATTTTAACATCATCTCCCAAGCATCATTTCTTACCACCTAAACCCTAGTTGATGTCTAAGTCCCTTTGTCACCTAGAACACCTTAAGACATTATTCTTCTCTTGTAGAACACTTAAGCATTTCCAACATTTCTAGTTCACCAAGCCTTATATAAACACTTAGCACTTCTTGCTTCTTACCTAAATTTCGACATGGATTCTCCTATAACATTACTAAGCCAAATCACATTGTTTTCTCCATCAAGTACACAAGAACACCTTAATTCACCAAGAACACTCCCACACACAAAGTTTCACCAAATTTACACTACATCACAATATAGTGCATAATTTAAATTGCATGGCACTTAGGCCCTTAAAATGCATGGCTCTTAGGCCCTTAAGTGCATAACTCTTAAACACTGAATTTCCACAATATATATGCCTTTGACCTGCAAATACATACAACAAGACATATGTTCTTTTACTAGTCTCCTTGAGAACATTTCACTAGGTCTTTTACCATTTGCTCTTTAGGTAGTTTTAACAAGCATTATAAGCTCATTTCTCCTAAGGCATTAAACTACATTAGGTTAGTACATTTACCTCTTTTCCACACAAACTCCTTTCTTGTTTAAAATCGGCTAGGTACTTGATTCCTTGTCAACTACTAAACAATATACAAGCATTGAAATGAGTATACAAGCTCCAAGCTTAAACTCATTGTAAACCCTAGTTTTTACCTTATTTCAAAAACATTAATGTAGTTGTTTTACCTTGGTCCTTGAAGAGGGTTTGAATATCTATGAAGAGAGGACTCCACCTAGTCCTTGAAAGGTTGGAATGAAGCTAAAACAAAGCCATATAAAGAGCACCTTCAATGGGTATTTTCGGTCAACAACAAAACATGGAGGAAATGAAGTTTTTATTTGAGGTTCCTTACCTAGAAGCAAAGGAGAGTAATAATATGTAGAAATACAAGCTCAAGCTCCTTCAATGGTGGAACTCCATGGCACCGAAATGGGGATCTTGAAGTTTTGAGAAGATAGGAATGAAGAGCTTGATGAGACTAAGAGAATGGTGGTGTTTGTTTTTGATTTGGTTAAGTGAGCTAGATTTTACAAGAGATCAAGAAGAGGTTTAATGGTGGTGGTGTGTGTTATACCCAAATTTTGACCCCCTAGGTTAGGGTCTACGGGGTGCTGGTGTTGTGAGAGGCATTTTAATCAAGTAGTGAGGGATTCCGGCTCGATCGGCGCGCTCCATGGCATGGGGAACAGCTTCGTCATCTTCAGGGGCGTTTTGGTAATCTTTAAAGGCTCCTGAGACCTCCTATAAGCTTTCTCTCACCTCTAAAGGATGCCCAAATCAGCTTCAAATACTTTGATATTTTAACCATGATAGAGGATGACATTCTAAGCAATAATGGCGTTGGAATTTTGATTTTTCGAGTTTCCAATAATTTTCTAGCAATTTCTGACTGGATCTGACAAGAAATTCAATTTAAAAATATTCCAACATTTAAAAATTCGTTTCCACCTCAGAAAATTCATAATATCCATCCTTGACATGTGGTTAAAATTTCACACAGCAAAATTCCTTTGGGAAGTCTTTTAATTAAAATACCAGAAAATCTTACTTTTACTAGATTTTCTTTATCTTTAAGAAAGTCTATATAAGGGGATAGGTTTTTTGGATAAAGGAAGAACTTCATATGCTCAAGAACCCTAGAGAGTCAAAAACACAGCCTCCTCTCTCTCTCTCACGTTTTCCAACACCCGGCCACCCAAATCATACCTAAAATCCCCCGAAATCACCATCTAAACACGTTTTCCAATCCCCAAAGCACCAATAATCATCAAAACCCCACAAAACACCACCAAAACGTGAAGAACAGCAAGAACAACCAGCAACCAGCAGCTTGGTTCGAAAGCCTTTCGGGTCTGCCATCAACGGAGCACTCGACGAATCCCGGTGTGAAGAATCATTGTGAATCCGAAGGTAAAACAGGTAAACACTCCACTTCCCTAATTCTCTACGGTATTATCTGTCTTGCCTCAAAATTTGGGCTCAAACTAACCCTTCTACGCTTCTGTATTGCTGTTTGTTTAAGCTTCTGTCCAAAACTTGTTTACTAAGTTTCGTGCTTAATTCGAATTCAAATTGAAAACTTTCAATCACTAACGTCTTGTACATCTTTCAGGCTACACACCCATAAATTTTGAGCCAAAACACCTTCGGGAACAGCCTCAACGCCGCCGTCCGAAGGTGGTCCGCACCCACGGACGTCGTGTCCGGGGTCCCGGACTCCCTATCCGTAAGCTCGGACGCCCACGTCGGTGGCGGGTTTTTTTAAATTTTAAAAAATTTAGGTTTTCTAATAATGTCCGGGCCCACGGACAGCCTGTCCGTGGCCCCGGACTTTACAATTTTTTGTTCTCTGTTTAATTCGACTTTTATTTTCATATAGGTTAACTGGGGTCCGTGGTCTCGGACATTAGGTCCGTGGCTACGGACGGAAACAAAATTCGACCTAATTCTGCCTCCGAAACCCTAGTTTAGGTAATTTTAATTTCCACTTTAATTTTCTGCCAAAAAACGTTAAAAAATAAAAAAAAACAGAAGCACACACCTAGGTTAAAAACAACTTTGTAGAAAGCCGTAAATAAACCAAGTAGAGGAAAAACGACCTAGGAAGGGTAATGAAAGTAATTTGAACCCTAATTAAGTCGAATATCAAGCCCCGAACCCGAACTCTCCTTTCCTAATTTGATCTAGGTTAAAATTAGGTGGCGCCTCATAATAGGTTCCAGTGAGCTAGCCTAGGTTTTAATAATTTTGTTATATGACATAGTTATTGATCTTAGGTTATAAGTGGACCTAAAACCCGATTAGATCCTAATCAACTTAATCCACATAGGATAGGGTTTAAAATCGAGGCTCACAGACTGGCGACTCTGCTGGGGACAACTTCTTGATATTAACTTGTTTAATTTTAAGAAAGAGGGTTTAACTTGAAAATGTTCATTTATGGCTTTATTTATTCTATTTGTTTACTTTCATGCGCACTTTAATTTTTGCACCCTTGCATCATATGAGAGCGAGGGTCCACGCAAACCAATCTCACCCCCCGGGACCCGTTTGAGGGTCCCCTGTCAGGGACTCACACCTTTTAGGTGATGTGAATAAGTGGGGGAAAAGAGGAGGGTGTCGTCTAACCACACCCCCTTAATACCTGGGCTTTAGCCCCAAGCATTTTCCTGGCAGTACCTTTACCTAGCCCATTGTTTGGTCAGTCAAAGACCCGACCATAGACGCACACCTTCTGTGATGTGAAAAAAGTGGGGAAGCCCAAAGAGGATAGCGTGCAAACCCTATTCCTTTGTGGTGACCTGGGCCAGTGCCCCAAGCACCTCTCCGGATCGATCTGTACCCATTGGACTGAGTTATTTCGTGAGAACATTTGCATCACCTCCTTAGGTAGAATTTCTGTGTATGTGCTCCTTTTCTCCTAGGCCTCAGGCCTAGTGTCTGAATCCATCCATCTCTCCTGGCCCAAATAAGACATTTTAAGGGTTTTCGTAGTCCAAATACTCCGACCACCCCAAGGCACAAAAAGAATCCTTTTAAGCTGATTCTTGTTACAAGCCAGATTCTTGCAATGTCCACTCGTAAGACCAACAAATCTTGCAACCCAGAAGTGCAGTCCAAAGTAGACCCTCCCAAATTTTGGAGTCCGGCATTCATTACAGCACACTAATCTTTGGTCTGAGTTCCTAGTCTCACTCCCGCAATGCTGACTTATCTTTTTTTTGCTTAAAACAGGCAGCACCGCTCGCAGCTAGGATGTCGTCTGGAATTAACGATCGGAGTGCTCAGCTCGCTGAGCTTGCGGATTTGATAGGGAAATTAGCTGAGTTAGAATTTGTCCACATGAGTGCTTTGGAAGAGCTAAGCTCAGGATTTGCGTCGGCTGCGAGAGAAGCGAGAGCTCTCATTCATGCTCTTGGGGAGGCCATCCCTTTAGATCTGTCCCCCAATGAGGACGGGATCGAGTCACCAGAGAACCAGGGACCGCAGCAAGAGCAGGCCGCACAGGTGCCCATTGTAGACCTGCAGCAGCCACAGAGTCGGATTCTGAGAGTACTTCTAGGGCGGGGGTTAGTCCAACTTAAAGCCCCGCGGTTTCGCGGGCGGCATCTGGGGGGCGTGTCCCGAACAGTTCTGTCGTTTCCACCTACTCCCGGGCCACTCCACGGATAATTGTCATAATTTAAGGTCTAAAATTCTGTTATTGGCCCAAGAAGGAAAAATCCAGTTTGCAACCCCGGTACCGGAGCTTCCCCGCAAAGCCGAAAGGGAATTCACACCCATTGGTTGTCCTTTAAGCCAGGCCTTTGAGGAGCTGCAGGACGAGGGGCTAATACGGCCGCTCATTCCTCGCCATGGAGAGACGCGAAAGGGGAGTAGACTCAGTCAATTTTGCAGGTACCATCAGCTAGCAGGACATGATACCAATGATTGCAAAGTGCTGAGACATCGGATCCAGGACCTCATCGATCAGGGATATCAGCGTTTGGATGACCTCGAGACATCAGAATCTGAAGTTCAGTGTGCTGCCTTTACTGTTTTCTGGGATGACAAAAAGCCAACACGAGGGGCAGGACGAAAGCCCACATCCGCGTTCAGCTTTGTCCCAGCAAATGCTCACGTTACTCGGTCAGGCAAGCATTACGGATCACCTGAAAAGCCATCGCAAGGGGAAGAGCGAATGTCGTCTTCCCCAGTGGCTGAAGAGATTCCAGGTGGGCGAGAACTGCTTCAAAAGTTGAAGGCAACAACCATCCCCATGGCCATCTGGTCTTTGCTTACAATCTCGCCAGAGCACCGACGGGCCATTGCCAAACATTTGGGCGGGCCAGAGGAAAGTTTAGCCCCGGAAAGGATGGTCGCGGCTCTTTGGCAAAAGCAGGAGGAGGAGATCAGTTTTCACGATAGCGAGATCTCCGAGCACTCGGGAAAAGCATTGTATATTACTGTTTGGTGTGGGGCCTTCAAGGTGCCAAAGGTCCTCATTGACACGGGAGCAGACGTTAGCATCTGTCCTCTGAAAGTGGCAGAGGGTATGGGTTACGACAAGTTTGAGTCGTGCCAAATAGTGTTACGGGGGTATGATGATAACCCAAGACATGTCTTCGGCCTATTGGATCTTCCACTCAAGTTCGGGACGGTTGTTCATCCAGTGAAGTTCTTGGTTCTACAAATTCCCCATTCTTTTAACCTGATTCTAGGACGGGATTTCCTTCAAGATTTGAAGGCCGTCCCCTCTACGGTGCATCAATGCTTGAAGTTCAAAAGGGATGGGAAGGTTCATATCGTTAGAGGTGAACCGCATCAGAAGGAGCTGGCTGTCTGCATGGTTGAAGAGGAGGGTTCGTCCCATCTGAGCAGGTTCAGTGTTGTACCAGAGCAGTCCGATCCAACTTCTCTTCAGAAACTTAAGGTTGGACCGGGGAAGGTTATCATGGAGAAGTACGGTTATCAAGAGGGTAAGGGCCTCGGTAAGGATCTCCAAGAATCCCTGACGTTCTATCTCCGGCAGCAATCCTGGTCGTCAAGGACTTGGTGCGTTAGCGGACCCAACTTTCATTTCAGCAATTGAACTATCATCTTTATTCATGTGCTCATGTTCCTCATGTTTACAGGGTACGGTAAGAGCAGCGAAGGAGGAAGCGATGCCTGATTGGATGTTCCTCAAAGAGTAGATCGTAGATTAGGGGTAGTTAGTCATTTACTTCCGCTTTGGGATCATTAGGAGTCATTATTATTTTCCTTTGGCTGTTCTACATAGCCTCTTTCTTTCCGTAGTTAGTTTAGTTTTTACTCAATGTCGTTGTTACTTCTTTTGGTTATCAATAAAATTTCTTCTTTGATTCGTGTTCTAATGAGTATATTTCCGTTCATGTGCTGAAAAAAAATTCTCTCTTAAAGCATGTCTGCAAACATATAAGAGTAAGAACCTTCATTTTTCACGAAACCCCCTGTACAAAACCGCCTTCCCATCCACACACTCGCCACCTCCCCCACAGCCATCCCACATGTCACAGCGTTCGTCATTTCTACCATTTCACCAAAAACAAAGCTACTGCCGCCAAAGCAAAAAATCACCCAACTCCGTCACCACTCACCACCATTGTTCACCACCAGCAACCATCACCATCCTCCACAATAACTTGGGTATTCAAAGGCTTGTCAAAAGAGACCCCACAACAATACTGGGGGCAATCTGAGTTAGGGAATGATAATGTTTATTTCTTTTGTTTAAATGTGCAAACAAGTCTCTGAGTGTACACTTCGCGAGAGTACCTTGAGCGGTAAAACCAAGAGCGAAAGAGCGTGTCATTTTTACACGACTCCAGAGAGGTCACATTCAAAGGTGAGGTAAACGGCATGACTTCGACCGAAGGAGATAATTTGTAAATTTACGTTTAAACCTGTGAAAAGTAACAAAGAACAGATACACAACTATTAGGGATGACGAAGCACCTAGGTATAGCACCACACAACCAAAGCTTGTGAACCCTGGCATTACACCCTAGGCACCCCCCCTGAGCTTTTCATATATGACCTCTTTTACAACACTACAGGCTCCACAAATAAGCCAGCCAGCGATGAATAACCGACCTGGTGACCAAAGGAAGCAAGGAGCCCGACTTCCGAACAACAACTTCACAAGTCCAAAGAAGCAAAATTGCTACCAGCATGACGAAGCGATCCGCAAATGGTCCCAAAGTGACACAGGATCCAAATGAGCTAGCATCAAGAACAGCTCTCAAAGTTCAAAACCGGGAAACACAAGAACCCCGAAGGAAAGGAGATTCAGGGAAGGCAAACTTGAAAAGCCTCGAAGAAATCCGAAATCAGAAAAAGGAAAAGGATGCAAGGAACAGTCAAAAGTTCCAAGTCCCAAGTTCATAAGCGAAGTCATCACGAAGTAGCCAAACGACTTCAAGGCAAAGAAGACAAGTCCGAGAGACGGTGCAAGTTGCAGATTTGGTCACCCTTATAGCTCCATATATCCTAAACATCCCTCCATTGTCCTGTTATCATTCATCACACCCCATAGCCACGTTATAAGTTTAAAAGACTTCCGACTTAGTAGTTGTGTATCCAATCGAGTGAAAGTAACAGGTTGAACACGTAAATCTAGCAAATGTCAAATTCAATGGTTGAGAAGTTTTGACCGTAAGTGAGAAACGAGTGCAAACACCAAACACGTCGAGTGTAGGAAGCACCAATCAAAATATAAGCCTTGGCCCTGTGAGGACGAGACTTGTTCGCACAAGAAAATACTGGGGGCAATCGATCGTTCCGATCGATCGCCATGAACTCTAACTCAGATTGCCTTAGGAGAGAATACTGGGGGCAATTGTTGGTTCCAACAATTGCAACAACAACACCGATTGAGGCCCAAAAGTCCAGAGCCCGAAGGTTCAAACCATCCAAACATCCACAGGCCCGTCCTAAGCCCCTCCCCCACATCAAATTCCCACAGGCCCGTCCTAAGCCCTTCCTCCACATTCAAACATCCTCAGGCCCGTCCTAAGCCCTTCCTCCACATTCAAACATTCACAGGCCCGTCTTGAGCCCTAATCCTTCTACATCCTTTTGGACCCATCATACACTTGACCCACTTTCGTTTAGAACCATCCTTAGGCTCGTCATAAGACCTAGATCCATCCTTTAGGCTCGTCATAAGACCTAGATCCATCCTTTAGGCTCGTAGTAAGACCTAGTCGCATTCCCTTAGGCTCGTAGTAAGACCTAGTTGCATCCCTTTAGGCTCGTCATAAGACCTATATCCAACCTTTAGGCTCGTCATAAGACCTAGTTGCATTCCCTTAGGCTCGCAGTAAGACCTAGCGTTACCCTTTAGCTTACCCGCTCTTATCAAACACATTGCATTCATCACATTCATATAGGCTTGTCATAAGACCTAGTTGCATTATCCAGGCGCATCACAAGACCTGACGACAGAAAAGTTGGCGAGGTGATGGCAATAAATCCTCCTTTTGCGATGTCAACTTATTTTTGGGATCAACGAATGGTGGGCAAAGGCAATAAGTCCCCAGGGTTTTTACCAGGAGTTATCCCTGCACACCGGCTTGGGGGGCGATGGCAATAAGTCCACATTGGGTCCAGCCAGGAGCATTGGCACGGGTTTCGGTCCCTAGAAGCATCCGAGCATCATCAGCATCATCAGCATTATCGTCAACATCATCAACATCATCAGCATCATCAACATCATCAACATCATCAGCATCATTAGCATCATCAACGTTTCAGCATTCTTGCATTTGCATACCACCCAGTTATCATCATTATGGGTAGTCAACGCCTTAGAATCGCTTGACATTATCTCATTTCCACATTTTAGGTTGTCAACGCCTTAGAATCGCTTGACATTACTTCATTTCACTTTACTTTTAGGTAGTCAACGCCTTAGAATTGCTTGACATTACTTCATTTTACTTATAGGTAGTCAACGCCTTAGAATCGCTTGGCATCGCATCATTTCATGCATTATAGGTAGTCAACGCCTTAGAACCACTTGACATTATTCCATTTTCGTCACCTAGGTAGTCAGTGCCTTAGAATAGCTTGACACATTTTCACTTATAGGTAGTCAGCACCTTAGAATAGCTCGACAGCATTTTTGTTGCTTAGGTAGTCAGTGCCTCCGAATAGCTGCACGCAATCAATGCGGTTTCGCTCAACATGGAGAATTTCGTGAAGGCCAAAATTTTGGGGCATCACTCAAGCATCAACCAAACTTTTCACATCCACTACAAAGTCTAGTTGACGGGGGGCAATCTGTTATACCAAAATTTTGACCCCCTAGGTTAGGGTCTACGGGTGCTGGTGTTGTGAGAGGCATTTTAATCAAGTAGTGAGGGATTCCGGCTCGATCGGCGCACTCCATGGCATGGGGAACAGCTTCGTCATCTTCAGGGGCGTTTTGGTAATCTTTAAAGGCTCCTGAGACCTCATATAAGCTTTCTCTCTCCTCTAAAGGATGCCCAAATCAGCTTGAAACACTTTGATATTTTAACCCATGATAAGGATGACATTCTAAGCATAATGGCGTTGGAATTTTGATTTTTTGAGTTTCCAATAATTTTCTAGCAATTTCTGACTGAATCTGACAAGAAATTCAATTTAAAAATATTCCAACATTTAAAAAATTCGTTTCCAACTCAGAAAATTCATAATATCCATCCTTGACATGTGGTTAAAATTTCACAGCAAAATTCCTTTGGGAAGTCTTTTAATTAAAATACCAGAAAATCTTACTTTTACTAGATTTTCTTTATCTTTAAGAAAGTCTATATAAGGGGATAGGTTTTTTGGATAAAGGAAGAACTTCATATGCTCAAGAACCCTAGAGAGTCAGAAACACAGCCTCCTCTCTCTCTCACGTTTTCCAACACCCGGCCACCCAAATCATACCGAAAATCCCCCGAAATCACCATCTAAACACGTTTTCCAATCCCCAAAGCACCAATAATCATCAAAACCCCACAAAACACCACCAAAACGTGAAGAACAGCAAGAACAACCAGCAACCAGAAGCTTGGTTCGAAAGCCTTTCGGGTCTGCCATCAACGGAGCACTCGACGAATCCCAGTGTGAAGAATCGTTGTGAATCCGAAGGTAAAACAGGTAAACACTCCACTTCCCTAATTCTCTACGGTATTATCTGTCTTGCCTCAAAATTTGGGCTCAAACTAACCCTTCTACGCTTCTGTATTGCTGTTTGTTTAAGCTTCTGTCCAATAACTTGTTTACTAAGTTTCGTGCTTAATTCGAATTCAAATTGAAAACTTTCAATCACTAACGTCTTGTACATCTTTCAGGCTACACACCCATAAAATTTGAGCCAAAAACACCTTCGGGAACAGCCTCAACGCCGCTGTCCGAAGGCGGTCCGCACCCACGGACGTCGTGTCCGGGGTCCCGGACTCCCTGTCCGTAAGCTCGGACGCCCACGGACGGTGGCGGGTTTTTTTAAATTTTAAACAATTTAGGTTTTCTAATAATGTCCGGCCCACGGACAGCCTGTCCGTGGCCCCGGACTTTACAATTTTTTGTTCTCTGTTTAATTCGACTTTTATTTTCATATAGGTTAACTGGGGTCCGTGGTCTCGGACATTAGGTCCGTGGCTACGGACGGAAACAAAATTCGACCTAATTCTGCCTCCGAAACCCTAGTTTAGGTAATTTTAATTTCCACTTTAATTTTCTGCCAAAAACGTTAAAAAATAAAAAAAACAGAAGCACGCACCTAGGTTAAAAACAACTTTGTAGAAAGTCGTAAATAAACCAAGTAGAGGAAAACGACCTAGGAAGGGTAATGAAAGTAATTTGAACCCTAATTAAGTCGAATATCAAGCCCCCGAACCCGAACTCTCCTTTCCTAATTTGATCTAGGTTAAAATTAGGTGGCGACTCATAATAGGTTCCAGTGAGCTAGCCTAGGTGTTAATAATTTTGTTATATGACATAGTTATTGATCTTAGGTTATAAGTGGACCTAAAACCCGATTAGATCCTAATCAACTTAATCCACATAGGATAGGGTTTAAAATCGAGGCTCACAGTGTGATATTACCATGGAAGAGAATGAAGAGGAGAGGTTGAAGAGAGCATGGGACCGTGTGAATACAAGGAAGAAGGAGAAATGAAGGTAGACTTACTTTTTGAAGATATTTGTAGTAATAAAGTAAAAAGCACTTTATTAAGTTATCATTATTTATTTAATATGTTAACAAGAGAGTGGTGAGTCACCACACTTAAGAAAACAGGCCCCCTTTTAGTACTTAGGGGTATTATAGTCTTTATTTGTCAATTTAATTACTTATACAAACATATGTTACAAACTAGCTTATTAAAATCACTATTCATAAAAACAAGGCACTTAGAAGTGAAATTTTTGATTTCCCATTGATATAGACCTCCAAATGTGATACTATATAGTACAAATATTAATTAAAGAGTAATGATGGACATTTAGCCATTCAAAACTCATTTACAAGACAATTTTTCGAAAATGTGCTTTAAGACTCCTTAAAGCACATTTTGTGTTTTAACTTGTTTTCAAGCTTGGTTTTCTTTGGTAATTGGTTTAATATGTTCATTAGTATATAAATAAGGTCTTGGTAAGTTCATTAGGTCTTAGCCAAGCTTATCCCAAGCTTAGAGCACATTTTGGCTCTTATTGACCTTAAAGCACATTTTGTGTTTTCTTTTGTTTAAATTTGTTTACTAATGTTTCTAAGACTCTTTTTAGTCTTAATATACCATATTTAGGTGTTTAAATAACATAACTAGGTTTGGGGTATTTCATAATCCTTCACAAGGTATTATACTTCCTTTGTTTATCAACTAAATTTTCGCCATAGCTTCTCTTGTATCACCTTACACCAAAACACATAGTTTTTCCACCATTATACAACCAAGAACACTAAATCTCTTAATACACATTCCTTACACACAAACATATTGTTTTTCACCCTTTAACCACCAAAGATATCCATCTTCACAAGAGATGTTCTTTACACACAACTAAACCTTTAGACAACACTACATCACAATATAGTGCACAAACTTAAATTGCTTGGCACTTAGGCCCTTAAATTGCATAAACCTTAAACACTGAATTTCCACATTTAAATGCCTTCAACTTGTGAATACACACAACAATGCTCCCATGTCCTTTTAGTCCACCTTGTGGATAGTTTTCTATCTCATTTCCCATCGGCTCTTTAGGTTAATTATTAAGCAAATATAGCTCAATTTCCTAGTACACAAAACCACATTAAGAGAGGTCATTTACCTCTTTGTTTTCCAAGCTTTCTCACTTGTTTTCTCTTGTTTTTCTTGATTGAAAATCGGCAAGGAGCTTTTATCACTTGTCAACCTTCTAACCAATACACATATAAGGGTAATGAGTATTAAGTTTAATACTCAAACTCATAATTAAACCCAGGTTTACATAAGTGTCTTAAAACACTAAAATTTGTTGATTACCTTTGGAATTTGAAAGAGATCTTGGTTAAGTGGCAAGATAGGACTCCTCCTAGTCCCTTGAAGATTGAATTAAGCTAAGAAATAGCAAGACAAGGCACCATTGTAAGGTGAATTTTCGGCTATACAAAGATAATGATGGGAACTTGGATTTTCTTTGATTTTCCTTACCTTGAAACAAAGGAGAATGAGAAGGCATGGAAATATGAGCTCAAGCTCCTTCAATGGTGAATCTCCATGGCGCCAAAATTTAGTCCTTGAAGATTTGAAAAGAGCAAAAAAAGGGAAAGGGAAATGAATGAGCTCACTCTAACTAGACCAAAGTAGTATTTGAAATTGATTTTGGAGCATGGAGTCATAAGTTACAAGCATTCAAAGATGGAGAATGGCTACTTGCTGTAGAAAAACGAGAATGGAGAAGGGAGGATGAGGTTGGAGACGGTGGGAATCAAAAAGAAAAGAAGAGAAAGTGAGGAGAGAGGTAAGTTTTGGAGATATTTAGTTATAAAGCAAAAGTAACCCTTTTACTTACTTTTCTTTCTTTCTTTTAATTGGCTAGCCAAGTGTGATGACTCACACCACTAAAACCGTGGCCCCTTACATATTAGAGATATATATGGTCTTTGTTGACCTTCTAAACAACTTATGTTGACTTATGACTTAAACTAGCACTATTTGAGCACTATTTCACAACTAAGGCACATATTTGTGAAATTTTTGATTTCCCATTGATCTAGACTTCCTAATGTGATACTAAGTAGTACACATGTTGATTAAAGAGTAATGATGGACATTTAGCCACTCAAAACTCATTTACAAGACAATTTTTCAGAAATGTGCTTTAAGGCTCCTTAAAGCACATTTTGTGTTTTAGCTTGTTTTCAAGCTTGGTTTTCTTTAGTAATTGATTTAATATGTTTATTAACATATAAATAAGGTCTTGGTAAGCTTATTAGGTCTTAACCAAACTTATCCCAAGCTTAGAGCACATTTTCGCCCATATTGGCTTTAAGGTATTTATTTGTGTTTTTTTGGTTTAATTGTCTACCAAAGTTTCCTAAGGACTTAATTAGCCTTATTAAGTCATAATTGAATGTTATAAAGTCTTGGTAGGCTCTTGGGTCCTAACCAAGTTCACTCCAAGCTTAGAGCATGTTTTTGCTTCAACTGTGTCTTAGTGCTTATTGTGTTTACTATGGTTTAAATTGTTCACTAATGTTTTTAAGGCACTTTTTAGCCTTTAAATATCATAGTTTAACATTTAAACAACATATCAAGGGTTGGGGTATTTCAATCTACCCCCCTTAAAAGAACTTCGTCCTCGAAGTTCACATTTCCCATGCATCATTAGACTAGAATACGGGAATTACTTGCAAAATAAAACTTCCATAACTAACATAATTTACATCACAACCTCGGACTTAACGGTCCGGGCAACATATCCACATCCATACATAACATAACATAACATGCTTACATGATATCCTCGGACTCAACGGTCCGGGTATCTTAACAACATTTACACTTACATAACAACCCTCAGACTCTTAGGTATGGGTAACATAACAGCATTTAGACTCATAGGTCTAGGTAACATAACAATTTTCATAATTCAACCACATTTGGACTCAAGGTCAGAAATAATATTTATTACCATACCACACACATGTCTTAGCATGTACATCAACCAAAAATACCTTTTTATATTCACTGTGATCCCGCAGAACCCGGTCGCGATGGACACCTTCTGGTCCCCGTTCCCTTGGGAGATCAAACATTCACTTAATTTTTCAAACATATGTACTTCTCATGTCACCGGTCCGAAGACAAAGGCTCATACGTCCTCAGCTCGTGAGCAAGTACTACAAAAATATTCTTTACTAGGTTAAGTATATAAGAGAATCCTTTATTCAAAATATTAATCGACTGTTTTAGAAATACCAATTGAAAATCCTTTTTGAAAACGCAACACAACTCCAAGTCCAATTTATGTCTTTGCATCTTTCTTAGCGTGGTTATTTGTGACCACTTACAGGGAGCTTCAAGTGTCATCCAGCCCTGATGTGATCAGCATCAGTGTTGAACTATCCTTCCACCCCAATTGTGTTCGGCTTCCATTGATCTCATGATAATCAAGTTTCACCTCCCACTTCAATTTCAAGCATCAAGTAAATCACCCATTTCCAATTTTCTATCTTTTTAATCATTCTAATCATGATCATAACATCTCCAAGGGATAGAACTTCGTCTATCAGTTATTTTCATTCACTTTTAATCAAGTTACCTAGGGAATCTAATTCTCACTAGGTTCTATGTCGGTTTCATACCCTTTCATGAATCACTATATTACATATATACATATATTTTATCAAAATACAACACATGGTTTTACATTTATACACTGTCAGTGTTTTTATTCCCCCGGGAGTTCCTTTACTCCCTTATACTTGTACTCCCACACAACAATTAACAAAGTAGTCACACTTATCACAATGGTATTTCGCATCTTCTGTGCAAAATTACCACAATTAAACCATGAATGAATGCGTATGTTTATATAACGCACACACCATCATCCAAACAAATTATTTTGTGCTATGCACAACATAGTTCACGTACACTTGTACGGTAAAACACACTAAGCGGTTTTACGCTCTACCCCCCTTAAAAGGGATTACGCCCACGTAATCAATCACTGAACGTCGGTTTAAATGTTCTGCCGCCGTGAAGTGTTTTAACTTCCACGCGGTCTGTTATACAATGTGTTCTGGTTAGAGGATCTTAACCATGTTAGCGGTTTAGTCCCTAAACCGAGAATTCTCACTGGAGTTTGTTTAAACTCTTAATGGTTTCGGTTCTGGCCTGTGAGGCTTCTAGGCATTAATAATTAGCCATTCACTCATGTTCACTATGCACATTCGGTATCTGAAGCATGGGTTCGCTGGCCTCTGCTGCGCAACTCTGTTAACTTTAGAGCTTAGCTTGCCCCGTTCGTTCTTCTTTCTGTATTGTACATCTCCCATTTCTCACCTTTATGTTGGTATCTCGTACCGTGAGCGAATTTGGTGAGTTACAAACTTCCTATCCACTTCCATGATAATTTACTGTGTATACTACTATAAGCGCAATACCAAAACACTCAGTCATACAGACTGCAGAGGCGTAAACTCTTGGCAGTAAATCTCTTATACGATTGCAATAGGAATTCACACTCTGTTTCACTGAGATTTTTTTTATCACATAATACTGGTTAATGGCTTACTGCCTGGTTCATTTGTTTACACTTACTGTTGTATCTCCACTGGGTTTAACTCATAACTCTGCTCATTCACCATTTTTTATCATTAACAATATTTATCAATAGTCGCTTATTGCGCACTGTATCCTTACTCATTATACAACATAACCTTACACTGCATCCGCTATTATATTAGCTTCCGCCATTACACTGGGTTTCACCACTTATTTGGCTGATTGTTGAATATGTTGTTCTTCGAGTCTTTATGCTCCTTGAGTGTTGTTCACTACACATTTAGCATCACACACCTATGGTGGTTTGCTATTAGACTTATTACACTTCGGTCTCTCGCAATCTCGAGAGGTATCCCCACTCTTAAAGTAGTGGTTGTTCTCCGCTCTATTCACTTATATAACATATACCATTGTAATCGATAAAATTTACATAACACATTGGTTTGTGGCTTATAAGCCTCACCGCCTCGAGCTCTGCTCATGGTTGGTTGTCCACACACATTTACTTCTCTATACAACATTACATGGTTTAGAGGTAGTATTGGGCTCCATGACAAGGTCGTTGTATCACGTTTCCTTTCATGGGATGCCCCTTAGGATTGTCAGTCCGTCTCCTGACAACTTATGTCTAACTGGGTGTTAGTTTCAACCCTCGTGTTTCTGTCACATTATTTCGTTCAACTATCGTTGATGCAAACACCCTTCAAGGATTGCTCCTGGGTGTTGTTAAGTTATGCCATTACATCTGGCTTACACTTATTGGTGCGTCAAATAAACTACACCGCTTTGCGTTCTTAGCCAGGTTTACTATCCTCTTCTATGAAGGTCGATATCCCCTAGTAATCCAAGTGTTCATTCTGGGAGTTTCATCCCGTTTGTTGCACATTAACATGTCCATATCAGGCATCTGCCTTGCCATACATAGGCTGGGTATTTGCTCCAGCTATCATGTTTATCCCTAGTGATTTCTAAGACATATGCGATGTCTTTACATAACCGTCAGTGCACTTCGTGTTTCCTGACTCTTAAATATTTCCTTGAAATAAACTCACTAATTCTTTTAGTCCCTTAACTTAACTGGGTTCCCTTACTTCAATCATTCATGGTAATCCTTAGCTCTTGATTGACTTTTACTGCTGACCGTAGTATGGAGTCGACTACTTCCCGTGGTTCGGACTCTACTCGTATACATATGTGGGGTATCCTACTGATACATTACTACTTACCCAACTAACCCATAAGTAGGTATGTCAGGCCCACAAGCTCCTATCGGAGTGCGGTCGTCCCACATTTCAGTTGGTACACTCGTAGTGTCCGTCACACGCCTAGGTGAAGTATTCTGTTGTCAACTCCCTTATATTGTCCCACGACAACATGCATTCCGTGCTTCCCGAACTTAATCGAGGGAAGGTTTATCCACTGTTGTATCTTTATCAACTACCCTTGGGCTTACTGGTTTGGTTTTAAAAAGTATGTTATAAATAAGTATGGGTTTGAAAGAAAATTTGGTTTTGAAAGAAAGAGTTTGAAATAAATCTGAGTTTGGAAGAAAAATTCTCGTGGCCTTACAACGTCTTCTTGCCTTAACCAAGTCTAGCTTCCTGCTGACTGGTGTATTTCCAATTACAGAGGTTAGGCTATCAAGCCCTTCCATGGTCATGATGATCTCACTTAACTTCATGTTACTTCACTAAGTACTTTGTATTTGTTAAAAATTTTCCCGAACAGCCCTGTTGTAGCAGCACTTGCCATGGCAAGTGCGCCATGCTAACTGGCCATCGGTTCAACACATACCGGTTGCGGTATTGTTTTACCCGCACTGTCATCAGTGGCCTTGTTGTCCCTCACTTGGTCTTAGAGTCTTAACAATAAATTTATGGGCGACTTCTCACTGTCTTCACATGATAATCATTAACTAGGGCGTTCCCTTCTTGGAGACCCCTTTTCATAGTATTGTTTCCTCTTCGTAGCCCGTTCCACGCATTTGTCGTGGTTACTGAGACTTGTCTCTGTTGGGCACTACGTGTAGTTCCTTGTCGATTTGTATACCGTTGGTGTATCATTAAACAACTGTGGTCCCGTAGACATTCGTCTCGGGTTTCATTACTCCACTTCTTGTCTGTTGCACGATCGGTGCGTTGCAAGCTGGTTGTTCTCGACTGCTCGGCATGTCGACCCAGGTTGCCGGAAATTCCATTCTTCTATACACAAGATTCTTCATTCTTCGCTATTAAATGCGGTTAACATTATTCAGAGGGAAACCGTCTGGGATTCCCACTTTTCGGGATCTACCGTATGACAGGTTCTCCGTACTCACAGTGGTACTTAATAATAGCCAGATCGGGTATGTAACACCCCTACCATTAATCCAATGCTTACCGTCCAATCTCCTTACACGTCAGATACACGCAGCGGATACATACTTACATACAGTGGGTGATACAATGCCGTTAGGTACCCACGTGACTAACAAGGCTGCTACTTCTACATACAGCATCGGTCTGATGGACCGGAATCCCGAGTATTACACATCTATAATACATACTCCATTCATCAATCGAATACAACAATGCTCCATTCAATACTTACTCCTCCATAATTCATACAATACAATATACTTAACAGAGTCTACTAGGATCCTTATACAATTATAATATCCCTTCCAAGTCCATACATACTCACTAAGAGTCCACATCTACCCATTCCTCGCAACTACTCACTTTCTAAGTACTAGGGTGTGCCGCCGGTCTCTTACCTTGACCACATCCACTTCGGGTACCTGCACACTAAAACGTTCCCCCTAGGGGTCAGCTTTCGCTGCGCATGATAACCGCATACCCCGCGTACTAGTGAGGGCACGCCGACCACTTGGTCGAATACATGCAGTTCATTTTCATACAAACATACATGCATACATGCTCTTACACACAATACAATAATACTTACGCAAGCATACATACATACACTTCATTTCATACAAGGAATATAATATACCATCCAATACATACCTACTTTTTTCCGAAGTACACATACACATTACATACACAATATACGATTCTTGTTAGCTTCATAGGTCCACCCGGGTTAATCGGGTGGAGATTACTCTTTTACTTGTTACTTCATACATACGCATACATACTCATACTCATACATACTTACGGATCCATACTTACTTACTCTTACTCTTACTCAAGTTAAGTCGTCGGGACCTCCGGCCCTGGGGACTACTCCGTCCCACCTCCGGGATTTACTTGACTCACCAATCGGGATGCTACCCATTAAGGGATTTGGGCCGCGGACCAGTTTAAGAGTCAGGAATTGCAGCCAACCTCTTGTGACTCCGCATCCTCACGCGTGACCGAAACTATATCGGACTTCTACTCATTCCAATTTACTCACTTAAGTTAGGAATTAGCAGAAGTCATTCATTCAAGCCACAATAATACAATACAAAGCTCATATACACATCCATACAAAATACAGTGCAATATACAAGTACACTACAAAATACAATACTCATCATCATCATTCATATGTTTCATGAATTATACAAACTATTGTTCAAGACAAATATCAAGAACAATGTAAACAAGCACAGGTAAGTGCAATATAGTCTGATTCATGCATTTATCTTATTAGGTGATCAAATAAGCACACAAATCGGGGTAACCCGATTAGGATACAGGGCGTGAAGAAATCATACCTTTCACCGTTGCACTTGTATCCCAACGTTCCTCCGGTGTTCACAAATCAAATCCTATTATATACATACAACCGAATAATTAATCTAACTATCATCAATCTAATTCGGTTACCCTTACGCTTACTAACTCATACTTACTAAGTCTTCACATTCTTATACTTACATTTTATTTACTTACTTTTCATTGCTTAACAATGGTATACTTACATAATATGCACATATGTATAGGTGGGTATACATATACATATATATATATACTAACCATAGTCATATAGTCTTTTAGTTTTTTTTTTTGCAAGTTTTGGCTCGACCGAACTTGCGACCGATCTTGCAAGTTCGGTCCAAGTCAGTAGGCTACATCGGGTGAAAATTCCAGGGCCGACCGACCTTGCAAGTCCGGTCCCAAGGTCGGTCTATTCCAGTGAGTTGATTAACGGAAAATTTTAGCCCGACCGACCTTGCAAGTCCGGTCGCAAGGTCGGTCCATTCCAGTAGCTTACAAGACGGAAATTTTTATGGCCGACCGAACTTGCAAGTCCGGTCGCAAGTTCGGTCAATTCCAGAAGGTTACTGACGGGAGAATTTTTCTGGTCCGAACGAGCTTGCAAGTCCGGTCGCAAGTTCGGTCCATTCCAGAAGCATTCCCGTCTTTGTAAATATGGGCTCGACCGAACTTGCAAGTCCGGTCGCAAGTTCGGTCCGGCCCAGTATTTGCATTTTTTACTTCTGTTTTCAGTTTTATACTTTACCCATTGTTTCTCCAGTCTTCTTACATGTAATCCCACATGTTTAAACACTACCTAGGCCCTCCAAATTGCCTTAGTTCATCCACCAAATTCCTTACCAAATCCATCAATCCACTTACACAATTTTCCTCACTTCATTCCAGCACTTATACCTATTTTGTTTCTTCATTGCTACAGATTTTTAAACCAACTTCTACCATCCAATACTTCCTATACCAATGTCACTCCTAGCATCCCAAATACCTCCTCTTACCATGCCAATTCATTTCCAAGCAATTGTACCATCTATACCCAAGTCCAACATTCATTTTACCAATTCCTACACACTAATTTTTCCTAACTTCTCCAAGGCATTTTACACACTTTGCTACAGATTTTTACACTTCTTGTTTCTCATACTACAACTACCTCTTCATCACTACTAACATATCTACCCAATCCAATATACACCTTGGTTCTCCCATTCACCAAGTCATTCTTAGATACATAATTCCTACCAAAATTTCGCCATAGTTCACCTACTTTCCTTACTTCTCCACACTCACATTTTTCATCAAATTCATTCCTAATCTAGCCACACCCATACAAGGGTCCTACCAGTACACAAGGCTATACAAACCATCACAATACATCAATACTCCATCAAACATCAATACTAATACTCATACACAACCATTTGGCTCCAAGGCCTACAATTCACATACTAATTTCACAAATACCCAAACTTCCTCACAAATACTCGAACTCCCAATACTACAATACCAATGCAAGATTTTGGGTTCTTTAGTTAGTTTGCCCATTCCCATTAGTCTAATGCATCAAAATTAACATTAGTAAAGAGCTCTTACCTTGAGCTTATAATTCCTTCTTTCTTTCTCATTTCTCCTCCTTCTTCCTTTCTTGCCCAAATCGGCCATGTGGGGGAATGGAGTTGCCAAACTCCTTTCCCATCACCCAATGAACACAAAACACTACAATTAATATACTAACCCTTAAATTAATGTCAATTCCTTGAAGTGTTTGAAATGAAATTTCTATAGTTTACCTTTGGAGAGGTTTAGAAGGGGTTTTAGCCCTTGGTTCAAGAAGGTGAGTCCACTACCATTGCTAGGTTGATATTTTGCTCAAAAGAGAGAGAGAAAACAAGGCATTACATAAGGGTAAAAATCGGTTATGAAGGGAGATGAAGAAAACATGAGTTTTTCATGTAGATTTTTACCTTGTTGGAAAGAGGAGACTCCAAGCTCCATAATGGTGTGTGTTTTTTCTCTTGAATGAGGTATACCCATGAAAATGAACTTCCTCGTTTTGAAATTCCGAAAAGAGGGAAGTGTAGAGGAGAGTGAGGGGAGTTCAAATATGTAGTCATTTTTGTGATTGGAGCTCAAATGGAGGTAGAGCAAAGAGGAGAAGATGAGGTTGCCATTGGAGCTCTTGTGGAGCTTTGAAATCGCCACACCAGAGGAGAGAGGGGGAGAAATCGGTGAGAGAGGGAGAAATGGGAGAGAGATGAGTGAAATAAGGGAGGTGAGAGAGTAAGTGGGGGTAAAGTAATTTTTACTTTATTACTTTTTTTGCTTTTGGCTCTCTTATTTAGTTAGCTAGTTACATGTGTGTGTGAGGGGTTAATTTACCCATTAAAAACCGGCCCCCATATTACTACTGTTGGAGCGTTTTTTCTTTTACAGAAAACACTCATTGTTTTACCTGGTTTAGGTACTATTCACTAATCGGGCCCGTTTTCCGGAATTTCCTCGTCTCTTTATTTTTATTGACTACTAAGCTCCCATAAATGCTTAATAATTATTATTTAATGGTTTATAATTTTTACGGGTCTGTTTGACCACTTAAAATCACGTTTCCGGGTTTTTCTCGAAAAACGTGCGTTAAAGCCCTATTAGCGTTTTAATGCCTTATTTGGATCCGTTTTCTTCGGGAGTTGTTCCCATATATTATTTAGGTCTTATTAAACCTTTAGAATCCATATAACACGCTAACCGAGGTCTCATACCTCCTATGGTTATTTAACGCTTATTTAGCGTTTTCCGCTTTTTAAGCGTTTATTTATTCTTTTGGATTTATTTTTCCTTACCAGTATTAATTAGGTACCCATAGGCCCTTAAATACGTATTAGATTAATTTTAATCCCTATATTTAAGTTCGGGGTATTTCAGGGTATTCCCGAGTAAGAGAGGACTTCCATCTCTCTGGCGTTCTTTCCCAAGTTATAAAACAGGGATTGTGGAGGGCGGGTTGGACACTGTAGGTTTCCAGTACACACTGGTTACTCCTAACTAGCGTATCTCTCACGCTATCACTCAACCCTTAACCCAAAGTACTAAAATCCTAACTCGGTACTTCCTAAGCTCGGTAATTCAGTCATCAGAGCGATACTTCGCTCTGATACCACTTTTTGTAACACCCCAACTATAACCGTACACTTAACATCAAACTGCAGCGGAAAACTTAACTCAACACATACTTAATTCAATGGTGTTACACGCCGTTAGCTACCCACGTGGCTAACAAGGCTAATACATATACATTGTATCGGTCTGATGGACTAGATTCCCGAGCAGCTACACGCGACTATCCCTTTCCATTAACAACAACCATTATACATATACATTCCAACTGTACCGAGTTTTTACCAACTAATGCCGATAACAATTTCGGTCTTACTACACCTACTGTACATACACAACTTAAATGACTACCCATGTACAAATGACTACCCCGTCCTACTCTCGAACGGCTTCCAGCTCCTTGTACCTGAAATAAGAAAAAGAAGAAAGGGTGGCCCCCAAGGGGCTCAGCACCTTTGCTGGTATGGTAATCCCGCAGCCCGCATGCTACCGGGCCACACACAACTAATTGTCGTCTTAGCATGCGGTTGATTATATTTGAATCATGCATGTAAACTATCAACACAACACACACATCACAACATGGCATCAACACAGATAACACATCCATACTTGATAAGTCAATAATGTGTTCATTCATTAACACCTAAAAGTGTTCCTCTCTAGTGGAGCTACTTCCATAATAGCGACACTTACCCAATAATCGGGTTATCCATAAACGTCTCTTCATAAACCGGGATTCATATCCATGATCAATACACCACATAACAACACTTTTCACGTTTCAACGTGCACATAACATAACATCGCAATGGGAATTGCAGTACAACAATAACACATAACACAACGGGAACGGTTCTCTTAGGAACCGACCCAAAAATAGTTAATTCACCTGTGAGCCTAGAGAATGATATTACCCTCATGTTAAGCTCGTTATACAACACTCATTACCGTCCTAATAGTCAGACGAGTAACTTAAGTTAAGATGGTACGGATATAGTGACCCGAGCACACACACACAAACACATGTTCCCCCTAAACCAATCATAAGTCAGAATAGCTAAGCTTTGGAGTAAGCTAGTAGGAGATTGTAATCCAAGAAGGAAAACAACCATAACAGAGAGGAAGGTAAAGCAAGGATGGATACCCACTCCCAAAACAACGCGCGACCGGAACAACCGGATTCCTCACCCCCCATAATATATACATATACACAGATAAAGACTCCGCTGTGGAACCTATCACATCAGCACATAATACGGTATTACAACCGAGTTGATCACACAAAGGAGGGTCACACAAATACAGCAACATCCCACAAAACATCACGCAACTAACTCACGCATAGCCGTGGTTAGAACGTCCCATGGTTCGGGTCGTTAAATCCGAATACCGATCTCTCATGTGATCCTAGACTCAGTTAGCTAAGGTTTAACACTTTCGAGGTTAAATGGTATCGGAATTGAACACGCCACATACATGAATTACTATAAACTCATTACATGTTTTATCTTACAACGTGGCAAACATACAGAAAAACACATTGGCATACAAGCCGGTGTAATCCGGTAGGACACAGGTTGCAAGAAAACCATACCGTTCACCACGGTTCACTATATTGTGTCCTCCTAGGTTCCTTGAACAAATCCCGTACAACTGGTAACATCACAATTACTTTCATTAACATCGGGGTGACATGACTGTTTAATATCTAATGCCCATAGTTAACCCCGTCATCCCGTTGTACTTAATTTATTTATGTGATCTTAAGTTCACAACTTACACATTCACTCTCACACTTGTTTATACTTCCAATGGCCTTTAAAAGTCACCAAACAAGGCCTAAACCCTCTCTACACGTTCCCAGGGGCGGTCCACAACAGAAACTACACGTTTCTTTTTTTTTTCACTTCTCTACACTGGACCTCCCCACAGGGGCGGTCCAGAACAGACCCCATTTTAAAAAAGTGTTTTCTACTCATTTTGAACTCCAAATTCACCCCAATCTTTTCCCACTTATTCCACACTCTTTCCACATGTTTCCCACATGTTTAAACACCTTAAAACATGCACCGAACCTTCCTTAATCATCACCAAACTTGTTACTCAATTTCTTACAAAAATTCCTAACACTTACAACATTTTTCCTTTGGATTTCTAGGTGGTAATGCATACCTACAACTTAGACTAACCAAGGTGTTTCTTCTTAATATGATAACCACTCCTAAGCATCATTTTGCATCCTCATCACTTCCTTTACAAAACTCCTCAAGTCTTTCCCACAAGTTCATACTTAATCCTTCACAAGGTATTATACTTCCTTTGTTTATCAACTAAATTTTCTCCATAGCTTCTCTTGTATCACCTTACACCAAAACACATAGTTTTTCCACCATTATACAACCAAGAACACTAAATCTCTTAATACACATTCCTTACGCACAAACATATTGTTTTTCATCCTTTAACCACCAAAGATATCCATCTTCACAAGAGATGTTCTTTACACACAACTAAACCTTTAGACAACACTACATCACAATATAGTGCACACACTTAAATTGCTTGGCACTTAGGCCCTTAAATTACGTAAACCTTAAACACTGAATTTCCACATTTAAATGCCTTCAACCTGCGAATACACACAACAATGCTCCCATGTCCTTTTAGCCCACCTTGTGGATAGTTTTCTATCTCATTTCCATTGGCTCTTTAGGTTAATTATTAAGCAAATATAGCTCAATTTCCTAGTACACAAAACCACATTAGGAGAGGTCATTTACCTCTTTGTTTTCCAAGCTTTTCTCTTGTTTCTCTTGTTTTTCTTGATTGAAAATCGGCAAGGAGCTTTTATCACTTGTCAACCTTCTAACCAATACACATATAATGGTAATGAGTATTAAGTTTAATACTCAAACTCATAATTAAACCCTAGGTTTACATAAGTGTCTTAAAACACTAAAATTTGATGATTACCTTTGGAATTTGAAAGAGAGCTTGGTTAAGTGGCAAGATAGGACTCCTCCTAGTCCCTTGAAGATTGAATTAAGCTAAGAAAATAGCAAGACAAGGCACCATTGTAAGGTGAATTTTCGGCTATACAAAGATAATGATGGGAACTTGGATTTTCTTTGATTTTCCTTACCTTGAAACAAAGGAGAATGAGAAGGCATGGAAATATGAGCTCAAGCTCCTTCATGGTGAATCTCCATGTCACCAAAATTGAGTCCTTGAAAGATTTGAAAAGAGGGAAATGACGAGCTCACTCTAACTAAAACCAAGGTAGTCTTGAAATTGATTTTGGAGCATGAAGTCATAAGTTACAAGCATTCAAAGATGGAGAATGGCTACTTGCTGTAGCAAAACGAGAATAGAGAATGGAGGAGGATGAGGTGGAGACGGTGGGAATCAAAAAGAAAAGAAGAGAAAGTGAGGAGAGAGGTAAGTTTTGGAGATATTTAAGTTATAAAGCAAAAGTAACCCTTTTACTTACTTTTCTTTCTTTCTTTTAATTGGCTAGCCAAGTGTGATGACTCACACCACTAAAACCGTGGCCCCTTACATATTAGATATATATATGGTCTTTGTTGACCATCTAAACAACTTATGTTGACTTATGACTTAAACTAGCACTATTTGAGCATTATTCACAAACTAAGGCACATATTTGTGAAATTTTTGATTTCCCATTGATCTAGACTTCCTAATGTGATACTAAGTAGTACACATGTTGATTAAAGAGTAATTATGGACATTTAGCCACTCAAAAATCATTTACAAGACAATTTTTCAGAATGTGCTTTAAGGCTCCTTAAAGCACATTTTGTGTTTTAGCTTGTTTTTAAGCTTGGTTTTCTTTAGTAATTGATTTAATATGTTCATTAACATATAAATAAGGTCTTGGTAAGCTTATTAGGTCTTAACCAAACTTATCCCAAGCTTAGAGCACATTTTCGCCCATATTGGCTTTAAGGTATTTATTTGTGTTTTGTTTGGTTTAATTGTCTACCAAAGTTTAAGGACTTAATTAGCCTTATTAAGTCATAATTGAATGTTATAAAGTCTTGGTAGGCCCTTTGGGTCCTAACCAAGTTCACTCCAAGCTTAGAGCATGTTTTTGCTTCAACTTTGTCTTAGTGCTTATTGTGTTTACTATGGTTTAAATTGTTCACTAATGTTTCTAAGGCACTTTTTAGCCTTTAAATATCATAGTTTAACATTTAAACAACATATCAAGGTTTGGGGTATTTCAGCTCCGCCTCAGCTTTTGCCTGGCTCATCACATTGATTCTGCATGGGTTGCAGTAATTGTTGTTTCCGCCCTCCTTCTAACTACCATTGCCCCCAGCTGGGCAACTCTCTAAATCACGCTGATTAGACCCCGTGCGTGAAATACCCCGAATAATACTACCTTAATTAATAAGAATTAAATTAAATCATGAGTAATAATTGCTATATATATTATGGCATAGAAATATATAGTCCAAATGGACATTAAATTATACACTAATCTCTAATCAAAGAGAAAATATTATTAAGGAGGAATCAACTCCTAAATTTAAATCACATGTAACATATTAGTACATGTGCTACATACCACTAATATTACCCTATAAATTATAAATACATTATATAGTTTAAACAATCATAAATACAACATATACTCATGGATATGCGCCTTAAAAATAAAAAAATAATAAAAAATACTACAAGTAACAAGGTAACACATAACTATAGTATTATTTGTACAAATGTGTGACACATACTAACTAATGAAAAGTATTTTGAATTCCCTCCAAAATGTTAGCTGGTTACCTGCACAAAAAAAAATAAGACAAGATTAGACCATAATAATTAGAAAAAAAAAATTAACAAAGTACAAGTTACCTTTTCCATATTACCGCCAGTACAGCCATGCTCTTTCATCTCCAAGTGACAGCCTTACCTCTTCCCTTCCTGTCTTAAATCAAGACAGTAGCAGTACATTTCCAGCATGCTTTTCCCTTCGTCTTACGCTAGCAGTTTTCTTTTCCCTTCTTTCCCTGTTCCATTCTCGAACAATAGTGAAGGAAAACAGCAACACACAACTGCCCATTTTCTCCTCATTGGATAGTAAAATCTCCAGCTAAACTCCCTTCTTCCCTTCTTCATCTTCGGTACAGCAATAGAGGGGGAAACCGACAAAGAAAGGCAGCCACATCTCTTCTCTTTTCCTTGGCGGCAGCATTTCACTCCCTCATTCTCAATCTGTTACAGCAAAAAAGGCATGGAGAAGGTAACTTTGTCACCCTTTTTCCATCTGTTCCTTACAGTTTCAAAGAGGGAACAAGCCCCACTAATTTTCTCCATGTTATATGTGGAAAAACTGCTACCTTTTCCCTTCCCTTTTACAGCAGCAACAACACCACCTAGCTCTCTTCATTTTCGGTTTCATACAGCCCAAAACAAGGATGTCCTCAGCTCTTTTCTCAAGCCAAGATAACCTCAAAGACCTGCCATGAAAAGGCTATAAGCAAGGTATATAAACAGAGAAAGAAACATGCTGTTTAAGCCTTCATTCTTCTTCATTTTCTTTTCCAAGCATAAACTATTAGACATATACAATGTATATATTATATTCTGTATGTTATATATGCTATATAATCTGTACACACTTCGATATGATACAGATGTATTGTACCGCGGTACTCGACAGCACCAATATACCATATATATACTACCGTATATATACTGGTCTATATACTGCTGTATCCTGCTTATTCTAGCAGCAGTAGTAAATCTAGTTCTCATTTCTCTCTTTCTCTCAGTAGCTAACACAAACTGATGCATTTTCCCCTTGTCTAGCTGTCCGGAGAAACTCAATAGAAACCCCTCCAAAACCAAGGTAATGATCACTCATTTAATGCTTAAAAACTAGGCTTAATAACTCATCAAACTAGCTAGTTACATGGTCACTAATCTAGTCCTAAACAAATGGTGGATACTCCACTGGAAAACCGACGGGCTGAGGAGGAGTTACAAGAGAATGTGAGATTTGGCAGAGAACAAGATAACTAGAATTGAGAAGAAGAAGAAGAAGACATGTATATTGAAGAAAGAGTTCTTACAGAGAGTCGAGAATAGGAAATAGCTAACTGAGAGATTATCTACCTAGCGGAGCTATAAGAGAATATATCAGTGTAGCTAAAGAGAGAAAGGGTCTAGTATAATATGTCCTAATACCCCCCCTCAAGTCTAAGGTGGTTGTACAACATGAGACTTGCTAGAATCTGTAGAATCCATTCCCAGTTTTGGTAGAACTTCTTTATAAAGCTTGCCAGTCACTGCTTTGGTGAGGATATCCGCAAGCTGTCTAGTGCCAGAAATGTAGTTCACTTGGATCAAGCCTTCCTGCAGTTGCTGTCGGACGTAGTGACAGTCAAGCTCGATATGCTTGGTGCGCTCGTGCAAGACGGGATTTCTGGCGATGTGTACAGCAGACGAGATTGTCGCAGTGCAGCTGGATTGGTGTTATATCATGGACTTCAAGTTCGTGCAGAAGCCTGGTAAGCCATCCAAGTTCTGTTGTAGTATGCCGCATAGATCTGTATTCTGCTTCTGCCGAAGAGAGTGCTATGGAGGCTTGCTTCTTGGACTTCCAACAGAGCGGGGATCCTCCAGTAGTATATAGAAACCTGAAATTGATTTTCTGGTTAGTGAGCATGTGGCCCAGTCAGAATCACAGTAAGCTATCAGTTTATATGTAGGTTTCTTGTTAAAGGACAGTCCAAAACCAATAGTTCCTTTGATATAGGATAAGACATGATAAGCAACAGCTAAATGTATATTGGTTGGTTGTTGTAAAAACTGGCTTAAGTGCTGAACAGAGAAAGATAGATCAGGTCTGGTATTTGTAAGGTAGTTTAACTTCCCTATTAAGCGCCTGTATATTGTTGGGTCTTGAAGCAATTCTCCTGAATCTTTGACAAAGAAATGGGTCAGTTAGCAGATTGGGTTCTTTTTCTGTGTATGTGTCATTCCAGAGTTGATTCCAATCCTTGTCACGTATAGGATATATGTGTTCAAAGAAGACTACATCCCTACATGTTTGTATTTCCCTTGTTTCCAAATTCATAACTTTGTAACCTTTTGTTTTTTACTATTTCCAAGATAAACAGAGGCTGAGGCTCTTGGGTGAAGTTTTCCTTTCTTGAGGCCCACATTTGTAACAAAACAGAGGCAACCAAAGTTTTTGAAATCTGTATAATTAGGAAGAGTGTTGTAGATTCTTTCAAAGGGGGTGATGTTGTTGATATATTTGGAAGGAATACGGTTAATGACATAGGCAGCATGTTCTAGGCAGTAGCCCCAATACTCTTGGCTTAAGCCTGATTGGTAAAGAAAAGTTCTAGTAAACTGCATTAAATGCCCCTGTTTTCTTTCCACCACCCCATTTTGTTGGGGTGTGTGGGGGGGCAAGAAGTTTGATGTATAATTCCCTTTTGTGTGTCAAATTGTTTTTCAACCAAGAAAATAAAATATTTTAGTAGTTATAGCTTCTGACTTAGTTTTTAGGAGTTTTATCCAGGCAGCTCTGCTATAATCATCGACAAAAGTAATGAAATATCGATGGCCAGAAATAGTTTCAACAGACAAGGGACCACAAATGTCAATATGAAGCATGTGAAAATAGTTTGTACTTCTTATCTCAGAATGATCAAACTTAAGCCTTTTTCCCTTGGCTTTATAACAGATAGTACATGGAATAGCATCTAAAACAGGTAAATCTACTGCTATATTCAATCTATGAAGTTTCTTGGATGGTATGTGCCCTAGTTTGCTATGCCATCACAAGAAATTCTGTATTTGTTTGTTGGTAACAGCAGAGGGCATAGATGCCAGAGTTTTAGCAGATTTCTTATGACACTGTTGTAAGCAGTTTTCTAAAGCTACCACATCAAGAAAATACAGACCAAATCTTTGAAAACCTATCCGACCTTGAAATTTGTTAATGCTATCCTGCAAGAAACAACATTCATTTGAAAAAATAACAGTCATTCCTAGTTGCTTAGTTAGTTTACTGACAGATATTAAGTTAAACATGAACTGAGGCACAAATAACACATCAGATAATCTCAAACTATTGCTGATGTAAGCACTACCGATTTTTTTCACAATGCAAGTTTTCCCATCAGGAAGTGTGACGAATTTATCAGTGTGTGCGTGTTTGTCACTGAAAATCAAAGATTTGTTTCCAGAAACATTTTCAGATGCACCCGAGTCTAAAATCCATAAGTCATGCAGGTTATTGTTTCTATCATTCACGATTTGTAATTGAAAACTTCTGTTTAGAGAGGTGTTACCAGAAAGCTTCCAAAAGCTTTAGAAGAATCATCAGTGATTAAACTCCTTTGCTGTATGTACCGGTGTCAGTTGCTCAACTTGATCCGCTGTAAAACCAGCGACTGGTGAAGTAGTCTCCTGTTTCCCCGCCTTGGTGTTGTTTCCACGGTCTGTTGTGATGGGTCCAGCAATCTTGGGTGGTTGTCGCTGCTGTTGTTGTTCGTTGTTTGGAATCCCATCATTTGTTGGAAACCCTACGATCCACCAGCACTCAGCTCTTGAGTGCCCAAGTTTTGCACAATTCGAACATTTGGGTGTGGTTTTCTTGTTTGTGCTACTGGATGTATTCGAAGTATTCCTTCTGCTGTCAGTAGTAGGACTGCGTCCAGTATTCTTCTTGTTGGTGGTGTAGTACTTCACGGCTAGGGCTACAGAGTCTTCGCTTTCGCTGGCTTTGGACACCGACAGATTCTCTTCGCTCTCATCTTGAGAAATAAGCGAATAGGCTTGTTCCAGATCTGGAAGAGGTTTCGATGAGTAGTAGGGTTTCTTCGCATTCTTGAAGGTAGCATTGAGGCCATCAAGAAATTTCATGAGCTGATCTTGCTCTTTATTCTCTCGAATCGCTTTGCTCGCCCCGCATTTACACCCGCAGGAACAATAGGGGTTTTTCTCGCCGCGTCCAACCGATCCCAGAGCTTCTTCAATTTGGCAAAATACGCAGTAATTGGTTCTTTTCCTTGTTTAGTCTGAAAGATTTGTCGTTGAATCGCATAAACCTCGGGCCCATTTACGATATCATAACGCTTCAGCAGATTCATCCACATTTGGTGCGCCGTTTTGTTGTAGAGTATGGTTTCAGCGATATCTTTTTCCAGGGAGTAAGAATCCAGCTCATGATTGTGTGATTGCAGCGCTCCCAAAGAGGGTAACGCTCAGAGAAAAGATCTGGAGCTTTGACTTGGCCATTGACGAGGCCGAATTTGTTTTTCACCTTCAAAGCGATCGTGGCCGCCCTCTTCCAAGAATCGAAATTCGTTCCTTTGAATTTCACTCCGAAACTCTGGCTGGGTTGATCCGCCGGATGAAGGTAGAGAGGATCATTGAGGTCTTGAGTCGACACGGAAATCGATTTGGGTTTCTCGGAACCGTCATCGATTTCTTCATCTTCTTCAATCTTTGTATTGTCGTCCTTTTCTTCTTCATTGTCTGTGTTCGCCATTAGCGCGGAAATGGAAGACTAGCCTTCAGAGGCTAGCTCTGATACCATGTGAGATTGGCAGAGAACAAGATAACTAGAATTGAGAAGAAGAAGAAGACGTGTATATTGAAGAAAGAGTTCTTACAGAGAGTCGAGAATAGGAAATAGCTAACTAAGAGATTATCTACCTAGCAGAGCTATAAGAGAATATATCAGTGTAGCTAAAGAGAGAACCGGAGTGAACCGGGTCTAGTATAATATGTCCTAATAGAGAAAGAAATCCAATTTTAAAGATGTAATTATACCCCTAGAAACGTTAAGGATTGTATGATGGTTTAAGGAAAAAAATTGTAAAAAAAATAATTAATTTGTGTGTATATATATGTACAGTTGAGGAGTGTGGTGTGGCTGGTGAGATTTTCTTGGTGGTTAAATTGAGGTAAGAGTACTAATACTCATTTTAATACCATAATGATACTAGCTTGAAATTTAATAGAGAACCGAGAAGCTGTTGGATAAGAGTGTATAAGCGATTAGATCCTAAATACGTGGAGGAAATTAAGAGCAAGTACTTGATTAGTATGATTAGTGTTAGTGACTATTAACGCATATTTTATAAATCATTAATGGAAGAAAAAATGGCTTAATAAATTAATTATAATTGTGCAAACTGAGAGGGTAATTGTTTATATGCATGCTATTTAAATTCTAAAAATGTGTATAAAATTAATGGTTAAATAATTGATTAGGGAGGATAAGTGCTAATGGTTTAATTAAGGTTATTTTATGAGAGAATAATGGAAGAAAATGGAAGAAAGAGATTTAGAGAAATTAAGTATATATTCTGTAGCAACCGTGAGCTAGAAAGTGATTTTGGGACATTTTTTATGTCATTTAGTGGTAAAATGGTATGCTATGTTTAAGCCTTGTAGTTAGGCATTTTATTATGCTTATGTAAAACTTTAAATGACGATTATTCAGTTTTAAAGTGGTTTGAATAGCTATATAAAATTCTGGTACAAAATATGGTTTTAGTGAACAAAATCACTTAGGAACGTATTAGACGATTCTTACTATATTTATAAGTTTACAACATGGTTTAAAGAATTTTAAAACCTTATAAAATGACTAAGTAAATAAATAAATTATATATGGGGTCAAAACATAATTAAAAAGAAATACAAGGCATTAAATATAAATAAAATTGAGAGGGATGATCTTAGGAAGTTTATAATTATAAAATATGATTTTTTTGACATTAGGGGTTAAATATAAAAAAAAGTATTAATTGGGGTAATTTCATAAATAAAAACAAATCTGGTCAAAGGAATAATTTAGGTGGTCAACCTAGACCACAAGTGAGGGTTAGCTAAATTAAAATGATAAGAATAATTGATTTGGGTATTCAAAGAAATATTAGGTCAAAAATAACATTTATAAAAAAGAAATGGGGTATTATTGTAATTATCGGAAAGTTTAAGTGTTGGAAAATAGATATTAAGACCCTAGGGGCCTATTTGGAATTAAAAGAATTTTCGGGTTAGTTTTAATGAATGAATTAATTAAGGATTATAATATATGGTTTAAGTGCTAATGGGTAACAATTAAAATCTATGGGTATATAATGTAATTTCCGGAAGATTAGGGGCTAGAATGGAATTTAAAAGACCTTAAGGGTATGTATGTGAATTTGGGTAAATTATGAGTTGGTTTTGTAATTTGGTTAATTAAGGAGTATAACATATAGTTTAAGTATTAAAATGTAACATCTTATAAGGCTTATGGGCTACTTGGTAAGTAACCGAAAGTTTGGATGGAAATGGGAATTAGAACAACCTTTGGGGCTGTTGTGAATTAAGGAAAATGATGGGTTAGTTTTAGTATTTAAAAATAATTAAAGTGTATTTATAAGGTTTTAAGAAATTAAATGAAAGTTTATAAATAAAGGGGGTTATAGTGTAATTAAAAGAAATGTAGGGGTGAATAAATAAATATGAGAAAATGGGGGCCGTTCGTAAAATATATACCTATATATGTATATTATAAGGTTGGAATATCTTGGTTATGAGTTACTAAGGTTAAAAATATAACAAGTATGGATTATGGGTAGGTGTGTAAATAAACAAAACATATGGGATGACATGAGGATTACCAAGAATAAAAAGGGCTGTTGGGAAGTCTTAAAAACATGGGCAGAATATAACATAAAGTTTTTGGGTGATATAATGACATATATTAAAGTATGAAGGATTATATGAAGGGGTTATTAAAGAGAATATGTATATATTAGGTTTGTATTTGAGTGGTATATGTGGGGATATATTTATGTTAAATATGGGTAATGAGGTTAATTAGAATAAGTGGCGTTTGGGAAGTTGATATGATGAAATATATAAGGTTTTGGGTGATATAATGCTAGAGTGAAGGATTTATATAAGGGTGTAATTAGAATGGTATATTGTCATATGATATGGTTTGGTAATGGGTATAATACAACTTTACAAGTTGGCGAATTTGGAGTATAGATATGATTGAAATCTTTATTACAAGGAGGGCTCTAGAATTTATAATAAGTGAATTGATAACGTAGTATGAGAGTATAATAAGGATAGCAAGCTACTTGTGGGATTATACAATTACAAGTAGAAACGTGACAACAACGCGACGATGTTATAGCATATACGAATGTACAGTATATTACATGCACGTGAAAGGGTGCGTAAACGACAACACAAATTACAACTATAATACATGCGTACTTGTGTATATATAACGTTCCGCGTATGCTCGTAAATAAACTACATAAACAATTTCGAATAACGAAATGTTTAGACTTCATACATGTGCGCACGTAACATTATCTCTGCGTGCATGCAACCCGACAATACGTAAAAAAATTGTGAACGAAACTTCCACGTGACAAGTATTACTATCGTAACAGCGATTACACAATCGTAAAGAATAACGAGTAGCTGAAATGTAAACTCCTTAGATTAACGAACGTCGAGTTGAATGAGAGATCAACTAAGGGTAGCTATGGGATGGAAGCAAGGGATTAATCAAGGATGATTAAGTAGGTTCGAGTTCTTTATATATATATATATATAGAACCGCGTGTATACCAGAGGTGTGAGTGGGTAGACACGAGCATTGTGAGCACTAGAGACCGCGCGGGGATTTTACTCCAGCGCTCAACGGTGTAAGGTATGTTCATTGTGTGGTTCGAACCTCTGAGGGGAGCCTCGGTTGGGTATTGCTTGACTATGTGAAAAGAGCGATATGTGTGCTATGCATAATTGTGTGGATTATTTACTTGATTGGTAAGCGATTATTATTCTGCGCGACGTCTTCGGACAATGCTACTATGATTGTTTATGCAGTTGGAACACTAATATTTGGGAACTTTATCCCTAACTGACCTAAGTAAAACACTTAGGAACGAGACTCGGGATCCCCAGTCTCTAGAGCTTGATACACGAACATGACTATAACCTAGACTAATTCTAGGGAAGTACATGAGACTTCAAAGGTAATAAATGGTAAAGACTTCTCCAAGACCTAAGCATTTACTTAGGGTAGTTGATTAAGGATTAATCACATATTGGAGAGTGATGGTTAAGGTACATGGTATGGGGATCCAATTAGTTTCGACTAGTTGGTTGCGCATTGGTGATCACCGGAGTATAACGTCCATATCGGACCGACTCCCTCTATATTCCAATGGGCCTAAATAAACTGTTGGGAAAAGGGTGCCGCTTGGCACACGGCTTCAGCCATTCATGGATGCCTTTATTAGGCAAGTGGAAGTCCCGGGATCAAATGATCCTTGGCAATGAGCACTTAGTGTGTACGGGAGGACTACTGTCCAGTAAGGCTATTTACAGGTTGTCCTAACATGACGCCCATTGGTATTGAGAGTAAGACTTAATGGTGACTAACATAATTTAAGAGAAACACTACGATTATCTTGGTGGAAGTAACTACGCGTTTGTGTGGCTGTTTATAGTATGTTGTATATTGTATGTGATGTATTGTATGCGGTGTATGGATTGTTTACATTGATGGAATGCTACATGTATAATCATGTTATTTACTGTTATTTATATAAACTGTAAAATGAACCAGCATGTAATCAACCTCATGTTTAGACGGCTAATTGACCTAAGTGACGTAAAGGGTCTAGGATTACACTTTAGCATATTCAGCGTTTCGTTGAGCCTATACGGCACCCCATTACAGGTACATGATCGTGTTGCGAGCCGGAGTGCGAGATCGTGGGTAGATGACCTCAACTTTTATCTATCACACGTTTAGAATCAATTCATTTAGTTTGTTGTAATCTTAGGAATTCTTTAAGTGCTCACTTGTCATAGGTAATGGTTTGTATCTAGAATAATGTAGTAAATATCTCGTTCATCACTGCGGTTAGTTGTTGTTGTTATTTATTATATTTCGGTTATGCTTCATTACTCGCATGGGTGAGTAATGGCATGTGACACCCAAACGAGGATTAATGTAGTTTAACTTCCGCTGTGAGACATCTCTAATTTTGCTACGAGAGTGATTATTACAAGAGTTATTATTACGAGTTTATCGAGTGGGGTGTTACAGTGCGAGACTGTTGAGCCTGGTCTCTGTTATGATTCCCCTGCTGGCTATAGGAGCGGCTCCCACCATTTCCTCTTTGTGAATCAGCCCTAGAAGTGTTCTTGTAACATTCGAAGGACTTGTGTCCTAGCTTCCCACAAGTGAAGCATGTCACTAGGTTCCTGTCACAGTCCTTACCCGGGTGGTCACAATTGCACTTACTGTAGTAGAAATGTCTCTCCTCGTTCCTAGGACCTCTATAAGACTGGTTCTGGATAGAACTTCCTGATCGGAACGCTTCTGTGACTCCCTCCGGATCTCTGCCTTCCCTCATTACAGGGCCTCCACTTCATGTTGTGGGCCCAACCTCTGTTGGTGGTCATCATGACCACAAGTCTCCTCCCTAGCCTCCTACTTTCTTTTATTGCCAGCCTGGACTTCCTTTCTCTTTTGCTAGACCTGGTAGAGATTAGAAGCCTTCCCATATGCCTCCTAGAGTGTCGGGATAGATAAGACACTCAGTGCCTCCTAGAGGCTCTAGTTGAGGCCACCCACAAACCTCTGCACCTTCGAGGGCTCATCAGGGACCATGTTAGGTGCGAACCTAGCAAGCTCCAAAAACTTCGTGTGGTACTCCTTCACACTCAAGGATAGTTGCTTCAATTTTGAGAACTCCAGGTATTTCTGCATTCTCACATGCTTGGGGTAGAACCTTCTTCTCATGGCCTCTTTTTAAAGAGTCCCACCCAAAGTCGGGCTCAACTAGCAATGCATTTCGGTTGGCAGCCCACCAGATGTCTGCCTCACCCTTGAAGTAGTATACAAACCCATTCACCCTCCGGTTGGCAGGACAATTGACGACATCAATTTTTTTTATCAAATTCGCATATCTAATCCTTTAGCAATATCAGATCCTCTAGCGTAAAAGGTTGGCTTCATATGCGCGATGCACTTGGAGAAGTGAAATACCCCGAACTTAATTATGGTGATTAAATTATTCTAATATGGTATTTGAGGGCCTAATAGTGCCTAAATAATTTTGGTAAAGAAAATAAATCCAAAAGAAAAGAGAAAACGCTTAAAAAGTGAAAACCGCAAAAATGAGCGTTATGTGACCATAGAAGGAATACGACCTCGAAAAGGGTCTTATATGGATTTCCAGGGCTTATTTAGGCCTAATGAATATACGGGAACGATTCTCGAATAAAACGGATCCAAATAATGGGTTAAAACGCTAACGGAGCCTTAAAGCACATTTTTTGAGAAAACCCGAAAACGTGAACTTAAGTGGTCAAACAGACCCGTAAAAATTATGGTTGATTAAATAACTATAATTAAACATTAATGGAAGCAGGAACCATTAAAATTAAAGAAACGAGAAAAATCCAAAAAAACGGGCCCGGTTTGTGAATAGTGCTAAAATCGGGTAAATTAACGAGCGTTTTCTATAAAGATGAAAAACGCTCCAGCTCATGTATAAGTGGGGGCCAGTTTTTGAGATAAAAATCAGCTCACACACTCACACCTAGATAATTATTAAAGGAAGAGAAAGAAAAGTAGAAAATGTGTAAAAGTGTAAAAAGCACCTCTCTCCTCTCTCTCCTCCCTCATTTCCCTTTTCCCTCTCTTTCCTCTCCTTTCTTCTCCATCCATCCTCCTCCCTTCCTCCCTGTTTTGAACGATTTTTGAAGCCCCCATCCATGGCTTCTCCTCTTTTTCTTCAAGCCCAAGCTACACCAAGGTTCCAAATGCCAAATAAATTACATATTTGAACTCCCCTCACCAAGCTCTACATTCCTCTCTTTTCAAAATCCCAAAATGGTGAAGTTCATCTCCATGGGTGTTGGCCATTTGAAGAGAAAACTATATTTTCTTGATGCTTGGAGTCTCCTCTTTCTTCTAAGGTAAAAAAGTTCCAAAGAAAAACTCACTTTCCTCCATCTTCTCTCTTGGCCGATTTTGCCCCTTTCAAGTCTCCAATGGTGGTTTGGGAGCTCCTCATTGATTCTTGACCAAAACCCCATCTTAGGGTTTCAAGATAATTCTCCACCTTTGTGCCTGAAGCACCTTCCCTTGTGTTCTAGTTGATTAAAAAGGCTTGGTGAATATATTTAGTGCCTAATTCCCCATTTGGGTATTGAATTTGAGGTTGGCATGTGGTTGGCCAACGTGGCCGATTTTGACCGAGAAAGAGGAGAGGAGGAGCTTAGAAAAAGGAATGGAGGAATAAGGTAATTAAGCTACCCTGATGTTATTTTGAATGCTTTAGAAATTGTGGGATGAGAAATCTAATAAATGAACCAATTATGTGCTAGAAATGCATTTGGGTGATTTGAGAGAAAATTGTGAAATTGTGTTGATTTAAAGGCCTAAGTGCCATTGCATTTGAGATTTGAGCTATATTGTTGTTTGATGAGTTTGGATGGAACTATTGTCTGCTGGTAGGACCCTCTATGGGTGTGGTTAGTTTTGAGATGATTTAGGTGAGAATTGTTGAATTTGGGTATGCTAGATTTGTGGGGAAACTATGACGAAATTTTAATAGAAAATCAGTGTTTAAGGTGACTTGGTGAATTGGAGAAACCTAGGTATTTGTTGAGTGGAGTTGGGTTGATTGATAACCTTGGAATGGTAAATGGAGAGTGGATTGGAGAGAGACAAAAATCTGTAGCAAAGATGAGTAGGAAAGTCTTGAAACTCTAGAAAAGAGTTAGTGTGCAAAATCTTGGAAATGGAGAATGAACTGGGGTATAGTTAATGCACTTGTCTAGGAAGGATTTGGAATGGTCAAAATGAGTGAGAACAAAGTGTAATCTACCAAGAGGAGTTTAGAAATGCACAAGTGTGCAAAATGCAAAAAGGTGAGAATTGAAATTGTAGAAAATGAGCAAGAATTGAGTGGTGAATTGAACCAATGATTTGAAGAGGTTTAAAGAGTGTTTTAGGGTGTTTAAACATGTGGAAAGATTAGGGAATGATTAAGTGTGGATTAAGGTTGGAATAGGGGTTGAAAAATGACCTTATAGCAGCTTTTTAGCAGGGTCCGGGACTTAGGGGTCGGATTAAGGTTAGGAGATAATTCCTTGATTAACAGTAGGGGTGTTACAAAAAGTGGTATCAGAGCGAAGTATCGCTCTGATGGTTGAAATACCGAGTTTAGGAAAATACCGAGTTAGAAATTAGAGACTTAGGGCTAAGGGTTGAGTGTTAGCGTGTGAGGTACGCTAGTTAGGAACTTCCGTGTAACACCCCTCTCCATAATCACGTAATAATCTCTCACGTAGCAATAAATAAAACGTCTTACAGCGGAAGAATTAATAACTATAACAATACTCACTCGGGTGTCACCGGCCATTACTCGCCCATGCAAGTAACGAAGCCAAACTACAACCAACTTCCAACATAAACAAACTACTAACCGCCGTGATAACGAGAAAACTCCTATACATCATACTAAGTCCATAAACCATAAACATCGACAAGTGAGCGTCTACCCAAACCTGAATAAACATAACCTTACCATAATACAATTCACCATCTTCATTGTTATATAGACAACCTCCATGTGCAGTAATAATCAAGGGTAAAACTCCAATTACCCTGTTCTCGCTCTTCGGCTTCGACAATAATCAACAACCTGTAATGGTGTAGTATCAGCGATAGACGCTGAGTATGCCGGGCCTGGACCTAATGGTCACTTGTCATTTTAACCATCTTATTATTAGATCGGTTTCATGCTTTACCATTTTACAGTTATAACCAGTACTGTAATAAACACATAATAATCCATCCAAATACTCATAAACATTTAACCATCCATCCAATCCAAACATTCATTTAATATCTCAATCAACATTTGTATATCGAACGTATCGAGTAATAACAATATAATGTACAATGTACAATCGCCGTAGCGTATACCATCCTTTATTAATTTAATTTAATTTAATTTGACCTTCAAGGCCCCATCCATATGTACAATGTACAATCGCCGTAGCGTACAGTTTCCATAATTAATTTAATTTGGCCTTTAAGGCCCCATCCAAACCATGTTTAATTATTAATACCAGTTGGGCGTCATGTTAGGACAACCCGATATCCTCACCATGGACAGTAGTCCTCCGTACACACAAAGGTGCTCATTTCGCCAGAGGTCCGGAGGCCCCTGACTCTCTTATGTCTCGTAAGATGTCCATATAAAGGCCGTAGCCACCTGGCCCACGATCCAGTTTGGGCTCGTTGGGTAAACCTGGAGCGGAACCCGATCGGGTACCCCTCAGTGATCACAAATGCGCAACCAAGTAGTTCGTAAACTACCGGGATTCCTCACCTCAACTCATACATTCTCTCTCATAATGTTTAAGATATGCTCTTAGTCTTATGGAGAAGAATTATTAATTAGCTGCCCAATGGGTCTCACGCATACCTAGAAGTAACCTAGGTTATATTCATGTTCGAGATCCATGCTCTAGAGCGACCGACAATGTCGTGACTCGTCCCTAAGTATTTTAATTAGGTTACCATATACTTAATATTAATACTATGGTGTTATATCAAGTAACTGTCATGTTATCACATTAACGTATATGTATGTTTATATAAGTCGATCTATAGTCGACATAGTGTTAGTCCCATGGGACGCTCTGATAAGTGTAAAACATATAGACTTATTAAGGTTTAATCACCTTATAAATTGCAGCATTTTTAGTAATGTTTCTCACTTATCTTGGGTTTTTCCTATAATTATTTTGTTATATTAACTGATGTATTATATGTGTTAAAATGTAGGAAAAATGCCAAATAATTACATATTGTAAAGGATTAAAAGAGAGGCACGAGGAAGTCACGCGTGAAGCACACACAGAGGTGTGTCCGCATGAGCAACCGCCTAAATTATAGGCGGACAAAGACACTGCAACCGCCTTATAAATAGGCTGACAAGAGGAGGATGTTAGGCGGACAAGGAACATACAAACCACATGAATTAAACAAGACAACCGCATGGCATTTGGGCGGTAGCCAAGGCGGACATAAGTGCTGCAACCGCATGAGACTTGGGCGGTAGCCAAGGCGGACAACAGCAGCGGACAACATCTAAACCGCATGAAAACCAGGCGGTTGATCAGGCGGTAAGACTAAAATCAGTCGCGAAACAGTTTTCTTCTTCGCCGACTCGCTCTGCAACTTGACTCCGCCATTATCCTTAGAGTCGGCGCCTACCAGAAATCACTCACACGCTTATTTTCCTGTCCCCTGCAATAAATGAGCAATCAGTGAGCTGCAATCAAACGCAATAAATGATCTTCCACCGCCTCAATCAATTCCTCAACTTGCTCACGCGTCTGTCTATCTTCTCTGCTGCCTCTTCCTTTCTCTATATAAACCCACGAGCCTTCTCCTCAAGAAACACATCCACCACCCATACAATCCATCACCGTACCACTTCACCACACATCACACGTTCATCTCATTTCTCTCCTCCCGCCTTCTCCATTTTTATTTCACTTTCCACCATATTCACCTCTAGTCCTACGTATACAAAATAGCAGAGCGAGCTGGAGTGATTACAGATGATTTCTATTACTCTTGTTTCTGTTTTTCTATTTAATATGTTAGGCTAGTTACGTATACTCTGGGAATGGTTATTATGTGTTTGTATTAATTATGCATCATTTTTACTGGTTTATTTAAATATAGTTTGTTACGTTTTAAAGGTTATCTCGCACCCTTTTTAATAAATGTCATGAGTTTATTAAACTGCTTTACTAAATCTATTTTGATCAGACCGGTGATAAATAGATAGGTTAATTAAGACATAAAACTGGAGGAAACGTTATGATTTAATAAGTTAGTATTCAGTTGCAAATGTAATTCCTCAAATACTCCTCTGCCGTTTACAGGCATTTTGCTTGAGTTTTCATTGGACCTTGCATTACAGGTAAACGAGTTCTTTTGAGTCTATGAATTAGACCTAAGAAAATAACAGGAACCTTGCCAAATTATTAAACCAGTAGAGATAGCTTATTATGCAGATTATAATAACCTGACCCAGAGTTCCATTTAATTTATCTGTCAACTTAGTTTATTTTATCTTTCTTTTTATTTATATTACAAGTCAATTAATCCCCCCCTCCTGTGACACGCTTAGGTACTATTATATGTATATTAGTCCCATGGTTCGACATCCGGTCGCTTACAATTTCACTATACTACTACGACCGGGATTTGTTTGCAGCCCGACGTTTAATTTGAGTTTTAATTTCTTTCTTTTAATTTTACACCAGTTTAACCACTCACGATATAACGTCTGCAAAATGGCGAGATAGCTTAATTATGCAGATTATAATAACCTGACCCCGAGTTCCATTTAATTTATCTGTCAACTTAGTTTATTTATCTTTTCTTTTTATTTATATTACAAGTCAATTAATCCCCCCCTCCTGTGACACGCTTAGGTACTATTATATGTATATTAGTCCCACGGTTCGACATCCGGTCGCTTACAATTTCACTATACTACTACGACCGGGATTTGTTTGCAGCCCGACGTTTAATTTGAGTTTTAATTTCTTTTCTTTTAATTTTACACCAGTTTAACCACTCACGATATAACGTCTGCAAAATGGCGCCGTTGCCGGGGACTAGCATTTATTCTAGTCCCTCAAGCCCCGGATTATTCACTTGTTATATTAGAATATTTTGTCTATATTATTTTTGTTTGTTGTTTATATTAATTATCTTAGTTTATACTAATTATCTTTTATATCTTGTCATATTATTATTACGTTTGTTGTGTTTCAGTGAGTACGTAACATAAAAAATAATAAAAAAAAGAGGAGCGAACAGAGCTGTGTCCGCCCCACTCCCAAGCGGACGCCCATGCGGACGCTTCTCAGGATCGCAACAGCCTTGTCCGCCTTGATTCGAAGCGGATGTCCGAGCGGACAAAACTAATTCAGAGGCGCGCGTTTGATCTCTGTTCTTCCCCAACTTCCAAACTGCTCCAGCTCGACCCGAAGAGAAGAACAAGCTCGCGACTCCAGTCCATCTCCGAACTACTTATATTATTATTGTGTTTGTTTATAATCATTTTATTTTCTAATTTGTTTCAGTAGTTTTGTTTTATATACAAAAAAAACACAAAAAAAATGGAAATGGAACAGGTGTTCGAGCAAGAGTTTCGCTATTCATAGTATTTATACTGTTCCGCATGTGGGGGAGCTCATGATTATGAGGATTGTCTCATATTGCAAGAACAACTCTGGTTAGAGGATCAACCAGATTACCTCGAGAGACTCGCTCAACAAAAACTGCAACCAGAGAGCAAAATAATTCATGAGGAAGAACACCTCACTACGGATGTAAGTTACTCTCTTCCCTCTACGGTCACCTACCGCCAGTTTCCATCCTTCTCTATGCTCTATCCAGAAGATGAGGATATTTACATCCTCGAAAATGAAGAGAAGGAATTGCCATCACCTCCCGCTAAAATATCCAAACAAAACGCCATTATCACCTTCGAAGAATTAACTCTCTCTGAAGATGATATTGATCAGCGTTCTTTCTGTGAGCCTCACCTACAAGAGGAGGATTTTTACATCCTCCAAATAGAGGAAGACAAAGCACCACCGCCGGATCTTCTGTTAGAACTACGTTACCGACAGTACCTCCTCAAACACCAGGTTTTGTGGAGTATTCATTTTCCTATTTTATTTGCCGAAGTAACGTTTTGTTTTGATCCAGGTGGTTTGCTTTTAATTACTGCCAACTTTGTTATCCTGGCAGAATTGTTGTCTACTTATATTTTTGATCCAGGATAACGAAGCGGGAGTCTAGCCAAAGACTATAAATACGGGCAGCTTACTGGGAGGCAACCCAGTGGTTACATTTTATTTTCCTACTATTTTTGTTTTATAATTATTTCCTATATATGTTTTGTTTTTTATAAATAAAGAAAAGAAAGGAGAGAGAACGAGGAGAATTAACTTGAGTTCTTCTGGCTGTTTAGAATATTATTACAGGAACATCGTACACATATCGACGGCTGAACTTAAGTGTGAGGAACGTCTCACCCCTACCAAAGCTCTAAGTGTGAGGAAGGATACCTTCCTCAATCTACAATACAAGGGGAGTTTCAGTTATTCCTTTATTATATTAATGTTCAACCTATATTAATTTAATCCTTTCCGAGTCTGTCATATTTTGAAGAGTCCTTTTCTTGAATTTAATTCTGAACAATGAGGACATTGCTCCTCTTAAGTGTGAGGAAGGAGAGACCTTTCCCTGAAAATGACAGTTGTTCGATATATGCCACACTCACTTTTTGCTACTCTAAACTGCCTATAAAAAAAGAATGAAAAAAATGAGATAAAATAATTGTAGAAGTGTCTGAAATTATGTCAAGTGACAGCTGAAAGATGGTTTTATTTAAAGGAGTTTGTATAAAATTATTTTCCATCAAAATACTCTGTTTCCACTAAAAAATGATAGATCTGCTAATTGTGAAAACCAATTTAGTTTAGCTTGGGATTATGGAAATATGTGGAAAGTCAAGGAAAGAAAAGGATAAATACAAGGTACTCCGCTGTTTATGAATTTTCTAAACCAAAACAGGCCTCGTCTATCCGGTTATTAAGTTCTTCGGGGTGCTTTAACACCTATCTACCTAAGGTCTCGTGATCTGGGATAGAAGAACCAGCACCGCTACAAGGATAGAGAGAAAAGTCTGGGGTACAGAAAAATAATGCAATTTAAAAAAAATTTGTATCTTCTGTATATACAATTTTTGCATTCAAAAAAAAAAGAAGATGAAAAATTGCAATTTATATTTATAAACATGAGTACGTGGTGTTGAAAGGTATTGCGGAATAAGGCATTACTTCACACCCCTTGTCATCCCGGGTTAGAGAATTGAAATTGGTTGAAAATCCCAGGTTAATCTAATTTGTTTGTTGTAGTTTAGTTTTTCTATGCTTTTATTAAATTGTTCTTCTTCACTGTTTATAAGAACCTACTTCTAAAAGCAGAATTATTCTTCCAATTGTCACTTTGTCTAAATTCCCTTCTACACTTATTTAATCTTGTTTTATTATTATGGCTTAGAGATAATTATATTCCTTATTTGCTTGAGGACAAGCAAAAGTCAAGTGTGAGGAAGTTTGATAAGTGCAAAACATATAGACTTATTAAGGTTTAATCACCTTATAAATTGCAGCATTTTTAGTATGTTTCTCACTTATCTTGGGTTTTTCCTATAATTATTTTGTTATATTAACTGATGTATTATATGTGTTAAAATGTAGGAAAATGCCAAATAATTACATATTGTAAAGGATTAAAAGAGAGGCACGAGGAAGTCACGCGTGAAGCACACACAGAGGTGTGTCCGCATGAGCAACCGCCTAAATTATAGGCGGACAAAAACACTGCAACCGCCTTATAAATAGGCGGACAAGAGGAGGATGTTAGGCGGACAAGGAACATACAAACCGCATGAATTAACAAGACAACCGCATGGCATTTGGGCGGTAGCCAAGGCGGACATAAGTGCTGCAACCGCATGAGACTTGGGCGGTAGCCAAGGCGGACAACAGCAGCAGACAACATCTAAACCGCATGAAAACCAGGCGGTTGATCAGGCGGTAAGACTAAAATCAGTCGCGAAACAGTTTTCTTCTTCGCCGACTCGCTCTGCAACTTGACTCCGCCATTATCCTTTAGAGTCGGCGCCTACCAGAAATCACTCACACGCTTATTTTCCTGTCCCCTGCAATAAATGAGCAATCAGTGAGCTGCAATCAAACGCAATAAATGATCTTCCACCGCCTCAATCAATCCTCAACTTGCTCACGCGTCTGTCTATCTTCTCTGCTGCCTCTTCCTTTCTCTATATAAACCCGAGCCTTCTCCTCAAGAAACACATCCACCACCCATACAATCCATCACCGTACCACTTCACCACACATCACACGTTCATCTCATTTCTCTCCTCCCGCCTTCTCCATTTTTATTTCACTTTCCACCATATTCACCTCTAGTCCTACGTATACAAAATAGCAGAGCGAGCTGGAGTGATTACAGATGATTTCTATTACTCTTGTTTCTGTTTTTCTATTTAATATGTTAGGCTAGTTACGTATACTCTGGGAATGGTTATTATGTGTTTGTATTAATTATGCATCATTTTTACTGGTTTATTTAAATATAGTTTGTTACGTTTTAAAGGTTATCTCGCACCCTTTTTAATAAATGTCATGAGTTTATTAAACTGCTTTACTAAATCTATTTTGATCAGACCGGTGATAAATAGATAGGTTAATTAAGACGTAAAACTGGAGGAAACTTGTTATGATTTAATAAGTTAGTATTCAGTTGCAAATGTAATTCCTCAAATACTCCTCTACCGTTTACAGGCATTTTGGCTTGAGTTTTCATCGGACCATGCATTACAGGTAAACGAGTTCTTTTGAGTCTATGACTTAGACCTTAAGAAAATAACAGGAACCTTGCCAAATTATTAAACCAGTAGAGATAGCTTAATTATGCAGATTATAATAACCTGACCCAGAGTTCCATTTAATTTATCTGTCAACTTAGTTTATTTTATCTTTTCTTTTTATTTATATTACAAGTCAATTAATCCCCCCCTCCTGTGACACGCTTAGGTACTATTATATGTATATTAGTCCCACGGTTCGACATCCGGTCGCTTACAATTTCACTATACTACTACGACCGGGATTTGTTTGCAGCTCGACGTTTAATTTGAGTTTTAATTTCTTTTCTTTTAATTTTACACCAGTTTAACCACTCACGATATAACGTCTGCACGCTCGTGCATAAATAAATAATGCAGTAACACTTAATCACATACATGTATCCACACACATAACACACAAGTTATATCAACCAAATCCGAGCCCAAGGAGCTTCCTTAGGACAACTCGGATCAAACCCTTTACATACCGTTCACCAAGACCTAGGATGCGCAGTGTAGTCCACTAGTTCGTCAAGCGTCCTTGTCTGAAGTATGATCTAAACGGTATTTAAACTATAAGTCAGTCTCCATGACTAACTACATCCGGTATTTCCGAATAACAAGTAACCCCGACAGTTCATCCTTGTTTTCTATAGTTGTTTGTTACGGGTTTCTCTAAACCGGTCGACTTTGTTACTTTAAAACTCGTATGTCAAAACATTTCGACTGTTAAGTTTAATTTCATTATATTTCTTTAAATCTTATTCATCTATAAACTTAGGTATATAACCTATAGTTGCATGTATGCATGCATTATTATATTATATCGTATTATTTTTCCACCATCCATTATAATACATTGTATTATATTATCCATTATCTTTGCAAATAATATTTGCATCCAAAAACTCATAACTTATAGTTTATAAACTATTTCCATGTAATAACCACCAGCACTATATTATATGGTTTCCAACCATATTATATATTCATCCTTATATACATTATCCTTGTATATGTATATATGTACCATATAGGTAAATTCCATGAGTTATAAAACTCTTGTATTATATGTCACATTTTATCATCTTATTCTAGATGATTATTCCCTTTAGTTGTATTTATTTATACAACTTATATTAAGATTATTATCCTAATATTATGTAACATTTATGTTGTTTTATTACAACTCCTAAGTTTAATCAATAAATATCTTAGTTATAAATCTCATTTATTATAGTTTGTCACATTATTTAATGTGAATATCCATACTTATATTAATCCCATTTAAACCATATAATTGTTATAACATTTATAACATTATAGACCTTAGTCTAAAATTCATTTTCCAACTCTTAAATATTTGGTTCAGCCCTTGAATTTATTTAAATTCTATTTTGACCACTTAACATTATGTAATGTTATACCATATACTAATATCATTTGATATGATATTTTTATTTCCTTTAACTTATAACCTATAGTTTTTATACAAAACTATTATATATTGCCGCATAGGCATACATATTAAACCTTATTCTTTTCCATAAACCTTAGTTTCCTTTATTTACCAATTCACCCCATCATTTATACCATGTTTATATACCATTTAATATAACATTTCTAACTTATATAAAAAAGTATAACCTATGGTTATTTTATCCATTTAAATTTCCGAACAGACCCTATGTCTACTCTAAATTATTTTTCAACCCACCAACTTTCTATAATTGCCATTTGGCCCATTTATAACATATAGTTTAATAATTCATTAAAACTATATATTATACACATATCTTATAAATACCCTTATATAATTCTAAAAATCACCAAATTTCACCAAAGGGTTATAAATATCCTTATTAACCCATATACTTACGGTATTTACCATTCCACCATCTATTTCTCCAAAGTGTCATAATGACATAATAACTATATATTATACATATATAGTTCATTCTAATTCCAAAATCAACCCAATAAATTCCTAAAAATTCCTAATAGCCCATGGGTGTTTATAATACCATTTTACACCCTTATTTTCGGTAATAACATATTTACCACATATGTTTTAAAATTGTTACAATTAAATACTTATCTTATTATAAAACCTTAAATAAGTTATTTAACTTATCTAATTTGGTCAAAACCTACCATATGGTCAAGGTTGACCACCTTAATATCTCCTTGACCATTAAATTCCATAATTCATGCTTTGTACCCATACTTTTCAGAAATTACCATTTAACCCCAAAACTTTATATAATCTTATAATTTTTATTTAAACACCTTTAAAACCTCCAGATTTCGGCCTTATTAATATATAGCCCCCAAATTTAATTTAATTACACCTAATACCCCATTTCTTTTCGGTAATGCATTTTTACCACCTAAACTTAAATAAAAGCTTATAAATGCATAAATAAAATGGCCTAAAGTACATGGCCTTATTACAAACATTTTCTTACAAAATAAATTACACATAAATGTCCCAAAAATGCATAAACTTTCGGCCCTCACCATATCTTTCCATTAATTACCAATTTTTCCACATAATGTCTTAATTTGACAATTATGCTTGTTTAATTAGTTATAAAATTTATTAAACCATTCCTTAATCACCTAAGGTCAAAATAAGACCTTAATAACCATGTTCACTCACGGCATATACATATACATATGCATAATTTACATATTAATATACCAAGTGAAGGTTTAAGTGATTTATACCTTGTTTTTGCTTAGATAAAGCCTGGTTTGGTTCGGCCAGCTTAGGAATAAATTTCCAAAGCTTCTTTTACATGTTTTCAAACAGAAACCAAGGCATAGTTAGTCTCCAAGCAAGATCTAACCATAAGAAGTGTTTTAATGTATATTTCAAGGTAAGATTTACCTTAGAATACGAAGGTGAGTATGGATTGTCTTCAGCCTGTTTATACAGAAGGTAAAGAGCATCAAAAGATCTACTAAACCAAGGCTTAAAACCGGTATAACTCAGATTCGAAGATGGCCAATTTTTACCTTGTTTAAGATGCCAAAATGGTGTTTTTGGCTTGGATCTGGCTATACCTTGAAGCTCTTGATAGATCCACTGAATAGGTATGTTAAGAAGAAGATTATAAGGCTAGGAGAACAGGTTTTACAACCGGATCTAAAGAGAATCAAAAGATAAGTGCTTAAAGCACATTTTTGTACCTTAAGAACAAGATTGGGTTTCTCCACCTTCTTCCCTTGTTATGGCCGAAATTTGTCCTTCATTTAACCTCCAAAACAACCTAGATCCATGGATGGAAGTGGTTGATGCTTAAATCCACCGAAAGGAGAAAGATTTGTGAAGAAATTGAACATAAAATGACCAATTAAGCTTACCTAGGTATCAAGGTGTTCTTATATGTTCTTGGTGTGTTAGCCACGACTTGGAGAAGCAAAGAGAGGATGGAGAAGGCTTGATCGGCTGGGAAGCAAGGCAAGTGAGAGATTAGGTCAATTTTGCCTTAAAACCCTTCTTTTGCTTTGTTTAATGTATTTAGTGTTTGGTGACTCACTAAAGGAGGGTGGCATCGGTTATTGGAGGGGCTGGAGGGGTCTCACACGTTTTTTTTGAAGGCTGATTCAATAAGGAGCCAAAAGTGTGCATAATTAGACTAAAGTATTCAAAAGGTAAAAGTAGTCCTTAATTTATGGAATGGTGTTGGAGCTTGTCTTTTGTGCTTGCAAGTGGCGATTTTTAGGCTCCATTTCTTGTGGCTGTCGACCTCATGTGGTCCAAGGGGTCAAACTTTGACCTCTTGACCATTCTTAGTCAATGTTGACTCAAACGGGCCCCCTTTTAGCTTTTATTAATATTTTAATATTAAATTTGTAAAAATTTGTAAATTTCTGGAATTAAATTCCTAATATGATATAATATGATATATTATCATATTTAAAGGTAATTATGACCTTTAAGCCCATTAAAAACCAATTTAGAAGACAATTACACAAAAACGTGCTTTAAGGAGTTTTAGTGCACATTTTGTGTCGCAAGGTGTTTCTGAGCTTGGTTTTATTTGAGAATGGTTTTCTGTGTTCCTTACATGATATTTGATCATGGAATCCAATTTTATATCATTTAGAGGTCATTAGACCTTTAAGGTATTCCTAGAGCACATTTTTTCTCTTCTTGACCTTGAAGCATGTAAATGCTTGTTCTTTGTGTTGGAGTGTTGTCCAACGATTGTAATATGTTTAGTAATGTGTTAATAAGCTTAGGACAAAGTTTTAGGTCCTAAGAAGTTCATTTGGGTATTTATTTACCCTAAACAGTCAAAGGGTGCAACATCTTGCTTTGTGTTGACCACTGTTGTTCTCAGTTGACTTTTAAGGCATGTTTAGGCCTTAATCAATGTGATTAGATATTTAATCCATGTTTTATTAGTTTGGGGTATTTCAATCTACCCCCCTTAAAAAGACTTCGTCCGAAGTCGCTTAATCATATAGGTAAGTATATATAATGTATAACTACCCATTGTTCCCATAATGTATATCTATGTGATATATCATTTACACACATCGTATTGCGCTTATACAGCATATAGCTATCACGTTGTGGCGTTAGTTCAATTATATATGGATATAGGTGATCCATCAGCATCATCATTCCCTATCAGTTCTACAAACCCTGACAACCTCCCCGAGGTGTCCATATCATACCATCGTTCCACATTCCATATCTAATGATTCATTTCGTATCTAGGTGATACCATATGCAATCATTTTATAAAGCAATATGAATACATATATCACAAATAGCATAAGAAAAGTGTTACACACATGGTGTAAACACAACATTCAAAAGGTATCTCATAAGATACATACATACAAGTGTACATTATACACAAACAACCCAAACAACGTACACCCCGCGTACCAACCATAACCAACAAAACCATACCACTGTATGCCATGCATACAAAACAATTCACTGTATGCCATGCATACTAAACAAACAAACCTCGTATGCCCCGCACACCACCAATTCTTTGTATGCAATGCATACGAAACAACCAAAACTTAGTGCACACATGTGCACAACCAAGAGGCTCTACCCCCTTAAAAGGGTTACGCCCCGTACCCCACAAGTATACAACAGCCGCTCAACAAGGAGCGCTAGATACTTGGCTCTCAAAGAGTTTACCAACTCGTGGATTATCCTCATATCAGAGAGACGGGTATGACTCTAGCCCTTCTGGGCTCCACAATACATAAAGGGGTGAGGCACTAAACTATTGTGCTCTCTCCCAAGTTCATTCTAATGGGCCCACTCGCTCCGTATGAGGTGCAGACCCATGAACATAGGCTCAGTTTGCCTCTTTTTTTTCCATTGCTGTGAATCCACTCGTTTGGATCACTAGCATGCATGCGTGTGTCTTCTGTCACTGATATTCAGCTTGAGGTGTAATATGACATTGGCTACTGTTAGTACTTAGTGCTCTTTGCACTTGTCTTTGTAATACTAAGACGTACCAGCCTACATGTCCATGTAAATGATGTTTGTCATCCATGTCTCCTGGTGGTTTTGTTCCGGAGTAACACACTGTTGTAGTTCTTGATACACACTTGTGTTGATAGCCATTGCATCTTCCTGTATTCCCACTAGATTAATAACTGCACAAGTGCAATACCAAAACACTCAGTCCTACAGAGTGCAGAGGCGTAAACTCTCAGCAGCTAATATCTAAAGAGTCAACAGATAAGATGAGCGAATTATCATGTGAGTGGTATATTCCAAGTCCATTGTTCCTTGTTTAAGGTATCTGCTAGTATTTAGCTTTATCCCTCATCATTGCGTAGTCACGCGTTTATGTCCACTACATCTGGTAGATTTCCTCTGGATTGCAAGAATTTGCTCAATCCTTATGAGGATTCTATATAATATTCATCCATAATGGGTTTTCATGTTTCTTTCCTTAGTGTTCACGTCCTTGAAAGGTTTCCTTGTCTTCACTGTATACTGTCTACTGTTCTCTGTTGAAGGTTCTTGATTTCTCTAGCCCGTTGGTTAAACTGCGGCTCTTCTCGTCCATCTTCGAGGTAATCTGTCTTACTGTTCGTAGTACGGAGTTGACTACTTCTCGTGTTCCTAACACTACTTGTATACTTGCATGGGGTACCGTATTGATACATTACTACTTACCCGACTAGCTCATAAATAAGTCTGTCAGGCCCACATGCTCCTATCGGAGTGCGGTCGTCCCATGTCTCGTTTAGTAAACTGGTAATGTCTGTCACACGAGTATTGTGAAGTATTCTGTTGTCAACCTCCCTTTTGATGGATATCTTTTTTTTTTCTCTTCTTTTTCTCTTTTTTTCTCTTGGTTCATGTTATCAGTTATCTTGTAATAAGTGCTATTGCCTTAATGGCATCAGTGGTAATTCGTGCCATAAGCCAGTGTTATTTAGCTCGGTGTAAGTAAAATTCGTGCTAGATTCAGCAAACTTGGTTCTCCTATTTCGATCTCATTGCGTACAACACATATATTTTTTTCCTGTTTATCATGATCATATCTCATCCATAGTTCATATTTGTTCCCTCATCCGTTTAATTGGATGTATTGCAGATTGCATAATAGCTTGAGCAACTTGGCTCTTCACTTCCCAACCATCCTCACTGACGGTGGTGCACCTACAAAGGGTATGCTTGTCCATAAGGACTAAACATTTATCACTGGTAGTGATTAGCATTAAATGCGGGTATACACTGATGGTATTTGGCTAATAAGCCCTGTCTGAAAATTCCCAAATAATTAAACTGGTGTGGTTTAAAATCACAGTGGCTGTATTATTCCTCAGTTGCAGTGGTTGGACTAACGGTCCTTCCAAAGTTGCATAGGTTTCTAATCTTAGGGTTTGTATGAAAATGTTTGAAAAACATTTTTTTTGGTATATATAATAAAAGACTAAAAAAGTAGTTGCAGTTACAGTTGCAGCACTTGCTCTGTCAAGTGCGCAATGCAGATGGAAATTTCAGTGGTTTACTTGTCATAGCGCTTGCAATAGCAAGTGCGCCATGCAGGTGGAAATTCTGGTTCAGTAATCATTGGTCTCATTGACTCTGCGTCGTCGAGTATGGCTACATGATCATGTAAGCTTTAACATCCTGTTCATATATATAATCCCTCAAGGTTTCAAGGTTACTCGTATCGAGTTCACAAAACTAGTTCCCAAATGTCATACACAAAAGGGCGAGTGGTCCCCGACACACTCCCATATACTAATAACATAAGTCTGTTTAACATCCAAGGTAAGTACATAACAAAGTAAGCAAAGTCTTCCACCAGCGGTCTCATGGAGTCAGGGTATTCAAGCCCTATCTACTCCCTTGCCTCTCTGGGCTCCAGCATCAGTAGATGTTTGGCCATCCTGACCGCCTCGTGGTACTCCAGATCCTCCAACTGAGGTCTTCTGAGTATTCTTTGGTGGCCTGTAGTTACGGCTCTCAGGATTCATCCAGCACTCGAACTCCCGGTGGCCCTCTTTCTTGCAACAGCGACACTCAACTTTGCGGCCATTGCAGTCGACCCCAGGATGGTCCTTCCCACAACGCTTACAATAGAAATGGCGCCGGGGTTGTCCGGTGCCTAATGGTAGTATTTAGTTTAAGTTAGTATCTGATGAGATAAAGGTTAAGGTCACAATTCAATTTAAGATGTAGGTGTTCTCACCCTTAGGAGGTGCAGATCTCAGAGGCTGAGCATCGACAACTAGGCCGGTCAACCGAAGGACGGGCTCTTTCCCCTTCGCTCCCTTGTGACCCTGCTGCCCTTTCTTTTGAAAGAATTTCCTGTATAAGGTTTCGGGTCAGCATTCATAAGGTATTTAATATGGTAAACAATTTAGAATGGGATAAGTCCTTACTTTCCCTTCTTTTGGCCATCGCCTGGAGATGCTCCTCCACCCTCAGACTCTCCCTCAGGGTTCTTCTCTTCTTAGCCCCAAGAGTCTCTTCTCGAGTCTGGAGCATTAGCTCCGTCCTCGAGGCAGCATCGTAACACTCCTGGAATCTCATTGGTAAGTTCTCACAAAGTTAATCGGTAATGTAATAAATAAAGATTTTATGGCTTTCATGTTAATACCTGGATGGTAGTGTAGAGGGTAGCACCCATCGCCATCTGGATGCGAAACAATAGTCCTCCTCGGAACTTCTCGATCTTAACGGTTTCTAAGTAATCCACACCGGGGATGAAGTCCAGTAGACCAATGAATCGAGCGTAGTACTCATCCACGGTCAGACCTCCCTGGGTTAATGTCTCGAACTCATGGCGCTTCTTCTGTTTAAGATGTGCTGGGTAGTACTTCTCCCTCAGCAACTCTACAAAGGCAGCCCACGAAAATTGGGTCGCCAGGTGATGGTCCTTGACCAACCTCCACCGTGCTGCTGCAACCTTTAAGCTGCAAGACAGCAGCAATGACACCTTCTGGTTAGCAGGTACTTGTAAAGCCTTGTAAGCCTTCTCATGTTCAACAATGAAACGCTCCAAAGCTACAGGGTCTGGCTCCCCAGAATATGTAGGTGGTCGGGTCTCGCCAACTGACTTCAGCCAGTTCGTTTCCCTGGGCTGTGGCGGGTGGGCTGGTGCTCCTCCTATTTGAGTACCCAGCTGTGCAAGAACAGCAGCAACCGTCTCTGCAACTCTTGGAATCGCGGGGTCACCACCTCCACCTCTACCAGTACCACGCCCGCTTGTTCACTCAGACATCTGTAGTACAGTATGTCACATAAATACTCGGTAATTTACCGTACACAACCAATAGATATTGAATTGCCTTAAAGGCTACTATGTCACGCAATTTGCGTTACTAGACACAATATCTTTCTAAGACGAATCATCTCGTACCTCCCAAATGTTTCTCTTAATTTCCCAAGTCCTAAGCTCACTGTCTTAACCTACTTTCTCGTCATCAGAGTGGTACTACGCTCTGATACCACTTTTGTAACACCCCTCTCCATAATCACGTAATAATCTCTCACGTAGCAATAAATAAAACGTCTTACAGCGGAAGAATTAATAACAATAACAATACTCACTCGGGTGTCACCGGCCATTACTCGCCCATGCAAGTAACGAAGCCAAACTACAACCAACTTCCAGCATAAACAAACTACTAACCGCCGTGATAACGAGAAAACTCCTATACATCATACTAAGTCCATAAACCATAAACATCGACAAGTGAGCGTCTACCCAAACCTGAATAAACATAACCTTACCATAATACAATTCACCATCTTCATTGTTATATAGACAACCTCCATGTGCAGTAGTAATCAAGGTAAAACTCCAATTACCCAGTTCTCGCTCTTCGGCTTCGACAATAATCAACAACCTGTAATGGTGTAGTATCAGCGATAGACACTGAGTATGCCGGGCCTAGACCCTAATGGTCACTTGTCATTTTAACCATCTTATTATTAGATCGGTTTCATGCTTTACCATTTTACAGTTATAACCAGTACTGTAATAAACACATAATCATCCATCCAAATATTCATAAACATTTAACCATCCATCCAATCCAAACATTCATTTAGTATCTCAATCAACATTTGTATATCGAACGTATCGAGTAATAACAATATAATGTACAATGTAAAAAATGACCTTATAGCAGCTTTTTAGCAGGGTCCGGGACTTAGGGGTCGGATTAAGGTTAGGAGATAATTCCTTGATTAACAGTAGGGGTGTTACAAAAAGTGGTATCATAGCGAAGTATCGCTCTGATGGTTGAAATACCGAGTTTAGGAAAATACCGAGTTAGAAATTAGAGACTTAGGGCTAAGGGTTGAGTGTTAGCGTGTGAGGTACGCTAGTTAGGAACTTCCGTGTGAACCAGAAACCTACAATAACCATACCCGCCCACCGCATCCCACGTTTTAAAGTGGGGGAAGACCTCTCATACTCGGGTAAACCCGATCTAGCAGTTGTAAAATAAATTTGTAAGAGAAGGAACTTGTCATATGGTAGATTCCAAGAACTGGAAATCCTAAAGACGGTTCCCATTTGAATGACAATAACCACACTTAACGGCAGAAGATTGAAGATCCTAAATATAGGGTAATGAAATTTACGGCACCATGGGGCGACGTGCTTTGTAGTCGCGAGAACCATGTGTAGCCGGCAAGAAGAGAAGCACAACCACGCGATGGAGCGGAAAGGCGGAGTAACAAAACCCGAGACAAGAGAGTCTGCCGACTGCGAACGCTTGGTAATACCATCAATGGTATGCCAACTGACTAAGGAATTAGTCAAGGTTGGATAACTCCAAACCTACAACCCAAAAGGTAGTAATACCCGAATAACATAGTTTAGACAACTATGAGAGTATTCACGAAACTCACACCTACAGGACTATGATGAAGCACCTAAGGATTAGTCAAGCCTCGGTAACCACCGTAAAGGTGTGGGAATGACCAACGAAGCAAGGTACACGAGGAACCCCAAGGATCGGGAAAGCACCCGGGAAATGACAACCATGTCAAGAACACTAAGAAGGACTCAGGAGATTGATCACCAAGATCAAAGGATCAAAGGAAGATCCAATAAAACCACCAAATACGGATGGAAACAACACTGTAACTGGTATATGCTTACCGAAAACCGACCTACCCGCACTTGCCAGGGTAAGTGCAGCAACAACAAAACAATTGGAAGACTTTTAAATGACCAACAATTACTTACCAAAGTACCGCTATGACGAATGAAGCAATTACAGGATCACCAATCCTAAGAACTTGAAGAACGGAACCTTAGAAAGGCCTGATGGCCTGACCATTATATTAAGAACATACTAGTCAGCAGGAAGCTAGACTTGGTCAAGACCCAGACATGGTAAAACCACAAAAATTTTCTTTCAAACTCAAACTTTTCTTTTAAACCCAAATATTTCCTTTAAACCTCAATTTTTTAAAAACAAACAGAAAATCATGGTAAGCTATCATAGGACGATATAAGAGGAGTTGACAATAGAATATTTCATCTAGGCGTGTGACGAGCACTACGAGTGTACCAAAAACGGGGTGTGGGACGACCACACTCCGAAGGAGCTTACGGGCCTGACAGACCCTTTTGTGAGTTAGTCAGGTAAGTGGTAACGTGCCAATAAGGTACCCCATGTATGTATACAAGTGGTGTATGAAACACGGGAAGTAGTCAACTCCGTTCTACGGACAGTGAAGTAAATTCAAACCAAAACTGTTGGACACCTCGAACAATCGAAGAGCTCAGATAAGCTCACAAGCCAAAGGAGTCAAGAACTCACTCCAAGAGGATGATTAAGAGTTAAGAAGTGCGAGAAGCACTAACAATTGAGTAAAGACATTGGACATGTCTTAAGATTTTAAAGCAAATGCATGTTACCTGGAATGGATACCCAGTCTAAACTCGGTAAGGTAAATGCCTAACATGAACACGCCAATGTTCAATGGACAAGGTTAAATACCTAGAGTGATCATATAAGGTACCGGAGAATACCATTCATCACCGAAGAGGATATCAAACCGGTCAGAAACTGTAACAACCCTACTATTAATTCAATCATTACCGTCCAATCTCCTCGTGCTTCCCGAGTCACGCAGCGGATACATACTTACATACATCGGGTGATACAATGCCGTTAGTCACCCACGTGACTAAAAAGCTACTACTGCTACATACAACATCGGTCTGATGGACCGGAATATCCGAGTACTACTTAATACAATACATACTCTCATTACATACTGGATACTACAATACTCCATTCGATACATTACTCCATTCAATACAATACTCCACAATTCCGTACAAGATAATACACTACGCATACCGAGTTTACTAGGTTCCAAAATCAATACAGTACTTCTCCCCGAATTCATTCACACTCACTAGAAGTCAATCTGCTACCCATTCCTCACAAACTAAATACTTCTAATTACAAGACGCGTCGCCGGTCTCTTACCTTGACCGTATTCGCTCCGGGTACCTGCACACTAAAAATGTTCCCCGAGGGGGTCAGCTTACGCTGAATATGATAACCGCATACCCCGCGTACTAGCGAGGGTACGCCGACCATTTGGTCGAATACATGCAATTCATTTTGCATTACATACATGCATACATACTTTCATACATACATACATACATACATACATACATGCTTTCATTCACGGTACTACAGTACTACACAAGGTACACATACATACGTACAGTACAATACAATACATGCTTGGAAGACAATACAAGTCAACCAATACTTACTTACCATCCTCCAGAATACACATACACAATACATACTCGTTACATACTCAATACGCAATACGGAGATACACTTCTCCAATTCATACAGAAGGCTTGTTAGCTTCTTTACACACCCGGGTTAATCGGGTGTTCAATACTCATTTACTCAAGGTCAATGACTTACAACAGTCAAGACCAATACACATACGATACTTACTTCTTACATACTTTACTTCCTGTTAAGTCGGTATGACCTCCGGGCAGGGATTACTACATCCCACCACCGGGCTTTAGGGTGGCCCACTAATCCAGGATGCTACCCATACAAGGGAATTGGTCCAAGGAAAAGATTATAGCCAGGATTCAGTTCCAACCTCTTGTGGTTCCTTATCCTCACGCGTGGCCGAAACTATATCGGGCTTCTACTCATTCCATTTTTACTCATACTCATGTTAGGAGTTAGGCTGTTAGGAATTAGTAGAAGTCCTTACTTACTTCCATACATACATACATACACAAATACTCATACTTACACACACACTTCATTTCCATTCATACATTTCATGAATTATACAACTAAATGTTCAAGAAGATACAATCAAGAACAAAATAGTTCAAACACAATTAAGTGCCTTATAATTCTGATTCGTGCATTTATCTTATTGGTGATCACATAAGCACACAAATCGGGGTAACCAGGTTAGGATACAGAGCATGAAGAAATCATACCTTTTTACCGGAATTTACTTTACCGGGTGTTCCCTTGTCCCTTTGGTTCACTCTTGTTCCTCGATCCTTATTCTCGAACCAATGACTACATGTCAAATGATTCAATTAATACTAAGCATTACAATACATACATAATTACTACTCCCGTACTTACCCTGTTACCCGTTATTTCGGTATAACTTAATGTTCTTTATATTCACAACTTTCTTACCTTCTTTACTTTAGCATTAACGCCTTACTCATGCACACATATATATGTATGTATATATATATATATATGTGTATATATATATATATATGTGTATATATATATATATATATGTATGTATTTATATATATATATGTGTATTTAATATATATGTGTATTTATATATATATGTATGTATTTATATATATGTGTATATATTATATATGTATATATGTACATATGTATTTATATATATTCATCTAATTAAATTTTAAATTTTTTTTTTTTTTTTACAAGGCCGACCGACCCACTCTGGGTAGGTCGCCTGGGTAGGTCGGCTGCAGAGAGTACCCGGGTTACAGAATTTGGCCCGACCGACCCAGTCTCGGGTAGGTCGCCTGGGTAGGTCGGCTGCAGAACCCCTTTTAATTATCTACTTTGAATTCCAATTCACCTCAATTCTCACCCAATCTTTTCCTAATCATTTCCACATGTTTCCTACATGTTTAAACACTAATTAATCCTCTAATTCACCTTAGTTCATCAATCAAGTTCATTTCTCACTTCAAATCAACTTACACAAATTTTCTCACTTCATCTTCAACACATGCAACAGTTTTTGTTTCTCTTTTGCTACAGATTTTTTAATACTCAATTCTCCCATCCAATACTTCTACTACCAATACCATTACTAGCATCCCAAGTACAATTCCAAGCAATTACAACATCTGTACCCAAGTCCAACATTTATTTTACTAAGTCTTGTACTCCCATTCTTCCTAATTCCTCCAATGAAATCCAATACCTCTTGCTACAGATTTTGTTTTCTTCTCTCTGCTACAGATTTTTCCCTCAACTCTTATACTCCAATACTCCCTTAACTAATGCTATTCCTAGCATCCAAATACATTACCTTACACTCTAGTTTCATCCCATTTACAAACTCATTCCAAAATCTGTTTCAAGACACTACACACTCCTTTTAAACTCTCCAAAATCTGTTCCAAATGTATCTAAGTCCTCAAATTCCTAGATAAAATTCGACATAGTCTCCCCTATAATTCTTACTTGTTCACACACCATTTCAGCTCACAATTTGCTCATTCACATACCTGTTTATTCAATACACCATACACACCATTCAATACTACTACAACAACAATAAAATTCCTACACACATACACATACTACCCATGGTTTCCCAAGCTTTTAAACATCATTTAAAAACTTCAAAACTGTTACAATATCATTCCTCATTATACTACAACATACTTACTACTCATTACTCAATACATTACTCATTTTTACTACTCAAAAACTGTTACAATACAATACACAAACCAACCCAAGGTAAGAGTATTTTACCTTGTCTTGTTAGTTTCTCTTTCTTTCCTTTCCTTCTCTTCTTCCTTCTTTCTTTCTTCCTTGTTCTCGGTTTTTGCTCAAGGAATGGGCAATGCTACAGCACCCATACCAATACACACAACTACTTAGTACTCAATTTATACTAACCCTAGAATTTAGATGTTTTAGAGTTTAGAAAAGAGTATTACCTTCCCACCAATGAATGAAGTTCTTGTATAGCAAGAGAGCAAGATTCCTAGCCCTTAAGAGAAGCCAAAATCGGCTAGAATGCAAAGAGCAAAGCAAGGCTTACTTTGAATTTTCGTTTTGCAAATGAGGGCTAGAAAAAGATGGGTTTTCAAGAATGTTTTTACCTCAAAATGACAAGGAGGTGAAGGTGCTTCTAATGGTGGTACTCAAGCTCCAAATGCAGCACACCCATGGAGATGAAGTTGGTTGTTTTCGATTTTTGAAAGGAGGAAAGTGTTCTCCTTTGCAAGGGGATTCCAATGGTACATTTTTGTTGAATTTGGACAAGATTTGAGTGCTCAAAGAGAGGAGAGAAGGTGAGGTTTTGTGTGGGTTCTCAAAACACCATGGCTGTCGCAGGGAAGGAGATAAATGAAGAGAGGAGGAGGGTGAGTACGTGAGAGAAGAGTGGGGATAGGAGAGAGAGGGTTTCTTTTTGCCTTTTTACTTATTTCTTTGTTTTTTTAGCAAATAAGGAGAATTGGAGAGAGTGTGAGAGGGGGGGTCAATCGGCTGCACACTCATCCCTCTACAGATTTTTGCTTTTTATTTGCAAAAGTGGACACACTAACTTTATTTATTTGCATTCTCACCCCACAACTTCCCAGTTGTTACAATTTTTACTAACCGGAACCCGTTTTCCGGAATTTTCTCGTTTAATTAATTTTATTGGTTCTAAAGCTCCACTAATATTTATTAGTGACTATTTAGTTGACCAAATTGTTACGAGTCTGTTTGACCCGCTTAAAGTCACGTTTTCCCGGTTTCCTCGAAAACGCGCTTTAAGGTTCGTTTATGCTTTAATCCATTTTAAGGTTCCGTTTTCTTCAGGAGTTGTTCCTTATATTATTAGGCATTATTAAGCCTTAGTCCATTATAAGAGGTCATTTATATAATGTTCAATATATTTATTATTAAGCGTAGATTATTATCTCTATTTCTAACCTTTATTATTTATTTAACACTTTTTAGCGTTTTTCGCTTTATAAGCGTTTCTTTATTTCTTTTGGATTTATTTTTCCTTACCAATATTACTTAAGCATTACTAGGCTATTAAATAAGGATTAGAATTATCTTAATCACTATTTTTAAGTTTGGGGTATTTCAATCTACCCCCCTTAAGAACTTTGTCCTCAAAGTTGCTCAAGGTTATAGGGTTACAATGCTTGCTCATTCATACTTGTCTATGCCAGACGTCGTACATTCTTCCTCCTTACAACTCCTCAATCCATTACTCAAGATTCCTACTTTCCATGCCTTACCAATGTACAATAATTACTCCAATCCGCATTACATCCAACCATCTGGTTCCACATTCAAGGTTCATACATACATACAGTGCAAAGCTATCCCCAAAGCAATGCAATACACGTTACAATCCCGTAGGCACTCAGGTCATCTAGACACAGGACTCTTCTATGTCCCGCTGCCCTTGGAATAATACAATACGATACTCTACTACCTTCTCAGGCATACGCTCTTGCAAAATCCTTCATCTTCAGGCTAAGAAAATTCTTTCGCAACTACTACTTAGAATTTTCCAAAGCATATACAACTCCAATTCCAGTTGTATTTTTGCTTCTACCCTATGCGTGATTCTTGTGACCACTTGAGGGGAGCTTCAAGAATCATTCGACCCTGATGTGATCAGCATCATGTTGAACTATCTTTCCACTCCAATTTGTGTTCGGTTTCCCTTGATCTGATCAGGATCAAGTTCGACTTCCCACATCAGTTTCAAACAACAGATAATTCAATCATTTTCATTTCTACCTTTTAACTCTTCCTAGTCGTAATTACAATTTCATACAACTCCAAAGGATGGAATTCAGTCCATCAACCATTCTCAATCTACTTCCCATACTTTCCTCAATTCGATGCCTAAAGCTCATTTCATCAATCTTCTCTACTATTCTGACTAGGGAATACAATACTTATGAAATTCAGCTGTCCTTAATTTACTTCCAATAACATACTTACTAATACACCACTTGTGGGCTACATTCCTCTACTACTCGTAGACGATCCGTACTACTTCTTTAAGAATACAATACTTGTGGAGCTCCGTCCACTACTCATTCTCAATTGTATCAAGACAATCACCTAGGGAACTCAATTTCCTCTAGGTTATACATCGGTTTTATACCGACTCAAGCATCGTAATGCCATGTCTAACTTCAGATAGGCCACGCTACAGGGATTATCGTTTCCCAAGAGTTACTATACTCCTCTTTACTAATATTTTTACACTGGGGTTACAAGATGGGTATATTCATCCTATGGTATTCGCATCTCTTGTGCCCGATTACCACAGTTACAATATGAATGAATACGTATGTTTATTTAACATAAGTACCAATCATCAATTCGATTCTCATTTGTGCTATGCACATTATAGTTTCTGTGTTTTGTTCATGAAACTTACATTAAGCGGTTTTCGCTCTACCCCCCTTAAAGGGATTACGCCCACGTAATCTACCATATGTTACTATTAAACATTGGTTTACTCGATTTGGGCAATCTGAAGCGTTTAGCTTCACTACGATATACTATACAATATGCTCTGGTCAAAGGGTCTTAACCATACCAATGGTTTAGTCTTTGCACCGAGGATTCCTATATGAGTTTATTTAACTCATAATTAATTCAGTTCTAGCCTATTAGGCTTCAAGGCATTAATAGCCATTCTTTCATACTTACTAGGTGTATTACATTTCCTAGCTAGGGCCCACTAGCTTCTGCTGCGCGACCCTGATAACTTGGGTTACTCACCCTTCATGTTATCCTTAATGTGCTATACATCACCTTTTTATCCCTCTATTATGGAAATAAGGTTTACTAACAGTGTGGTATTCTTTTACCGTTGTTTGAACTCAATGAGTTTTAGATTTTAACCAGCTCTCTGGTAATCTATTACACGTACTATTCGTACTCCCACGATTATTCCCTAAGTTCCTCCGACTTGTTGTCGGGCGAGGTTAAGTCACTACCTAGTTGCAGTGCTTCCTCTGTTGTTACTAGCTTCAGAATAATACCAGTTCTTCTGGTTCAGTACAAGTGTTCTTTGCTTGTATGACCTTGCATTCTCAATGCGTCGGTCCAAGTGACCTTCTTCAGTCTTCTTTCACCTTGTATTCCAATGGAATTCACATCTTGTGATTGTTAGTGTGCTTACACTCTTCGTGCTTCTTTGGCCTTAGGCCGCACGGTTTGTTGCTAAGCTTGCTTGACTGGCTTATGCCATGTTGTTGGTGAAAGAAGGGTTTACTACGGTTTACATTTCCCATATTCCTAGCTATCGCATTAGATCATTACTGCGCGAGTGCAATACCAAACACTCAGTCATACAGAGTGCAGAGGCGTAAACGCTTGGCAGTAAATCACTTATGTGATAGGGATGAATATTTCTGCTTGTCATCTCATACTTATACTTCATGTCATTGTCCAACTACTTCCTCATTCCGGTCGCTTGTTGCGCACCGTATTCTTACTCACTATACAACATCGTTTTTACGGTCTCCGTTACTGTGGTAGCTTACCTTTACTCCTTGCCATTATCGTTGGCACCATTTCCTTATGGTGTACAAACACTAGGAGGTTCCTAGTCATATGTATGACGGTTGTCGTAGTATACCGCAATACTATTATCTTCCCATTGTGGGGATGTTTTATTTCAATTTAGGTTTCATGTGTAGGTTAGCTTACTTCACATTACTTCCTCATTCATGATATAGTTTACCAAATAACTTGGTTGACCAAAGATGAAGTGGTTTATCGGGTTACAAGTTCTCTTGAGCGCCGGTCATTCATGGTGTGCGATATGCACACTCATTGATTGTTTTGACAATTACTGTCTCCTTAGTGCTGAGCATTGATAATAGGCTCTAGCTGTGCGGTTTTACTTTTGCATGTACATTACCGGGACATCCCAAAGCTTCAAGGGTTTTCTGGTCCCGTTCTCTAATTAAAGAGTATTCTATCACTGGTAGGTGGAAGTTCTCGTTGAGTGGTGTGTTTCCACTCATAGGTCTCATGACAAGGTTTATCATGTAAGTATTTATACTATGGTTCACCACATGATTGGGTGCCTAAGGAGTATACTTACTCCTTCGAGCTTTGAGGCTCTTAAACGATGTGCTTCTACAGTCCACAGCCCCTCGTAGGCGTAGTGGTTTGGAAATCTCATTTCCTTATTCGTTGTCTCTTGGCAATATCTATATGCACAAGTTTTTTTGTTATGGTAGACGGAAGCCTCTTTCTAAGGGTTCACATCATCACCGCATGGGTGGTTTTCTGTTAATGAGTATCTTTCCTTAAGTTTCTCGTAGTGTCCAGGCGTGGACTAGGACATTGTTGGCGTTATCACCATTCTTGTGCCTCTGTGCTACCATTGCTATGGGAGGCATGAAGGTAATTAAAGGCTTGTCAACTGTATACTAGACTGATGCTTTAGTGACAGTGACACTGAGTTGACCATTACTCCAAGCCACTCAGGATGTTGGGTTTGAATTATGGTCTCATTGCTGATTTCTTGTCATATGAGACAATATCTCTTGCAAGTCCTATTATCAAAAGGTGTGAGTTATGCAACCACTAAGGTTTACCTAACATAGTTGATTGATGGCTTGTAAGCCTTATTGCTGCAAGCTATGCTCTTTGCAAGCTGCTTATACATATTTCGACTCCTTGTATACCCCATAGGTTGGAGGTATTACTGGCTCCATGGCAAGTCGTGGCATCACGCTTCCGTTCATAGGAGACTCTTAGGCAATCTGGTGCTGATCAGTGCCTTTTGTAGACTAGGGTAGTTCCTATTAAGTGAATCCTTTCGGTGTCTTAACGAGTGTTCGTTCTGGTTGTCGTTCTTATCATGACACTTCATTCGACTGTTGTCATTCCAGACACCCTTCGAGGATTGCTCCTGGGTGTTGTTAGTTATGCCGTTACATCCGGCTGATGTTTATGACATGTGTTGTCCTATATACCGTCTTATGGTGTTGTGTTAAGCTATTCCTTTTTGATTTATAACGTCTCCCGTCGTTGGGTAGACCGTTTATACTTGCTCCTAGCGCTTGAGACTAGGTTTAATATCCCCTTCAATGATGGATTTTACTTCATGGTAATATCGTGATTGCTCTTGGGAGTTCTATCCCATTTGTAAAGCATTATAGTGCTCATGTTTAGGCAGTGGCCTTACTGTGTTAGGCTGGGTATACTTCCCAGCTGTCATATATTTGCTTGATGTCTTTGAGACATATCCATTGTCCATACCGACTAGTCTATGCTCTCTGCACTTCCTAGTTCTTACTCCTTATCTTCAGATGGATTCTCTGAGTTCCTTTATGCTTAATTGTCTGAGGTGTCCAGTTGTTCTGGTTTGAACTTACTGATGGTCCGTAGAACGGAGTCGACTACTTCCCGTGTTTCGTACACTACATGTATACATACGTGGGGTACCATGTTGATACGTTACCACTTACCCAACTATATGTCAGGCCCGCAAGCTCCTTCGGAGTGCAGTTGTCCCACATCCCGTAATTAGGTACACTCGTAGTGTTCGTCACACGCCTAGGTGAAGTATTCTATTGTCAACTCCTCTTGTATCATTCCATGATACTCACCGTAATTCTGTTGATTTGGTTCTAAAATCCAAGGTTTTAAAAGAAGGTTTGTGGTTTTGAAAGAAAACTTGGTTTGAAAAATAAGGTTCGGTGTTAAAAATGTTCTGCATGGCATAGCCATGTTAAGGTCTTGACCAAGTCTAGTTTCTCGCTGACTGGTATGTACTAAGTACAGTGGTCGGCCGTTAAGCCTTCCAAGGTTCCATACTTCTAGTTGTTAGGATGTGTGATCATGTAGTTGTTTCATTACAGTCACCGTACATTACTATGTACTTGTGACGTGTTAGTGCTCCTTCACATATTCATGTCTCACTGCACTTGCCGTGGCAAGTGCGTGGTACTGGTGGTTTTTGGGTAAGCCGATACCGGTCACGGTATGGTTTCCACTCATAATTGGTAGTCTTGCTTACTCTTCCTTTGATCTTGTTGATCATTTACTTAGGTTAATTACTCTTCTGAGTAACTTCTCGGTGAGTTTGACATGGCTGTCATTGATCAGGGTACTTCTCCAATCCTTGGAGCTTCCCCTTTGACTTGGTTGTGTTGTTCCTTGTTGCTTGTTCCCACACGTTTGTTGTGGTTACTGAGCCTGATTTGGTTTAGGCACTACGGTTGTAGTTACATCAGATTATATCTTGTGAATATTCTTGTAGCTGCCTGAGCTATGTTGGCCAGGTTTGTAACCTCCTTGGCATTGTAGTTTTGGAGTCAGTCACTCCCGACTATGTCCTTAGCCAGCTAGCTCACCGTTGGTGGTGTTGCTTGGCTATTACTGTTGTCTCGTAGACTTGTGTCTCGGGTTTCATTACTGCTCCTGTTTCCATTTCGTTGCACGGTTAGTGCTTCTTTTCCTGTTGCTGGTTGTTTAGCTAGGTTCTGCGACTGCTAAGCTTGTCGCCCCATGCTGTTGCAAGTTATAGCCTCCTTGTGGTTGGAGTGTTATACTACCGCTATTAAGTGCGGTTATTGTTGTTCAACCGGGATCCACTTCCGGGTCTTCCATTTCTTGGAATCTACCATACGTCGGTTCTTGTTTACTGTGTGATTGCTTCACAACTGCCAGATCGGGTTTTCCCCGAGTATGAGAAAGCTTTTCTTCTCTCTGGCGTCCTTTCCCAAGTTATACAATGGGGTTTGCGGTGGGCGGGACTGGTGTTGTAGGTATCCGGTACTCACCGGGAGTTCCTAACTAGCATCTCTCTAATGCTATCACTCAGCCCATAGCCCTAAGCTTCTAATTCCTAACTCGGTATTTCTTAAGCTCGGTATTTCCAGTCATCAGAGCGATACTTCGCTCTGATACCACTTTTTGTAACACCCCTACTATTAATTCAATCATTACCGTCCAATCTCCTCGTGCTTCCCGAGTCACGCAGCGGATACATACTTACATACATCGGGTGATACAATGCCGTTAGTCACCCACGTGACTAAAAGGCTACTACTGCTACATACAGCATCGGTCTGATGGACCGGAATATCCGAGTACTACTTAATACAATACATACTCTCATTACATACTGGATACTACAATACTCCATTCGATACATTACTCCATTCAATACAATACTCCACAATTCCGTACAAGATAATACACTACGCATACCGAGTTTACTAGGTTCCAAAATCAATACAGTACTTCTCCCCGAATTCATCACACTCACTAGAAGAGTCAATCTGCTACCCATTCCTCACAAACTAAATACTTCTAATTACAAGACGCGTCGCCGGTTCTTACCTTGACCGTATTCGCTCCGGGTACCTGCACACTAAAAATGTTCCCCCGAGGGGGTCAGCTTACGCTGAATATGATAACCGCATACCCCGCGTACTAGCGAGGGTACGCCGACCATTTGGTCGAATACATGCAATTCATTTTGCATTACATACATGCATACATACTTTCATACATACATACATACATACATGCTTTCATTCACGGTACTACAGTACTACACAAGGTACACATACATACGTACAGTACAATACAATACATGCTTGGAAGACAATACAAGTCAACCAATACTTACTTACCATCCTCCAGAATACACATACACAATACATACTCGTTACATACTCAATACGCAATACGGAGATACACTTCTCCAATTCATACGGAAGGCTTGTTAGCTTCTTTACACACCCGGGTTAATCGGGTGTTCAATACTCATTTACTCAAGGTCAATGACTTACAACAGTCAAGACCAATACACATACGATACTTACTTCTTACATACTTTACTTCCTGTTAAGTCGGTATGACCTCCGGGCAGGGATTACTACATCCCACCACCGGGCTTTAGGGTGGCCCACTAATCCAGGATGCTACCCATACAAAGGGAATTGGTCCAAGGAAAAGATTATAGCCAGGATTCGGTTCCAACCTCTTGTGGTTCCTTATCCTCACGCGTGGCCGAAACTATATCGGGCTTCTACTCATTCCATTTTTACTCAATACTCATGTTAGGAGTTAGGCTGTTAGGAATTAGTAGAAGTCCTTACTTACTTCCATACATACATACATACACAATACTCATACTTACACACATACACTTCATTTCCATTCATACATTTCATGAATTATACAACTAAATGTTCAAGAAGATACAATCAAGAACAAAATAGTTCAAACACAATTAAGTGCCTTATAATTCCGATTCGTGCATTTATCTTATTGGTGATCACATAAGCACACAAATCGGGGTAACCAGGTTAGGATACAGAGCATGGAGAAATCATACCTTTTTACCGGAATTTACTTTACCGGGTGTTCCCTTGTCCCTTTGGTTCACTCTTGTTCCTCGATCCTTATTCTCGAACCAATGACTACATGTCAAATGATTCAATTAATACTAAGCATTACAATACATACATAATTACTACTCCCGTACTTACCCTGTTACCCCGTTATTTCGGTATAACTTAATGTTCTTTATATTCACAACTTTCTTACCTTCTTTACTTTAGCATTAACGCCTTATTCATGCACACATATATATGTATGTATATATATATGTGTATATATATATATATGTGTGTGTGTATATATATATATATATATATATCTATGTATGTCTTTATATATATATTTGTATTTATATCTATATGTGTGTATTTATATATCTATATATATATATATGTATCTATATTATATCTATTGTATCTTGTACCTATGTATTTATATATATTCATCTAATTAAATTTCATTTTATTTTTTTTTTTTTTTTTTTTTCAAAGGCCGACCGACCCACTCTGGGTAGGTCGCCTGGGTAGGTCGGCTGCAGAGAGTACCCGGGTTACAGAATTCGGCCCGACCGACCCAGTCTCGGGTAGGTCGCCTGGGTAGGTCGGCTGCAGAACCCCTTTTATTATCTACTTTGAATTCCAAATTCACCTCAATTCTCACCCAATCTTTTCCTAATCATTTCCACATGTTTCCTACATGTTTAAACACTAATTAAATCCTCTAATTCACCTTAGTTCATCAATCAAGTTCATTTCTCACTTCAAATCAACTTACACAATTTTTCTCACTTCATCTTCAACACATGCAACAGTTTTTGTTTCTCTTTTGCTACAGATTTTTTAATACTCAATTCTCCCATCCAATACTTCTACTACCAATACCATTACTAGCATCCCAAGTACAATTCCAAGCAATTACAACATCTGTACCCAAGTCCAACATTTATTTTACTAAGTCTTGTACTCCCATTCTTCCTAATTCCTCCAATGAAATCCAATACCTCTTGCTACAGATTTTGTTTTCTTCTCTCTGCTACAGATTTTTCCCTCAACTCTTATACTCCAATACTCCCTTAACTAATGCTATTCCTAGCATCCAAATACATTACCTTACACTCTAGTTTCATCCCATTTACAAACTCATTCCAAAATCTGTTTCAAGACACTACACCTCCTTTTAAACTCTCCAAAATCTGTTCCAAATGTATCTAAGTCCTCAAATTCCTAGATAAAATTCGACATAGTCTCCCCTATAATTCTTACTTGTTCACACACCATTTCAGCTCACAATTTGCTCATTCACATACCTGTTTATTCAATACACCATACACACCATTCAATACTACTACAACAACAATAAATTCCTGCACACATACACATACTACCATACTATGTTTCCCAAGCTTTTAAACATCATTTAAAAACTTCAAAACTGTTACAATATCATTCCTCATTATACTACAACATACTTACTACTCATTACTCAATACATTACTCATTTTTACTACTCAAAAACTGTTACAATACAATACACAAACCAACCCAAGGTAAGAGTATTTTACCTTGTCTTGTTAGTTTCTCTTTCTTTCCTTTCCTTCTCTTCTTCCTTCTTTCTTTCTTCCTTGTTCTCGGTTTTTGCTCAAGGAATGGGCAATGCTACAGCACCCCATACCAACACACACAACTACTTAGTACTCAATTTATACTAACCCTAGAATTTAGATGTTTTAGAGTTTAGAAAAGAGTATTACCTTCCCACCAATGAATGAAGTTCTTGTCTAGCAAGAGAGCAAGATTCCTAGCCCTTAAGAGAAGCCAAAATCGGCTGGAATGCAAAGAGCAAAGCAAGGCTTACTTTGAATTTTCGTTTTGCAAATGAGGGCTAGAAAAATGGGTTTTCAAGAATGTTTTTTACCTCAAAATGACAAGGAGGTGAAGGTGCTTCTAATGGTGGTACTCAAGCTCCAAATGCAGCACACCCATGGAGATGAAGTTGGTTGTTTTCGATTTTTGAAAGGAGGGAAGTGTTCTCCTTTGCAAGGGGATTCCAATGGTACAATTTTTGTTGAATTTGGACAAGATTTGAGTGCTCAAAGAGAGGAGAGAAGGTGAGGTTTTTGTGTGGGTTCTCAAAACACCATGGCTGTCGCAGGGGAAGGAGAGAAATGAAGAGAGGAGGAGGGTGAGTACGTGAGAGAAGAGTGGGGATAGGAGAGAGAGGGTTCTTTTTGCCTTTTTACTTATTTCCTTTGTTTTTTTAGCAAATAAGGAGAATTGGAGAGAGTGTGAGAGGGGGGGTCAATCGGCTGCGCACTTATCCCTCTACAGATTTTTCTTTTTATTTGCAAAAGTGGACACACTAACTTTATTTATTTGCATTCTCACCCCACAACTTCCCAGTTGTTACAATTTTTACTAACCGGAACCCGTTTTCCGGAATTTTCTCGTTTAATTAATTTTATTGGTTCTAAAGCTCCACTAATAGTTATTAGTGACTATTTAGTTGACCAAAATTGTTACGAGTCTGTTTGACCCGCTTAAAGTCACGTTTTCCCGGTTTCCTCGAAAAACGCGCTTTAAGGTTCGTTTATGCTTTTAATCCATTTTAAGGGTCCGTTTTCTTCAGGAGTTGTTCCCTTATATTATTTAGGCATTATTAAGCCTTAAGAATCCATATAATACTCTAACCGAGGTCTCGCACCTCTTATGGTTATTTAACACTTATTTAGCGTTTTTCGCTTTATAAGTGTTTCTTTATTTCTTTTGGATTTATTTTTCCTTACCAATATTACTTAAGCATTACTAGGCTATTAAATAAGGATTAGAATTATCTTAATCACTATTTTTAAGTTTGGGGTATTTCAGAAACATAAGAGTAGTACCCATGGTCTACCCTAAGAACGGGAGACATTGTACCCTAAATGGGACAATTCAAAATCAAGAACCGCAAAGCGGGGTGATCAGTTGAACATACTTATAAGTTAGCCAAAGGTAATGGCATAACTTGATAACACCTAGGAGAAAATCCTTGGAGGGTGTCGAACTAAATTTCGTGATAAAGGCACAAGAATGAATGAACACTCGGTAAGAACATCGAAGGGATCCAACTTGACAAGGGATACCCTCAATTGACAATTGGCACTAATATTATCAAAACACCCGAAGGGCCATTAATAAACGGAAGCGTGATGCGTTGACCTTATCATGGAGCCCGATATTACCTCTAAACCATTTGATGGTATACGGGAAGCAATGCTTGTGAATAGCCTAAGATGAGCAGAGCTCTAGGCAACGTGGCTGGTAAGCTAGGGACCCGCTACAATGCGTAGCTACAACGGTGTTGCAAAACCTAATGAGAACCATAAGGAGAATTGCGGTAATGGCACCAGTAAAGGTTGCTTAATAACCAACGTGCAGGGATACCCCTCGTTAATGTGAGACCGCGAGAGCGGTGAAAACATAAACTCCAAGAAGAGGATGTCGACAGTAGATGTCTGAAAATACATCTCTTTCAGAACCACCAAGGTAGTGAAGCTTGAGCATATAGTTACTGCCAAGCAATGTGGAAAATAAGCTGTCATAGTAATTATTGGAAACCGAGGAGTAATCGGTAAAGAAGAAACACCGTATGTGGAAATGTGAAGTGTAAGTAAATAACACTCAAGGAGCTCAGAGACATAAAAAAAGACCATATTCTGTAATCACCCAAGTAAATGGTGAGCCACAATACGAATGGCAGAAATACATGAGTAGAAGCTAATGTAATATCGGATGCCATAGAAACCAAGTCGTAAATACATATGAACATGGTGCGCAGCAAGCGACCAATGTATCTCAGTAAGCACACAATGATATAGAGATGATAAATAAAAGATGGTAGACAGGCCGGGCAACAAGCCAAGAGTCTGCACTAAGTGATGGAACACCTCATAGAGGAGGCAATGTTCATCTCTATTGTAGTAGCATAAGGAACTAGAAGCGTATCCTTAGAGGATCAAATTAATAAGCGAAGTAATACACTTCGGGACAAGAGTACCGATTGATGAATAACCAACCGTATTGGATATGGAAAGCGTAGTAAACACACCAACAATCATAAGAAGTGAATTCCACCGGAATAAAGTGGAAGAAACTTATGAAAGTCATAAGGGCCGATGCATAGAAAATGCAAGGTCACACAAGTAAATAGCACTTGTACAAAACCAGGTAAATGGGCATGACTCAGAAGCCGCTAACAATAGAGGAAGCACTACATACTATGTAGTGGCTCAACCTCACCGATAGCATGTCGGAAGAACCAAGTGAATGATCACAAGTATACAGTAGTTTGTATAATAGTTTTCCAAGAGCTGGATAGAAAATCCGAAGCCCATTGAGTTCGCGTACGGTAAAGAATACCACGCTTGATAGCAAAACCTTATTCCCAACACAAAAGGGATAAAAAGGCGATGTGTAACACATTAAGCATAACGAGAAGGGCAAACAAACCCCAAGTTATTAGGGTAGCGCAGCAGAAGCTAGTGGGCTCAGAATTATAAGGTTTAAATATACCTAGTGAATGAATGGCTGATCATCAATGCCTTGAAGCCTCTAAGGCCAGAACCAAACCCGTGAAGAGTTGAACAACTCCGATGAAAATTCATGGTGCAGGGACTAACCGTCAATATGGTTAAGACCCTTTGACCAGAATACATGTATAATAGACCGCTTGGAAGTTAAAACACTCCATGACGGCTGAATGCCTTCGACCAATGTCCATTGTTGACACATGGTAGATTACGTGGGGGTAATCCCTTTTTAAGGGGGTGAGTGAAAAGCGCAAAGTGTATGTTTTACGTAATAAGGGCGCAAACTACAGTGCGCATAGCACATAAGAATTTGTTTTGATGATTGATACTTTTGTTACATAAACATTCGTACTCACTCATTGAGTAAATTTTGTTTATTTGTGAGATTATAAGTGAAAAAGAGTAGAGAAACTCTAGGGGAATGAGAACCCCGATTGGTAATAGTGTGAGACATGAGCCGGTATGAAACCGGTATTGAAACCGGTGCTGAGAATGAGTATGCTTGAGAAATATGATGAGAATAAATCGGTATGAAACCGATGTTAAACCTAGTGGGAATTGAATTCCCTAGGTGATTTGATTTGGCTTGATTTGATTTGATTCAATTTATGAACAATTGGAGGATAGAGAATTAATTAGAGTTATACATTTGAATTTCTTAGCTATCAAGGGAAACCGAACACAAATTGGGGTGGAAGGATAGTTCAACACCGATGTTGATCACATTGGGGTTGAATGACTCTTGAAGCTCCCTATAAGTGGTCACAAGTAATAATAACACTAGTAATAGGTGTAATTATCACAAATTGGAATTTGGAGTTGTATTGAGTTTTCAAAATGAATTTCCAAACTGATTTTGGCACAAATGATTTTCCTTCAAATTGAGAATGAGGACTGGTTTTGAAACCGCTCCCACGGGCGCTAGCTGAACCTTCCCACCATGCTAGACCCGGTATCAGGTCGAAACCGGGGAAGTAAGGATAGTGTGTGAGCCGATGGGAGTGATAATTAGTTTTGAAACTGATGTCACCCGCCGTGGTTGCGGCCTTAAGTCTCAATGACCGGTTGAACAGTGGGCGTGTGTTTTTGTATTTTTCCAAGGGTAGTGGTACGAAGAGAAGTCCTGTGTTAGTGTGGTTGACCAGTGAGTGCCTGAGGATCTCTATATGTGCAAATGAATTTGATCAGAACCAAAGGACCGTAGGGTCAGAGAGCATAAGTGCCCAAAGTCATGACAGCCATGAACCAAAAAGCGTAAGTGTTCAAACGTGACCGGTACATGAGGGATCACTCGATATGGGGGAGGACTAAGTGCCTAATTGTCTTCGGATGGACCCTCATGGAGAGATTGGAAAAAGAATATTTTGATTGCTATGCATGCAGTGACATGTTGTGTGGATGTGTGGTATGCTTTGAGTCAGACGTTGGAGTCTGTGAGGTTATATAGAGTGTTATAACCTTAGCATAGTATACCTATGTGACTAACTATATTAGATTCACCAACTTTGAGGGCAAAGTTCATTAAGGGGGGTAGATTGAAATACCCCGAACTTAATTATGGTGATTAAATTATTCTAATATGGTATTTGAGGGCCTAATAGTGTCTAAAGAATTTTGGTATAGAAAATAAATCCAAAAGAAAAGAGAAAACACTTAAAAAGTGAAAAACCCAAAAATGAGCGTTACGTGACCATAAGAGGAATACGATCGACAAGGGTATTAGATGGATTTCCATGGCTTATTTAGGCCTAATGAATATACGGGAACAATTCCTGAAGAAAACGGATCCAAATAATGGGTTAAAACGCTAACGGAGCCTTAAAGCACGTTTTTCGAGAAAACCTAAAAACATGAACTTAAGTGGTCAAGCAGACCCGTAAAAATTATGTTTGATTAAATAACTATATTTAAACATTAATGGAAGCATAAGAACCATTAAAATTAAAGAAACGAGAAAAATCCAAAAAACGGGCCCGGTTTGTGAATAGTGCTAAAACCGGGTAAATTAACGAGCGTTTTCTATAAAAGACGAAAAATTCTCCAGCTCATATGTATAAGTGGGGGCCGGTTTTGCGATAAAAATCAGCTCACACACACACACACCTAGCTAATTAGTAAAGGAAGAAGAAGAAAAGTACAAAAGTGTAAAAAGCACCTCTCTCCTCCCTCATTTCCCTTTTCCCTCTCTTTCCTCTCCTTTCTTCTCCACGCTGTCCTCCTCCCTTCCTTCTTGTTCTGAACGACTTTTGAAGCCCTCATCCATGGATTCTCCTCTTTCTCTTCAAGCCCAAGCTACACCAAGGCACCAAATGTAAAATAAATTACATATTTGAATTCCCCTCACCAAGCTCTACATTCCTCTCTTTTCAAAATCCCAAAATGGTGAAGTTCATCTCCATGGGTGTTGGCCATTTGAAGAGAAAACTACATTCTTGAAGCTTGGAGTCTCCTCTTTCTTCTAAGGTAAAAAGTTCCAAAGAAAAGCTCACTTTCTTTCATCTTCTCTCTTGGCCAATTTTTCCCCTTTGTAATACCTTTTTCTCTCTTGATTTGAGCTATATTTCAAGTCTCCAATTGTGGTTTGGGAGCTCCTCATTTATTCTTGACCAAAACCCCATCTTAGGGCTTCAAGATAATTCTCCACCTTTGTGCCTTAAGCACCTTCCCTTGTGTTCTAGTTGATTAAAAAGGCTAGGTAAATATATTTAGTGCCTAATTCCCCATTTGGGTATTGAATTTGAGGTTGGCATGTGGTTGGCCAACTTGGCCGATTTTGACCAAGAAAGAGGAGAGGAGGAGCTTACAAAAAGAAATGGAGGAATAAGGTAATTAAGCTACCCTGATGTTATTTTGAATGCTTTAGAAATTGTGGGATGGGAAATCTAATAAATGAACCAATATGTGCTAGAAATGCATTTGGGTGATTTGAGAGAAAATTGTGAAATTGTGTTGATTTAAAGGCCTAAGTGCCATTACATTTGAGATTTGAGCTATATTGTTGTTTGATGAGTTTGGATGGAACTATTGTCTGTTGGTAGGACCCTCTATAGGTGTGGTTAGTTTTGAGATGATTTAGGTGAGAATTGTTGAATTTGGGTATGCTAGATTTATGGGGAAACTATGACGAAATTTTAGTAGAAAATAAATGTTTAAGGTGACTTGGTGAATTGGAGAATCCTAGGTGTTTGTTGAGTGGATTTGGGTTGATTGATAACCTTGGAATGGTAAATGGAGAGTGGATTGGAAAGAGACAAAAATCTGTAGCAAAGATGAGTAGGAAAGTCTTGAAACTCTAGAAAAGAGTTAGTGTGCAAAATCTTGGAAATGGAGGATGAACTTGGGTATAGTTAATGCACTTGTCTAGGAAGGATTTGGAATGGTCAAAATGAGTGAGAACAAAGTTTAATCTACCAAGAGGAGTTTAGAAATGCACAAGTGTGCATAATGCAAAAAGGTGAGAATTGAAATTGTAGAAAATGAGCAAGAATTGAGTGGTGAATTGAACCAATGATTTGAAGTGGTTTAAGGAGTATTTTAGGGTGTTTAAACATGTGTAAAGATTAGAGAATGATTAAGTGTGGATTAAGGTTGGAATAGGGGTTGAAAAATGACCTTATAGCAGCTTTTTAGTAGGGTCAGGGACTTAGGGGTCGGACCAAGTCCCGGACCAAGCATAAAAATACCCCGAAAGTAGAGAAAACAGGTGGTCCGGGACTAGGGACCCGGACCAGTACCCAGACCATATAAAAAAAATAGCCGAAAGTCACGAAATGGATTGGTCCAGGACTATAGATCCGGACCATGTCACGGACCATGCCTGAAATTCAACCATGAGTGTTTTAAAGTGTCGAAATGGTGGGGGATTGATTGGTAATGGTTTTAGATGATGTTTAGGAGTTGTTTGGGGACTTGTAAAGGTCTAAGAAGTATAAACAAGTGTTAGAAGTGAGTGAGAAGTAAGAACATAAATTGACAAGAGTAAAACTAAAAATAATGGGACAACGGGGTAAGTACGGGAGTAGTAGTTATTTACCTACCGTAAAGTATTGATGTTAATAGAACCATTTAACAAGTAATCAGTGGTTCGAGAGTAAGACTCGAGGAACGTGAGGTGACACGGTAAAGTTAAACCATGAAGTAAGGTATGATTTTCTCATGCCCTGTATGCTGATTTTCTCATGCCCTGTATGCTAACACGGTTACACTGATTTATGTGCTTGTGCGCTTGTGTGCCGACTTAATCAAGATAAAATCATGAAAACGAATATTCCTTTGATTGTGTATCTGGATGCATGATGTGTTTACTAATCACCCTTGTATGATTGAGTGGTCTAACCTAGTGATATGGACCATCTCGTAGATGAGTATTGTGTGGTTAGTGACTCGTAGAAAGAGTCATTTCTCGAGATAATGAAAACATAGAAACACACAAAAACTATCGAACCAAGAACAATAATGCAAACCTATGAACTCACTAGAACGTGAGAAAATTGTACCAGATTAGCAAACACCCGTAACGGTTAGAGAACCGAGTTGAAATAATCCACGAACACAAACAAGAGTGGAAAGATATAGTAAACCTCTACTTAGAGTGAAATACCCCGTAATTAAAAATAGTGATTAATTAGGCTAATGAATATTTAGAAGCTTAATTATGCATAAATAAGCATAAGGGAACAAATCCCGAAGAAAACAGATCCTTAAAAAGGATTAAAATCACTAACGAACCTTAAAGCGCGTTTTTTGAGGTAACCGGGAAAACGTGTCTTTAAGCGGGTCAAATAGACTCGTAACAATTTTGGTCAACCAAATAATCATTAATAAATATTAGTGAAGCTTTAGAACCAACAAAATCAATAAAACGAGAAACTAGTAAAAACTGTCAAAAACGGGAAGTTGTGGGGTAGAAACATAAATAACCAAAACTTATGTGTCCACTTTTAAAATAAAAGAAAAGATTGTGTGTGTGTGTGTGCTAGTGAGCCGGCCCCTACCCCCCCTCTCTCACACACTCACTCACCTCCTCTTATTTTCAAAACAGCAAAAACAATAAAAGTAACCCCACCCTCACTTTATTCTCTCTCATACCCTCACAACTCCCTCACTCACGTACTCACCTCCTCCCTCACTCTCTTTTTCTTTCTTCTTCCTCCCCCATGCGACATCAATGGAGAAATAAGCAAACCCACACAAAACTCTACTTCTCTCCTCTTGTTACTCCCTTGAACCTCTTCCAAAAATTATAAAAACTACACCATTGTCTTCCTCTCATCAAGGGGAACACTTCCCTCTTTTCAAAATCCGGAAAAGAGCATTTTCATTTTTATGGGTATACCCCATTTGGAGCTTCAAGACCACCACTAGAACCACCTTCTTCTCCTTGTCATTTTGAGGTAAAAATCTTCTTAAAACTCCATTGTTTTTCTAGCCTTAAGGGCAAAACGAAATTTGAGCTTAAACTCTTGCTTGCTCCTTTTGTACCCAGCCGATTTTGGCATTCTTGAAAGGGTGGAAATTATTCTTGAGCTCTTCCAAGCATTACATAAACCCTTGCAAGGTAATGAAATCTCCAAACCCTAAAATATGCCTTAAGCTTCAAAGAATGGTTAAGAGTTAGTTTTAGTATTGAAATATGTATGTTGTAGGGCTGTAGCCTTATAGAGTTTGATTTGCAAACCAGTGGAGAGAGAGATAGAAGGAAGAAGAGAAGAAGAAAGAAGGAGGAGAAGAAAACTAGAAGGGAAAACAAGGTAATTAAGCTCACCTTTGTGTAACCTCATATATGTATGTGTAACAGATTTTAATGGAGTAAAAATTTACATTGAGAAATGGTAATGTATTGGTAGTGTAATGTGTTGGAGGAAACAAATGTCTTAAACCTTTAAAAGATATGTAAAACTTATTAAAACCTAAATGGGAGTCAAGGTTTGAGTGCAGGAATTTAAGGTTGTTTAGTGCGGTATTTTGTGTATGAGAATGGGTATATTGATATTGATTATAAACAGGTGGAGAGGATCTTATATGTGTGGGAAACAATGTGGTGAGAGTGTAAAAATGTAGAGGAGACTATGGGAAAATTTGTCTAGGATTAGAACACTTAATGAACTAGAAACTAGGTGAAAAACATATGTTGTAACAGATTTTGCTTTGAGTTGGTTAGTGGGCAAGTTGGAAGACGTGTGTAATGCATTAGAAGCTTTAGGAATGACATTAAAAGAGGGAGTTATAGTTGGGGGAGAGTTAGGACTAAAAAATGTAGCAAAATGCAACTAGAGAAGAAACTATGTGAGTGTTGAAATGAAACTTGGGAAATTATGTGTGTGAATTAGTATAAAGATGAGTAAAGAGTTAATGAATGAACTAAGGTGTATTAGAAGGTTTATTTAGTGGTAAAACATGTGGGAACAAGTGTAGGAACAATGGGGAAGTAATGGGTGAAAGATAAAACTGAAAACAGAAATAAAAATGCAAATACTAGGCCGGACCGACCTTGGGACCGAACTTACATGGTCGGTCGAGCCCAGATTTACAAAGGACGGAAACCTTCTGGAATGGACCGACCTGGGGACCGGACATGCAAGGTCGGTCGGCCAGAAGATTTTCCGTAATGCAACCTACTGGAATGGACCGACCTTGCGACCGGACTTGCAAGGTCGGTCGACTCAAAATTTTTCCGTCTTGTAAGCTACTGGAATGGACTGACCTTGCGACCGGACTTGCAAGGTCGGTCGGGCTAAAATTCGCCTGTAACGAAACTTACTGGAATGGACCGACCTTGGGACCGGACATACAAGGTCGGTCGGCTCTAGAATTTCGAAACCAAAACTTACTGGAATGGACCGACCTTGGGACCGGACTTGCAAGGTCGGTCGGCCCTGAAATTTTCCAGCGTAATCCCTTACTGACTTCGACCGACCTTGGGACCGGACTTGTAAGGTCGGTCGGGTCTTACAAAAAAAAATTAAATTAAATTAAATAATATATATATATATGTATACCCACATATACATATGTACATATTGTAGGTATACCAATGTTAAGTAAGGAAAGGAACTTAAAGTAATGAAGAGTAAGCAAGTAATGTGTAAGTGTAAGAATGGAAAGGACTTAGTAAGTGTGACTTAGGAAATGTAAGAGGAAATCGAATTAAGTTAATGATAGTTAAATTTAATCACTCGAACATAGTATGTTATAGGACTTGATTTGTGAGCACCGAAGGAACGTTGGGATACAAGTACAACGGTGAACGGTATGAATTCCTCATGCCCCGTATGCTATCTTGGTTACTCTGATTTGTGTGTTGTGGCTAATTGATCACCAAATAGATAAATGCACGAATCGGAGTTACTATTGCCAATATTGTGAATATGTAGATTTGGTATTTGTGTTATTTCTTCAACTCTTAGTTTGTATAATTCATGAAATGAATGGATGATAACGAATGTGTGTATGTATGATACATTGTATTGTGACCGAATGTGTTGACTTTGGACTTCTAACTTATTCCTAACAAGCTAACCATTCTAACTTAAATTGGTAATTAAATTCAAATTAAATGGAATGAGTAGAAGTCTGTATAGTTTCGGCCACGCGTGGGATGAGGAGACACAAGAGGTTTAATCCGATTCCTGACTCTTAAAAACTGGTCCGCGGCCCAAATCCTTAAGTGGGTAGCATCCCGGATTGGTGAGTCAAGTAAATCCGGTGGTGGGACGGTGTAGTCCCCAGGCTGGAGGTCATACCGACTTAACTTGAGCATAAGTAAGTAGTAAGAATGAGTAAGTAAAGTAAGTGAAAGTAAGTGTGCAAGTAGAGAAAGTAAGTGAAATGAGTAAAAAGAGTAAACATCATTCCGATTAACCCGGATGCGTAACTTGGCTAACATCGCGAAGATAAGTATTGTATGCACTATTGTTGATGCCTTGGATTGTGTAAAGAAATGTGTATGCATGTACGTTGTATGAAAAACATGTATGTATGAAATTAATGAACCGCATGTTTAGTGGACGTCAAATAGTCGGCGTGCCCTAGCTAGCACGCGGTATATGCAGAGTTTATGCGCAGCTTTTGCTGAGCCCCTTGGGCGATGTTTTACTACACGCAGGTACGAGAGAAGGATGAAGGCGTGAAGAGATGTAGCTAGTTTCTTTAGTCTTGTTTTGATTGTAAACAATGAAATATGAATGGTGTAGTAAGTAGTACACGGCTTTAGCTTTTTGATTAGCCGGTGTACCATGGGGTACACCTTTTTGGATATTGATAGGATGGAGATGGTTATAGATGAGTAGTTGGTAGAAACTCATTCTTTTGGAAGGATTGGAAAGGGGAATGTAATTGAATACACTTTAAATACTCGGTGATCCAGGATTGTAAGTATGTTATGTTTTGGAATGGGTAAGTAACTGTAGTAGCTCGGTATACTTTGAACATCAGACCGTGACTGTAAGTAGCGTCTGCCTTGCTAGCCGTATGGGTGGTTAGCGGCGTTGTATCACCCGTCGTAGTAATAGTAGTAATTCCCCTGCGAACTGGTAGGATTAACAGGACGATTAGACGGTAAGAATAGGATTAACGGTAGGGGTGTTACAAAAAGTGGTATCAGAGCGTAGTTACGCTCTGATGTCCTTAGTTACCGAGCGTAGGGAATTACCGAGTTAGGATTTCAACCGTCTTAAGACGGATACTTAGAAACCTAACTAGGAACTACCGTTATTAATAACGGATACCCTTGACGTCTTAGGAACGATACCTTATTTAAATTCAAGACCCTTGGTCAATGTACAAAGCCTAATGTGGATGTTAATTATTCAGATGTCAAGAAGAGGTCCAGGTCGCCCTAGAGGAGGGGCCAATGACGGACCGGGCGCGTAGACGATAGCAGAGATCGTCGCCGCCACGGTAGCGCAGATGCTACCACAAGTAATCAATGCGATGCAACAAAACCAACAGAACCAAGCGGGACCAATCCCCCCCTCCACCCAGAGAAGCGAACTGGGTAAAAGCTGTAGCGAAACTCCGCCCTCCTTGCTTTAGGGGCGAGAGTGATCCGGCCAAGCTAGAAGCCTATATCTACGAGATGGAGACGGCGTTCGAAACCCTCGAAGCTCCTGCTGGAGTTTGAGTTAGAGTAGCAGCCTACTACTTAAAAGATGCAGCCATGGATTGGTGGAAGCTAATCAAGCATGAGCACGTCAACGACCCCACCTTCGATTGGGAGTCTTTGCATCACTCCTCCGATCCAAGTACTATCCGGAGCATGTGAAAACTAAGAAGAGGCTAGAGCTGGATGCTTGAAGATGACAGAGAAGATGTTGTCGACGAGTACTATCGCACCTTACCTCCATCCTCCGTCTTCTACCCGACCTTGGGTACACCGGCCAGGTGTTGGTCGATCGCTTCTATGGCGGTCTGAGCCATCGCCTTCGGTACGGTATGGGCTACACTAGATTTACCTCCCTTCAGGTAAATATCAGTTTAACCCTTAGTACCATTGTAATTCCTAAAAATTTTTATCATCTTCTGTTAAATAAGAATCCCGGCTAATACCTGAAACTTCAGGAGTGTTATCACGCGGCTTCTCGCGTTGAGATCACTTGCCAACTACGGGATGAAGAAGAAACCGCGCTGAAGCGCAAGGCAAACAATAAGAACACAAGTGCCGAGGAGCAGAACCAGGGTAAAAGCTGGAAAAAAGAAGAAAGGAAGTTCTTTCATCAAACTCAAAAGAACTTCCCAAGTGAGAGTAGTGCCCATGCCGAGCAGGGCAAACCAGTTGAGCTTCTTCAGCTTGGTTCATCTGCACCGGTGGCCGCAAAGCCACTGAGATCACACCCGCCTAAGGGTAAACTTCTATTCCTAAATCGTATTCGTACAAGTATTGTATCTAGTATATCCACGCACACATGTGCTAACCCTCTAAACCTCAGGTTCTGGCTCCGGTTTCACCAAAACCTTCTCCGACGGCCGCACCTATGTGTGCAGAAAGTGCAACCAAGACCTTCCCGACAAGGACTGCTATGGGAGAGAAATCAAGTGCTACAACTGCCAGAAACCAGGACACACGGCCAACAGATGCCCAGAAAATGCCAAGCAAAAAGGGAACTTCCAAAGCTACAAGCAGAGGGAAGGCAAGGAGGTTGCATCTAGCGATGCACCGACCCAGCAGGCACCACAGGGACAGGGATCCCGGGGTCCTCAGAGGGGCGCACCCCAGAGGCAGCCTGTCCTTCATGTTATCGACCGTGATGGGTCCGGTTCTAAGTCCGGCCCAGGTAATTATCTAAACCTTGAATCCTTGAGAAACATGACTAAGTATTAGAGTAACTATTTGAATGAATGCATGATTGAATGAATTGAGTATGTAATGAGCATGAAATGAAGTAGTTGAAACTAGTACTCACCGTAGATGAAATTTATAACCATAGGAAGCTTTAGTATCTGTTATCCGATACCGGTAAACCTGAATCAAGAAGAGATCGACATCACCAATCATTACTACACAGCGAGCAGTGTCAGGTCATCCGACCTGGTATGATTCTATTAAAGGAATACCTGACACCCAAAGCGCAAATCTCAATCATCCGACGATGCAACAAACTAGGAACGGGTCAAGGTGGATTTTATACACCCGAATTCCCCGGTGGAGCGAAGATGAAGCTGAAAATGATGTGCTTGGGAAAGGACTGGAATCCTTATACCAAGACATACCAAGAGACACGAACACAAGACGGAGCAACGCCACCGACAATACCTCTAGAGTTTCAGACACTTGTCACACAAGCAGTAGAACTTGCACGACAATGCGAACATGAACCGATCCCCGCACTTGAAGCGGACATATGTATTATCAACTTTTATGAGAAAGAAGGACGACTTGGGTTACACCAAGACAAGGACGAGACAGCGGAATCATTGAACAAGGAGTGCCCGTAGTGTCTTGGTCCATTGGTGATGACGCCGTATTTTTGTATAGCGGGCAGAAGCGTGTGGACCTCGCACAGAAACTGGTATTGAGATCAGGAGATGTCCTAATCATGGGTGGAAACTCTAGGATGCTGTATCACGGGATCAACAAGATCAAGTTGAATACGGCACCACTGGCAATAATCAATGCCACACACATGAAACTAGGACGCCTGAACCTTACCTTTAGAAAGTATTAAATTCATAGTATCATGTAATCTATTAGTAACGTGTATTAGAGACACGACATGTATGATGGTTGTTGGTTATCAATAAAGAGCAGTGTTGATTTAATTCCACTTGTGTCCACCTTCAATACTTATCCACTTGTGAATCCAATAGGTTGTGGACTCGGTACCGAAGGTAACCTGAGTATCCTCACCGAAGCACAAGCCGGCAGAAGCGGCACCATCTTAACGGGAACCTTCCCAGTGAACGACATTGATGCCAATGTGTTATTCGACTCTGGCGCCTCTCACACCTTCGTATCACCATCTTTCGTGAAGAGGTTGAAGCTAGATGCGGATGAGCTACCGAATTTTGTGGTTACTCTCCCATCGAAGGAGCGGGTAAAGTGCACCAAATACTACCAATCAGCCACCATAGAAATCAAAAACAAAGTGTTTTCCATCTCCTTCATCGAGTTTAATGGACTGGGATTCGACTTAATCATCGGAATGAATTGGTTGGAGCGGCACAAGGGTAGAATCCTCTGCGCCGAGCATCGCTTACTGCTCAAGAGTCCTTCTGGGGTTACCGTATCTTACCGCCAGAGACCGAGAGAGCCTTTGACCACACTCATATCTGCTATGGGCATGTACCGGGAGCTCAGAAAGGGCCATGAAGTGTATCTGTGTTATGTACAAGACCTGGAGAGAGATCCAGAGTTTAGTTAAGAAGTACCCGTTGTATCGAATTCCCTGATGTATTCCCTAAGGAGCTACCCGGCATGCCACCACCGAGAGCTGTGGAATTTGAGATTGACCTCTTGCCAGGTACCGGTCCCATTGCTAGGGCACCGTACCGCATGGCACCTGCAGAAATGACGGAATTGAAAGAACAACTTCGAGACCTTCTGGACAAAGGGTTTATACGCCCGAGCGTATCACCCTGGGGAGCACCGGTCCTCTTTGTGAAGAAGAAGGACGGTAGCCTCCGACTTTGCATTGACTACCGCGAGCTGAATGCGGTTACAGTCAAGAATAAATACCCATTGCCACACATCGACGACCTATTTGATCAGCTGAAAGGAGCATTAGTCTTCTCCAAGATTGACCTCCGTTCTGGGTATCATCAGATTGCCATCAAAGAGCAAGATATTGAGAAAACGACATTCCGTACCAGATATGGCCACTACGAATTCACGGTGATGCCATTCGGTTTGTCAAACGCAACAATAAATTCATGGATCTCATGAATCATCTATTCAGTGAGCAGTTGGACACTTCAGTGGTTGTCTTCATCGATGACATACTTGTATACTCCAAATCAGCAGAGGAACATGAAACTCATTTGAGGAAAGTGCTTGAGACACTGCGCGAGAACCAGCTGTATGCGAAGTTCTCCAAATGCGAATTCTGGCTAGATCAGGTATCATTCCTTGGTCATGTCATCTCGAGCGCAGGTATCTCAGTTGACCCTTCTAAGATAGAAGCTGTACGATCATGGCCTAGACCCAAGACTGTTACTGACATTAGGAGCTTTCTTGGTCTAGCCGGTTACTACCGGAGATTTGTAAAGGACTTCTCGAAAGTCGCTAAGCCCATGACTACATTGATGAAGAAAGATGCACCGTTTGTATGGAGACGAGTGCGAGTTATCATTTCAGAAACTAAAAGACTCATTGACCTCAGCTCCCATCCTTACTCTTCCAAAGGCACAGAGAGATTTGAGGTATATTGTGATGCATCAGGCAAAGGAATGGGATGCGTACTCATGCAGCATGGCAAGGTTGTAGCTTATGCCTCCCGCCAGCTGAAAAAGCATGAGGAGAATTACCCAACTCACGATTTAGAGTTAGGAGCCATAGTCTTCGCCTTGAAGATATGGCGACACTATCTCTGTGGGGTAAGCAACACCATCTACTCCGACCACAAGAGCTTACAGTATGTATTCACACAGAAAGAATTGAACTTGAGACAAAGAAGGTGGATGGAGTTTCTCTCTGACTACGACACCGACCTACAGTATAAGGAAGGGAAGGCAAACGTTGTAGCCGACGCCCTGAGCCGTCGAGCACACTCGCTCCATTCGCTACTCGCTTCTTCTAGCTTGGTTGACGAGGTGCGAGACGCTCAGTCGAGCGACCCTTACCTAACCGAAATCAGACAAAAGATCGAAAATGGTACATTTGAGAAGAAAAAGTATGACTTCAAGCTACACGAAGATGGTTTGATTCGGTTGAATGGCAGACTATGCGTCCCCCGAAGCAATGCTGAGCTAAGGGATCGCATCTTGCGAGAGTCACACAGTTCCACATTGTCAGTCCATTCAGGAGCCTCCAAGATGTACAAAGACATGAAGAGGTACTTCTGGTGGTCTGGAATGAAATCGGATGTGACAGAATTTGTATTGAGATGCCTAACATGCCAAAAAGTAAAATTTGAACATCGTAGGCCGGGCGGAATGGTACAATCGATGCCAGTTCCGGAGTGGAAATTTCATGATATCTCATGGATTTTGTTGTAGGACTCCCACCTGCCAGGGGAGGACTCAACATGATCTGGGTTGTAGTCGACCGCCTTACCAAGGTTGCCAGATTCATACCAATGAAGGACACCTGGAAGGCAGTGAAGCTAGCTGAGCTATTCGACAAGGAGATTATCAGACATCACGGCGTCCCTAAAACAATTGTATCTGACCGCGACACCAGATTTCTTTTGAGATATACTGGAGAGCTACACGGGAAGCGTTGGGTACAGAATTGAAGCTGAGTACCGCCTTCCATCCTCAGACCGACGGTCAGACAGAAAGGACCATCCAGACACTGGAGGACATGCTTAGGGCATGCGCCTTGGACTTTCAGGGGAGTTGGTTAGACAAGATTCATCTTATCGAATTTTCTTACAATAATTGCTATCATGCCTCGATTAAGATGTCGCCTTTCAAGCTCTATACGGTACACCTGCCGTACACCCTTGTGTTTGGGATGAGTCAAGCGAAGCGGTCATCATAGGACCGGAGTACCTAGAACAAGTCCAAGCGGAAGTGCAACAAATCCGAGCCAATATGAAGGCAGCCCATGATAGACAGAAATCCTATGCGGATGTGCGACGACGCGACCTTGAGTTCGTCGGGCGACCAAGTGTTCTTGCGAGTTTCACCTATGAAGGGCGTATTCCGTTTTGGTCAGAAGGGCAAGCTTAGCCCAAAGTTTGTAGGGCCGTACACTATTACCGAAAGAGTTGGATCCGTAGCCTACAGGTTAGCATTACCTGAGGACTTGGGCGTGTCCATGATGTATTTCATGTGTCACAACTCAAGAAGTATATTGCCGATCCTTCTCATGTGCTAGAGCCCGAGAGACTATCCATCGAGCCGACCATGAGATATGTTGAAAACCCCAGTGAGAATCCTGGATAGGAAGACCAGAGACACTCGCCATAAGTCTATATGAATGGTGAAGGTCCTATGGTCAAACCATGATGTCGAAGAAGCGACATGGGAATTGGAAGATGCCATGAAGGCTAAGTACCCACAGTTGTTCATAGACTAGAGAGCCTAGCATTTAGTAATACGGGTACGGGTCGTACCCCTTTTAAGGGGGGTAGAGCCCTTTTGCTTTTGCATTGCTTCGGGGTAAGCATTGCATAGTGTGTAGGTATTGTAGGTTTTGTATGGCACATGTAGTGCAAGTGATTTGGTATGTGTATGTATGTATGGGTAATGTGTAGTGCATGGATGTGTATGTGTAACGTGTAATGTATCGGTGTAATGTATTGGTGTAATGTGGATTGTGAATTGCATGGTGTACTGTGTAATGTGGATATGGTATGTATGGAAATGATGAATTACGTATGTGAATTCGTATTGTGCTTGGATTGTGTATGCTTGCAATGTGGAATGAAGTAGTAAACACCTCATAGGTGGTAGTAAGATGCATTATGGCAATTGGTAGCCTAATGAGTAGAATTACATAAACTATTAAACCTTGAGCAACTTTGAGGGCAAAGTTTCTTAGGGGGGGGGGGGGTAGATTGAAATACCCTGTAAATAAAAATAGTGATAATTAGGCTAATGAATAATTTAGAAGCTTAATTATGCATAAATAAGCATAAGGGAACAAATCCCAAAGAAAACGGATCCTAAAACGGATTAAAATCACTAACGAACCTTAAAGCTCGTTTTTCGAGGTAACCGGGAAAACGTGTCATTAAGCGGGTCAAATAGACTCGTAACAATTTTGGTCAACCAAATAATCATTAATAAATATTAGTGAAGCTTTAGAACCAACAAAATCAATAAAACGAGAAACTAGTAAAAACTGTCAAAAACGAGAAGTTGTGGGGTAGAAACATAAATAACCAAAACTTATGTGTCCACTTTTAAAATAAAAGAAAAGATTGTGTGTGTGTGTGCTAGTGATCCGGCCCCTACCCCCCTCTCTCACACACTCACTCACCTCCTCTTATTTGCAAAACAACAAAAACAATAAAAGTAACCCCACCCTCACTTTATTCTCTCTCATACCCTCACAACTCCCTCACTCACGTACTCACCTCCTCCCTCACTCTCTTTTCTTTCTTCTTCCTCCCCCATGCGACATCAATGGAGAAATAAGCAAACCCACACAAAACTCTACTTCTCTCCTCTTGTTACTCCCTTGAACCTCTTCCAAAAATTATAAAAACTACACCATTGTCTTCCTCTCATCAAGGGGAACACTTCCCTCTTTTCAAAATCCGGAAAAGAGCATTTTCGTTTTTATGGGTGTACCCCATTTGGAGCTTCAAGACCACCACTAGAACCACCTTCTTCTCCTTGTCATTTTGAGGTAAAAATCTTCTTGAAACTCCATTGTTTTTCTAGCCTTAAGGGCAAAACGAAATTTGAGCTTAAACTCTTGCTTGCTCCTTTTGTACCCAGCCGATTTTGGCATTCTTGAAAGGGTGGAAAGATTATTCGTGAGCTGTTCCAAGCATTACATAAACCCTTGCAAGGTAATGAAATCTCCAAACCCTAAAATATGCCTTAAGCTTCAAAGAATGGTTAAGAGTTAGTTTTAGTATTGAAATATGTACGTTGTGGGCTGTAGCCTTATAGAGTTTGATTTACAAACCGGTGGAGAGAGAGATAGAAGGAAGAAGAGAAGAAGAAAGAAGGAGGAGAAGAAAACTAGAAGGGAAAACAAGGTAATTAAGCTCACCTTTGTGTAACCTCATATATGTATGTGTAACAGATTTTAATGGAGTAAAAATTTACATTGAGAAATGGTAATGTATTGGTAGTAGTGTAATGTGTTGAGGAAACAAATGTCTTAAACCTTTAAAAGATATGTAAACTTATTAAAACCTAAATGGGAGTCAAGGTTTGAGTGCAGGAATTTAAGGTTGTTTAGTGCAGTATTTTTGTGTATGAGAATGGGTATATTGATATTGATTATAAACAGGTGGAGAGGATCTTATATGTGTGGGAAACAATGTGGTGAGAGTGTAAAAATGTAGGGGAGACTATGGCAAAATTTGTCTAGGATTAGAACACTTAATGAACTAGAAACTAGGTGAAAAACATATGTTGTAACAGATTTTGCTTTGAGTTGGTTAGTGGGCAAGTTGGGAGAAGTGTGTAATGCATTAGAAGCTTTAGGAATGACATTAAAAGAAGAGGAGATAGTTGGGGGAGAGTTAGGACTAAAATCTGTAGCAAAATGCAACTAGAGAAGAAACTATGTGAGTGTGAAATGAAACTTGGGAAATTATGTGTGTGAATTAATATAAAGATGAGTTAAGAGTTAATGAATGAACTAAGGTGTATTAGGAGGTTTATTAGTGGTAAAACATGTGGGAACAAGTGTAGGAACAATGGGGAAGTAATGGGTGAAAGATAAAACTGAAAACAGAAATAAAAATGCAAATACTGGGCCGGACCGACCTTGGGACCGAACTTACATGGTCGGTCGAGCCCAGATTTACAAAGGACGGAAACCTTCAGGAATGGACCAACCTTGGGACCGGACATGCAAGGTCGGTCGGCCAGAAGAATTTTCCGTAATGCAACCTACTGGAATGGACCGACCTTGCGACCGGACTTGCAAGGTCGGTCGACTCAAAATTTTCCGTCTTGTAAGCTACTGGAATGGACCGACCTTGCGACCGGACTTGTAAGGTTGTCGGGCTAAAATTCGACTGTAACGAAACTTACAGGAATGGACCGACCTTGGGACCGGACATACAAGGTCGGTCGGCTCCAGAATTTCGAAACCAAAACTTACTGGAATAGACCGACCTTGGGACCGGACTTGCAAGGTCGGTCGCCCTGAAATTTTTCAACGTAATCCCTTACTGACTTCGACTGACCTTGGGACCGGACTTGTAAGGTCGGTCGGGTCTTACAAAAATAAATAATTAAATTAAATAATATATATATATATATGTATACCCACATATACATATGTACATATATGTAGGTATACCAATGTTAAGTAAGGAAAGGAACTTAAAGTAATAAAGAGTAAGCAAGTAATGTGTAAGTGTAAGAATGGAAAGGACTTAGTAAGTGTGACTTAGGAAACGTAAGAGGAAATCGAATTAAGTTAATGATAGTTAAATTAATCACTCGAACATATGTATGTTATAGGACTTGATTTGTGAGCACCGAAGGAACGTTGGGATACAAGTACAACGGTGAACGGTAGGAATTCCTCATGCCCCGTATGCTATCTTGGTTACTCTGATTTGTGTGTTGTGTGCTAATTGATCACCAAATAAGAAATGCACGAATCGGAGTTACTATACATACTTGTGAATATGTAGTGTGGTATGTTGTGTATATTTTCTTCAACTCTTAGTTTGTATGTATGTATGATACATTGTATTGTGACCGAATGTGTTGACTTTGACTTCTAACTTATTCCTAACAAGCTAACCATTCTAACTTAAATTGGTAATTAAATTGGAATGAGTAGAAGTCTGATATAGTTTCTGCCACGCATGAGGATGAGGAGACACAAGAGGTTTGATCCGATTCCTGACTCTTAAAGTGGTCCGTGGCCCAAATCCCTTAAGTGGGTAGCATCCCGGATTGGTGAGTCAAGTAAATCCTGGTGGTGGGACGGTGTAGTCCCCGGGCCGGAGGTCATACCGACTTAACTTGAGCATAAGTAAGTAAGTAAGAATGAGTAAGTAAAGTAAGTGAAAGTAAGCATGTGCAAGTAAGAGAAAGTAAGTGAAATGAGTAAAAGAGTAAACAGCATTCCGATTAACCCGGATGCGTAACTTGGCTAACATCGCGAAGGTAAGTATTGTATGCACTATTGTATTGATGCCTTGGATTGTGTAAAGAAATGTGTATGCATGTACGTTGTATGAAAAGCATGTATGTATGAAATTAATGAACCACATGTTTAGTGGACGTCAAATAGTCGGCGTGCCCTAGCTAGCACGCGGTATATGCAGAGTTTATGCGCAGCTTTTGTTGAGCCCCTTGGGGCGATGTTTTTACTACACGCAGGTACGAGAGAAGGATGAAGGCCGTGAAGAGATGTAGCTAGTTTCTTTAGTCTTCTTTTGATTGTAAACAATGAAATATGAATGGTGTACTAAGTAGTACACGGCTTTAGCTTTTTGATTATCCGGTGTACCATGGGGTACACCTTTTGGATATTGATAGGATGGAGATTGAGTATAGATGAGTAGTTGGTAGAAACTCATTCTTTTGGAAGGATTGGAAATGGGAATGTAATTGAATACACTTTAAATACTCGGTGATCCAGGATTGTAAGTATGTTATATTTTGGAATGGGTAAGTAACTGTAGTAGCTCGGTATACTTTGAACATCAGACCGTGACTGTAAGTAGCGTCAGCCTTGCTAGCCGTATGGGCGGTTAGCGGCGTTGTATCACCCGCCGTAGTAATAGTAGTAATTCCGCTGCGAACTGGTAGGATTAACAGGACGATTAGACGGTAAGAAAGGATTAACGGTAGGGGTGTTACAAAAAGTGGTATCAGAGCGTAGTTACGCTCTGATGTCCTTAGTTACCGAGCGTAGGGGATTACCAAGTTAGGATTTCAACCGTCTTAAGACGGATACTTAGAAACCTAACTAGGAACTACCGTTATTAATAACGGATACCCTTGACGTTCTTAGGAACGATACTTTATTTAAATTCAAGACCCCTTGGTCACATGTACAAAGCCTAATGTGGATGTTAATTATTCAGATGTCAAGAAGAGGTCCAGGTCGCCCTAGAGGAGGGGCCAATGACGGACCGGGCGCGAAGACGATAGCAGAGATCGTCGCCGCCACGGTAGCGCAGATGCTACCACAAGTAATCAATGCGATGCAACAAAACCAACAGAACCAAGCGGGACCAATCCCTCCCCCTCCACCCAGAAAAGCGAACTAGGTAAAAGCTGTAGCGGAACTCCGCCCTCCTTGCTTTAGGGGCGAGAGTGATCCGGCTAAGCTAGAAGCCTATATCTCCGAGATGGAGACGGCGTTCGAAACCCTCGAAGCTCCTGCTGGAGTTCGAGTTAGAGTAGCAGCCTACTACTTAAAAGATGCAGCCATGGATTGGTGGAAGCTAATCAAGCATGAGCACGTCAACGACCCCACCTTCGATTGAGAGTCTTTTGCATCACTCCTCTGATCCAAGTACTATCCGGAGCATGTGAAAACCAAGAAGAGGCTAGAGCTGGATGCCTTGAAGATGACAGAGAAGATGTCTGTCGACGAGTACTATCGCACCTTACTCCATCCTCCGTCTTCTACCCGACTTGGGTACACCGGCCAGGTGTTGGTCGATCGCTTCTATGGCGGTCTGAGCTATCACCTTCGGTACGGTATGGGCTACACTAGATTTACCTCCCTTCTGGTAAATATCAGTTTAACCCTTAGTACCATTGTAATTCCTAAAATCTTTTCTTATCTTCTGTTAAATAAGAATCCCGGCTAATACCTGAAACTTCAGGAGTGTTATCACGCGGCTTCTCGCGTTGAGATCACTTGCCAACTACGGGATGAAGAAACCGCGCTGAAGCGCAAGGCAAACAATAAGAACACAAGTGTCGAGGAGCAGAACCAAGTAAAAAAGCTGGAAAAAGAAGAAAGGGAAGTTCTTTCATCAAACTCAAAAGAACTTCCCAAGTGAGAGCAGTGCCCATGCCGAGCAGGGCAAACCAGTTGAGCTTCTTCAGCTTGGTTCATCTACACCGGTGGCCGCAAAGCCACTGAGATCACACCCACTAAGGGTAAACTTCTATTCCTAAATCGTATTCGTACAAGTATCGTATCTAGTATATCCACGCACACATGTGCTAACCCTCTAAACCTCAGGTTCTGGCTCCGGTTTCACCAAAACCTTCTCCGATGGCCGCACCTATGTGTGCAGAAAGTGCAACCAAGACCATCCCGACAAGGACTGCTATGGGAGAGAAATCAAGTGCTACAACTGCCAGAAACCAGGACACACGGCCAACAGATGCCCAGAAAATGCCAAGCAAAAAGGGAACTTCCAAAGCTACAAGCAGAGGGAAGGCAAGGAGGTTGCATCTGGAGATGCACCGACCCAGCAGGCACCACAGGGATAGGGATCCCAGGGTCCTCAGAGGGGCGCACCCCAGAGGCAGCCTGTCCTTCATGTTATCGACCGTGATGGGTCCGGTTCTAAGTCCGGCCCAGGTAATTATCTAAACCTTGAATCCTTGAGAAGCATGACTAAGTATTAGAGTAACTATTTGAATGAATGCATGATTGAATGAATTGAAGTATGTAATGAGCATGAAATGAAGTAGTTGAAACTAGTACTCACCGTAGATGAAATTTATAACCATATGAAGCTTTAGTATCTGTTATCTGATACCGGTAAACCTGAATCAAGAAGAGATCGACATCACCAATCATTACTACACAAGCGAGCAGTGTCAGATCATCCGACCAGTATGATTCTATTAAAGGAATACCTGACACCCGAAGCGCAAATCTCAATCATCTGACGATGCAACGAACTAGGAACGGGTCAAGGTGGATTTTATACACCGAATTCCCCGGTGGAGCGAAGATGAAGCTGAAAATGATGTGCTTGGGAAAGGACTGGAATCCTTATACCAAGACATACCAAGAGACACGAACACAAGACGGAGCAACGCCACCGACAATACCTCCAGAGTTTCTGACACTTGTCACACAAGCAGTAGAACTTGCACGACAATGCAAACAGGAACCGATCCCCGCACTTGAAGCGGACCTTTGTATTGTCAACTTCTATGAGAAAGAAGGACGACTTGGGTTACACCAAGACAAGGACAAGATGGTGGAATCTCTTGAACAAGGAGTGCCCGTAGTGTCTTGGTCCATTGTGTGATGACGCCGTATTTTTGTATAGCGGCAGAAGCGTGTGGACCTCGCACAGAAACTGGTATTGAGATCAGGAGATGTCCTAATCATGGGTGGAAACTCTAGGATGCTGTATCACGGGATCAACAAGATCAAGTTGAATACGGCACCACCGGCAATAATCAATGCCACACACATGAAACCAGGACGCCTGAACCTACCTTTAGAAAGTATTAAATTCATAGTATCATGTAATCTATTAGTAACGTGTATTAGAGACACAGCATGTATGATGGTTGGTTTATCAATAAAGAGCAGTGTTGATTTAATTCCACTTGTGTCCACCATCAATACTTATCCACTTGTGAATCCAATAGGTTGTGGACTCGGTACCGAAGGTAACCTGAGTATCCTCACCGAAGCACAAGCGGGCAGAAGCGGCACCATCTTAACGGGAACTTCCTAGTGAACGGCATTGATGCCAATGTGTTATTCGACTCCGGCGCCTCTCACACCTTCGTATCACCATCTTTCGTGAAGAGGTTGAAGCTAGATGCGGATGAGCTACCGAATTTTGTGGTTACTCTCCCATCGAAGGAGCGGGTAAAGTGCACCAAATACTACCAATCAGCCACCATAGAAATCAAAAACAAAGTGTTTTTCCATCCTTCATCGAGTTTAATGGACTGGGATTCGACTTAATCATCGGAATGAATTGGTTGGAGCGGCACAAGGGTAGAATCCTCTGCGCCGAGCATCGTTTGCTGCTCAAGAGTCCTTCTGGGGTTACCGTATCTTACCGCCAGAGAGACCGAGAGAGCCTTTGACCACACTCATATCTGCTATGGCCATGTACCGGGAGCTCAGAAAGGGCCATGAAGTGTATCTGTGTTATGTACAAGACCTGGAGAGAGATCCAGAGTTTAGTGAAGAAAGTACCTGTTGTATCAGAATTCCCTGATGTATTCCCTAAGGAGCTACCCGGCATGCCACCACCGAGAGCAGTGGAATTTGAGATTGACCTCTTGCCAGGTACCGGTCCCATTGCTAGGGCACCGTACCGCATGGCACCTGCAGAAATGACGGAATTGAAAGAACAACTTCGAGACCTTCTGGACAAAGGTTTATACGCCCGAGCGTATCACCCTGGGGAGCACCGGTCCTCTTTGTGAAGAAGAAGGACGGTAGCCTCCGACTTTGCATTGACTACGCGAGCTGAATGCGGTTAGTCAAGAATAATACCCATTGCCACACATCGACGACCTATTTGATCAGCTGAAAGGAGCATTAGTCTCTCCAAGATTGACCTCCGTTCTGGGTATCATCAGATTGCCATCAAAGCGCAAGATATCGAGAAAACGACATTCCGTACCAGATATGGCCACTACGAATTCACGGTGATGCCATTCGGTTTGTCAAACGCAACAGCTAAATTCATGGATCTCATGAATCATCTATTCAGTGAGCAGTTGGACACTTCAGTGGTTGTCTTCATCGATGACATACTTGTATACTCCAAATCAGCAGAGGAACATGAAACTCATTTGAGGAAAGTGCTTGAGACACTGCGCGAGAACCAGCTGTATGCGAAGTTCTCCAAATGCGAATTCTGGCTAGATCAGGTATCATTCCTTGGTCATGTCATCTCGAGCGCAGGTATCTCAGTTGACCCTTCTAAGATAGAAGCTGTACGATCATGGCCTAGACCCAAGACTGTTACTGACATTAGGAGCTTTCTTGGTCTAGCCGGTTACTACCGGAGATTCGTAAAGGACTTCTCGAAAGTCGCTAAGCCCATGACTACATTGATGAAGAAAGATGCACTATTTGTATGGACAGACGAGTGCGAGTTATCATTTCAGAAACTAAAAGACTCATTGACCTCAGCTCCCATCCTTACTCTTCCAGAGGACATAGAGATTTGAGGTATATTGTGATGCATCAGGCAAAAGAATGGGATGCGTACTCATGCAGCATGGCAAGGTTGTAGCTTATGCCTCCCGCCAGCTGAAAAAGCATGAGGAGAATTACCCACTCACGATTTAGAGTTAGGAGCCATTGTCTTCGCCTTGAAGATATGGCGACACTATCTCTATGGGGTAAGCATCACCATCTACTCCGACCACAAGAGCTTATAATATTATTCACACAGAAAGAATTGAACTTGAGACAAAGAAGGTGGATGGATTTTCTCTCTGACTACGACACCGACCTACAGTATAAGGAAGGAAGGCAAACGTTGTAGCCGACGCCTGAGCCGTCGAGCACACTCGCTCCATTCGCTACTCGCTTCTTCTAGCTTGGTTGACGAGGTGCGAGACGCTCAGTCGAGCGACCCTTACCTAACCGAAATCAGACAAAAGATTGAAAATGGTACATTTGAGAAGAAAAAGTATGACTTCAAGCAACACGAAGATGGTTTGATTCGGTTGAATGGCAGGCTATGCGTCCCCCGAAGCAATGCTGAGCTAAGGGATCGCATCCTGCGAGAGTCACACAGTTCCACATTGTCAGTCCATCCAGGAGCCTCCAAGATGTACAAGACATGAAGAGGTACTTCTGGTGGTCTGGAATGAAATCGGATGTGACAGAATTTGTATTGAGATGCCTAACATGCCAAAAAGTAAAATTTGAACATCGTAGACTGGGCGGAATGGTACAATCGATGCCAGTTCCAGAGTGGAAATTTCATGATATCTCCATGGATTTGTTGTAGGACTCCCACCTGCCAGGGGAGGACTCAACATGATCTGGGTTGTAGTCGACCGCCTTACCAAGGTTGCCAGATTCATACCAATGAAGGACACTTGGAAGGTAGTGAAGCTAGCTGAGCTATTCGACAAGGAGATTATCAGACATCACGGAGTCCCTAAAACAATAGTATCTGACCGTGACACCAGATTTCTTTCGAGATACTGGAGAGCTAACAGGAAGCGTTGGGTACAGAATTGAAGCTGAGTACCGCCTTCCATTCTCAGACCGACGGTCAGACAGAAAGGACCATCCAGACACTGGAGGACATGCTTAGGGCATGCGCCTTGGACTTTCAGGGGAGTTGGTTAGACAAGCTTCATCTTATCGAATTTTCTCACAATAATAGCTATCATGCCTCGATTAAGATGTCGCCTTTCCAAGCTCTATACGGTAGACCCTGCCGTACACCCTTGTGTTGGGATAAGTCAAGCGAAGCGGTCATCATAGGACCGGAGTACCTAGAAAAAGTCCAAGCGGAAGTGCAACAAATCCGAGCCAATATGAAGGCAGCACAAGATAGACAGAAATCCTATGCGGATGTGCGACGACGCGACCTTGAGTTCACCGTGGGCGACCAAGTGTTCTTGTGAGTTTCACCTATGAAGGGCATATTCCGTTTTGGTCAGAAGGGCAAGCTTAGCCCAAAGTTTGTAGGGCTGTACACTATTACCGAAAGAGTTGGATCTGTAGCCTACAGGTTAGCATTACCTGAGGACTTGGGGTGTGTCCATGATGTATTTCATGTGTCACAACTCAAGAAGTATATTTCCGATCCTTCTCATGTGCTAGAGCCCGAGAGACTATCCATCGAGCCGACCATGAGATATGTTGAAACCCCAGTGAGAATCCTGGATAAGAAGACCAGAGACACTCACCATAAGTCTATACGAATGGTCAAGGTCCTATGGTCAAACCATGACGTCGAAGAAGCGACATGGGAATTGGAAGATGCCATGAAGGCTAAGTACCCACAGTTGTTCATAGACTAGAGAGCCTAGCATTTAGTAATACGGGTACGGGTCGTACCCCTTTTAAGGGGGGTAGAGCCCTTTTGCTTTTGCATTGCTTCGGGGTAAGCATTGCATAGTGTGTAGGTATTGTAGGTTTTGTATGGCACATGTAGTGCAAGTGATTTTGGTATGTGTATGTATGTATGGGTAATGTGTAGTGCATGGATGTGTATGTGTAACGTGTAATGTATCGGTGTAATGTATTGGTGTAATGTGGATTGTTAATTGCATGGTGTACTGTGTAATGTGGATATGGTATGTATGGAAATGATGAATTGCGTATGTGAATTCGTATTGTGCTTGGATTATGTATGCTTGCAATGTGGAATGAAGTAAACACCTCATAGGTGGTAGTAAGATGCATTATGGCAATTGGTTGCCTAATGAGTAGAATTACATAAACTATTAAACCTTGAGCAACTTTGAGGGCAAAGTTTCTTAAGAGGGGTAGATTGAAATACCCCGTAATTAAAAATAGTGATTAATTAGGCTAATGAATAATTTAGAAGCTTAATTATGCATAAAAAAGCATAAGGGAACAAATCCCGAGGAAAACAGATCCTTAAAACGGATTAAAATCACTAACGAACCTTAAAGCGCGTTTTTCAAGGTAACCGGGAAAACGTGTCTTTAAGCGGGTCAAATAGACTCGTAACAATTTTGGTCAACCAAATAATAATTAATAAATATTAGTGAAGCTTTAGAACCAACAAAATCAATAAAACGAGAAACTAGTAAAAACTGTCAAAAACGGGAAGTTGTGGGGTAGAAACATAAATAACCAAAACTTATGTGTCCACTTTTAAAATAAAAAAAAAAGATTGTGTGTGTGTGTGTGTGTGCTAGTGAGCCGGCCCCTACCCCCCCTCTCTCACACACTCACTCACCTCCTCTTATTTGCAAAACAACAAAAACAATAAAAGTAACCCCACCCTCACTTTATTCTCTCTCCTACCCTCACAACTCCCTCACTCACGTACTCACCTCCTCCCTCACTCTCTTTTATTTCTTCTTCCTCCCCCATGCGACATCAATGGAGAAATAAGCAAACCCACACAAAACTCTACTTCTCTCCTCTTGTTACTCCCTTGAACCTCTTCCAAAAATTATAAAAACTACACCATTGTCTTCCTCTCATCAAGGGGAACACTTCCCTCTTTTCAAAATCCGGAAAAGAGCATTTTCATTTTTATGGGTATACCCCACTTGGAGCTTCAAGACCACCACTAGAACCACCTTCTTCTCCTTGTCATTTTGAGGTAAAAATCTTCTTGAAACTCCATTGTTTTTCTAGCCTTAAGGGCAAAACGAAATTTAAGCTTAAACTCTTGCTTGCTCCTTTTGTACCCAGCCGATTTTGGCATTCTTGAAAGGGTGGAAAGATTATTCTTGAGCTGTTCCAAGCATTACATAAACCCTTGCAAGGTAATGAAATCTCCAAACCCTAAAATATGCCTTAAGCTTCAAAGAATGGTTAAGAGTTAGTTTTAGTATTGAAATATGTATGTTGTTGGGCTGTAGCCTTATAGAGTTTTATTTACAAACCGGTGGAGAGAGAGATAGAAGGAAGAAGAGAAGAAGAAAGAAGGAGGAGAAGAAAACTAGAAGGGAAAACAAGGTAATTAAGCTCACCTTTGTGTAACCTCATATATGTATGTGTAACAGATTTTAATGGAGTAAAAATTTACATTGAGAAATGGTAATGTATTGGTAGTGTAATGTGTAGGAGGAAACAAATGTCTTAAACCTTTAAAAGATATGTAAAACTTATTAAAACCTAAATGGGAGTCAAGGTTTGAGTGTAGGAATTAGGTTGTTTAGTGCGGTATTTTTGTGTATGAGAATGGGTATATTGATATTGATTATAAACAGGTGGAGAGGATCTTATATGTGTGGGAAACAATGTGGTGAGAGTGTAAAAATGTAGGGGAGACTATGGCAAAATTTGTCTAGGATTAGAACACTTAATGAACTAGAAACTAGGTGAAAAACATATGTTGTAACAGATTTTGCTTTGAGTTGGTTAGTGGGCAAGTTGGGAGAAGTGTGTAATGCATTAGAAGCTTTAGGAATGACATTTAAAGATGGAGTTATAGTTGGGGGAGAGTTAGGACTAAATTCTGTAGCAAAATGCAACTAGAGAAGAAACTATGTGAGTGTTGAAATGAAACTTGGGAAATTATGTGTGTGAATTAGTATAAAGATGAGTAAAGAGTTAATGAATGAACTAAGGTGTATTAGGAGGTTTATTTAGTGGTAAAACATGTGGGAACAAGTGTAGGAACAATGGGGAAGTAATGGGTGAAAGATAAAACTGAAAACAGAAATAAAAATGCAAATACTGGGCCGGACCGACCTTGGGACCGAACTTACAAGGTCGGTCGAGCCCAGATTTACAAAGGACGGAAACCTTCTGGAATGGACCGACCTTGGGACCGGACATGCAAGGTCGGTCGGCCAGAAGAATTTTCTGTAATGCAACCTACTGGAATGGACCGACCTTGCGACCGGACTTGCAAGGTCGGTCGACTCAAAATTTTTCCGTCTTGTAAGCTACTGGAATGGATCGACCTTGCAACCGGACTTGCAAGGTCGGTGAAGAGGGAAAAGTATGAGAGTAAAATAAGAAAGACATCCGGTCCCCTAAGGCTAGAAGGGAAACCCTAGATAGCGTAAGGCCGGAACACGTTCCGGCCAAATAGGCTGTAACACCCCATCCAACAACATACACATAACAACATTCTGCAGCGGAAAGTATACTACTTCACATAACTTAACTCGTTGGTGTTACACGCCGTTAACCACCCACGTGGCTAACAAGGCTATTACATTTACATCGTACCGGTCTGATGGACTAGATTCCCGAGCAACTGTACATTACTATACCTTTTCACTAACAACAACCAACATACATAAGCCTTCCAACTGTACCGAGTATTTACAAATTGATGCCGATAACAGTTTCGGTCTTACTACACCTACTGTATATATACAACTTAAATGATTTCCCATGTACAACGACTACCCCGTCCTACTCTCGAACGGCTTCCAGCTCTTGTACCTGAAATAGGAAAAGAAGAGAAAGGGTGGCCCCCAAGGGGCTCAGCACCTTTGCTGGTATGGTAATCTCGTAGCCCACATGCTACCGGGCCACGCACAACTAATTGTCGTCTTAGCATGCGGTTGATTATATTTAAATCACGCATGCAACTGTAAACACACAACACACAACATTTCACCTCAATGGGCTCAATAAACGGATAATACATCCTTATTTGATAAGTCACTCATGGTATTCATTATCCCTAGAGTGTTTCTCCTCTAATGGAGCTACTTCCTTAATAGACGACACTTACACGTTATTCGGGTTATCCTTAAACGCCTCTTATCACAAACTGGGATTCATATCCATGATCCACATACTCCACATTTTACAACATATAACATGCATCCCATAACAACACCTAACAACACTTTCACGTTTCAACGTGCACATAATAACATCGCAATAGAAATTGCATTACAACAACATCACATGACATAACGGGAATGGTTTTCTCAGGAACCGACCCAAACATTGTTAATACACTGGTGAGCCTAGAGAATGTTGCCAGTCTCATGATAAGCTCGTTACATAACTCGTTACCGTCTCGTTAAATGAACGGATAACTTAACACAAGGTGTCTCGGATATAGTGATCCAAGCACACCGAACAAACATAACATAGTATGCCCCTGTGGCCCGACGTGAGTCAGTAATAGCCTTGGTTAAGCTAAAGGGAAGGTTGGAAACCAAATTGGAAAACAACCATAACATACGGAGAGGATCGAACCTGATATGACAACGACCCCCATACTCACACGCGTGGCCGGAACAGACCGGACTCCTCACTTCCCCCGTTAGCACTTGTTAATAGTTCAACATTGAACTTTATTTAACAATCACAACATTGGGTTAAGCCTTGTTAGACATACACAAGGGAAGAGAGAGTCACACGTTCACACACAAACATTACACACAAACATCACATGACTAACTCACGCATAGCCGTGGTTAGAACGTTCCTTAGGTCGGATACGTTATCACCGGATACCGTTCTCTTACGTTCACCTAATGATGGTTAACTAGCCCTTCAAGCGCATTCGAGGTTACCGGTATCGGTACGTAAACATACAACAACAATAACGACTGTAAACTCATTTCATGATTTATCTTATAACGTGGCAAACACACAGAAAAACACATTGGCATACAAGCCGGTGTAATCCGGTAGGACACAGGTTGCAAGAAAACCATACCTTTCACCACGGTCCACTATATTGTGTCCTCCTAGTTTCCTCGAACAAATCCCGTACAATTGGTAACATCACAATTACTTTCATTAACATTGGAGTAACATGCTTGTTTAACGTCTAATGCGCCCATAGTTACCCCGTCATCCCGTTATATTTAATTTTACACTTGTGATCTTAAGTTCACAACTCTCACATCAAACCTAACACTTGTTTACACACTTTAAGACCTTTACATGTCACCAAACAAGGCCTAAACATCATCTAAAACCATTACCATTCAATCCCCCATCATTAGGAGCCTTAAACAATTTTTTTCCTTCATCTCTGGTCTGGACCGCCCCTCTGGGGCGGTCCCAGGGGCGGTCCACAACAGATGCTACACGTTTTTTTTTTCACTTCTCTGCACTGGACCTTCCCACAGGGGCGGTCCGTAAGGGCGGTCCACTGCAGAACCAATTTTCTAATGTGCTTTTCCTCTTTCTGAACTCCAAATTCATCCCAATTTTTTCCTATGCTTTACACATGTTCTCCCACATGTTTTAACATCTTTTGGGCACACTTAAACCCTCTCGAAACATCCCAAAAATTCCTTAAACTTTTACTCAACTTTTACTAAGTCCTTAACACTTAGAACATTTTTTTCTTACACTTGTAACTTGAATTCTTGCCTAAAACTTCACCTAACCAAAGTACTCCCTCACTACCTTATAACCACACTTTTAAACATCATTTGCACTACACTCATCCCCTTTACACACACTCCTCAAGTCTTTCCCACAAGTTCATAATTAAACCTTCACAAGGCATTACACTTCCATTGTTCACCAAACTTTGCACAAGACTTTACGACACCTCCACCATCACCTTGGTGTATCAAGAAATCATCCATTAGTTCCCTAAATCTCCAAGACTATGCCTAAGGCATCTTAACACCTAAGAACACCTTAATTCACTTTCTTTCACCATCTTAACACTTAAAAATTCCTAGTACCTTCTAGGTCATAAAATCTCATTACAACACATAAACTCTTTTGTTTATCAACTAAATTTCGCCATAGCTTCTCTTGTATCACCTTACACCAAAACACATTGTTTTTCACCTTTAAACAATCAAGAACATTCAATCTCTTAATACACACTCTTATACACAAACATATGGTTTTTCATCCTTTAACCATCAAACACATTCACCTTCACAAGAAATGTTCTTTACACACAACTAAACCTTTAAACTACACAACATCACAATATAGTGCATAAACTTAAATTTCTTGGCACTTATGCCCTTAAATAACATGGCTCTTAGGCCCTTAAATTGCATTAAACTTAAACACTGAATCTCCACATTTAAATGCCTTCAACCTGCGAATACACACAACAATGCTCCCATGTCTTTTTAGTCCACCTTGTGGATAGTTTTCTAGCTCATTTCCCATTGGCTCTTTAGGTTAATTATTAAGCAAATATAGCTCAATTTCCTAGTACATAAAACTACATTAAGAGAGATCATTTACCTCTTTGTTTTTAAAGCTTTCTCACTTGTTTTCTCTTGTTCTTTCTTGTTTGAAAATGAAATACCCCAAACTTAGATATGGTGTTTAAATGATAAAATAAGATATAAGGAGGCTAAATAATGCCTTAGAAACATTAAGAAACGTTTCTAATCAAAGAAAATATAAGGAAACACCAAAAGAGCAGTTTTAACAAAAACGTGCTCTAAGCTTGGAGAGACTTGGGAGAGTACCCAAATATTGTTTTAAGACCTTAGTAATATCCTAATGGTCATTTTAAATCAATTACCAAAGAAAACCAAGCTTGAAAACAAGTTAAAACACAAAATGTGCTTTAAGGAGTCTTAAAGCACGTTTTTGAAAAATTGTCTTGTAAATGAGTTTTGAATGGCTAAATGTCCATCATTACTCTTTAATTAACATGTGTACTATATAGTATCACATTTGGAAGTCTATATCAATGGGAAATCAAAAATTTCACAACAATGTGCCTTGTTTTGGTGAATAGTGAATTAATTAAGCTAGTTTATAACATAAGCCTATATAAGTGAGACATTTGGTCAACAAAGACTTAAGTACCCTCATTATTAAAAGGGGGCCGGATTCTTAGGAGGTGAGTCATCACCTTCATGAGTCATTAAGCAAATAAGAAAGCAAATGAGAGTTTTAAAGTAAAAGCACTATTCATCTTTTACATAAATATCACACTTTATTAGTTCTCTCTCCTCACTTCTTCATTCTCCTTTGTTTTCCCACGGTTTGAGCTGCTCTCTCCCTTCTCCATTCACGTAGAACTCAACCTCCATGAAAGCTCCATCCTTCCTTGGTCACATCTTACTCATTTTAGCTCCAAATCCAAAACAAAATACATACTCTTCTTAGTTAGCTCAAGCTCCTTCTTTCTATCTTTTCAAAACTTCAAGAGCTTCATTTTGGTGCCAAGTCAAACCACCATTAGAGGAGGAAATTCAAGTTTGGAGACTCCATTGGCATCTCCATTCTCTTAAGGTAAAGAAAATGTAAGAAAATCTAGGTTTCCACCATTTTCTTCACATGTCCGAAAATTTAGTGCTCATGGGACTCCATGTTTATGCCTTGTTCTAGCTTGTTTCTACTCTTCAAAGGAGAGAGGAGGTCCTTCTTGCTTCATATCGAAGTTTGTCTTGAGAAACCAAGGTAAAACATCACATAATACCTTAAAGCATATTTTTAACCTAGGGTTTGTTCCTTAGGGTTAATGTGTTATCTAGTACTCATTGGAGTCATTGGATATTGGTTAGAACATTGGCAAGGAGATACACATTGGTGACCGAGATTGAACAAAGAAAAACCTAAGGAAGAAAGCTTCTTAAGCTTGTAAAAGAACAAGGTAAATTACTTACCTTAAGATGTCTTGTTGTTTAAGGGAATGGGATTTAGGTATATGATGAGTTTAGTGTAGAGTTTGTATTGGGAAGGTGTTATAAAACCTAGAAGAAACAAGGACTATACTTGTGAACTTTTGACTAAAGAGCAAATGAGAAGAAGAGATGGTTAAAACAATGTGGAAATGAATTACAAGAAGCATTTCATTTCAATGGGAGCCTTGTTGAGTGTATTCGCAGGTTGAAGGCAAATATATGTGGAAATTCAGTGGTTAAGATTATTGTTGTTTAAGGGCCTAAGTGCCAAGCATTTTGAGTTTAAGCAATATATGATGATGTGGTGAAGTTTTAGTGTAGATTGTGTGTTAAGGTGTTGTGATGAGAATTTGTGTGGTATTGGTTGTTTGATGGAGAAAAACCATGTGTTAGGAGGTACTATATACTAGAGAACCCATGGCAAAAATTTAAAGGAGAACTTAAGTGTTTAAGATATTCTAAGGAGATTTCATGACTAAGGAAGTACTAGGAAGTTTTAGAGGTTGTCTCGATGAAAAAGGGGTGAGTTTAAGGTGTTTAATGAGTTATAATGACTTAGGCATTACTATGAAGGATTTAGAAATCAAGAGAATGTATTTGAGTATTTAGGACTTAGGTAAATGTTGATAAAGGAAGCTAGGAAACCTTGGTAAGTTTGGAGTGATTAAGTGTGAAATTTTGAGATGATTTAGATAGAAACTAGAGTTTAGAATTTAAGGAAAACCTTGGAAAGGGCAAGAAAAGATGCTTGGGAGATGATGTTGTAGTAGTGAGGGAACACTATTGGCATAGTGGCTATCATAGGTAAGAAACACCACTTAGGAAACCAAGGAGAAAATATCATAAGTGTAGGAATTTTGGTATGAAGTGGGTAAGTGTTTAAGGAGATAGAAAATGAGTTTTGTGGATGTTGTATGAGGGTGTAAGTGTACCAAATGATGTTAGAAGACATTATGAGGGTTTTGGAGAAGTTGGGTGAAAATTGGTTAAGTGTTTGAAGGCTTAGAAAATGAGTGTTTTGCCTTGTCCGAACATCCGTCCGGACATGGACGTTCGGACAGGCCCTGTTGCGTGAAAATTTTCAGAGTCTCGACTTGTGTCCGACCTTTGGAAGTCCAGACACAAGTTCGGACGTGTCTGCTTCTACTTTGAATTTTCCTCGACCCATGTCCGAACTTCCGAAGTCCGGACACAAGTTCGGACAGGCGTCTGTTTTCAGTTTTGAGTCTCGACTTGTGTCCGAACTTGGGAAGTCCAGACACAAGTTCGGACAGGCCACTGTATGCACCAAAAACCTTGTTTAAGGTTAGGAAATGATGGGGACAATTAAGTATGGATGTTATGAGATTGTTAAGGACTTGTTTGGTGGGTGTGATGGTCATTAAGTGGGAGAGTAAGTGTAATAAATAATGAGGAAATGATGCACTTAGGAGTCAAGTTAAAAACTATAAGGCTTAGTGAAAAACAATGGGTAAAAGTTGATGTCTTGGAAAGTTAATAAATTCTATTGAGTTGGATTGATAATAACCTAAAACTGAATCAATGTTCTAGGCTTTGTGAATTGGGACTTGGAAGGAGATAAACCAAACGATCGTCGACGGTGAACGGTACAATCCTTCTTGTGACCTGCTTGCTAACGAGGTGTCCCTCGGCTTGTGTGCTATCTGTTTAACTGCTATGACTAAAACAAGATAAAGCATGCAACCGGTTATATTTATTCTCGTTGTGTTTGTGTTATCTTTACACTAACCCGCGAGACTTGAGATGGTTACTAACCAAGTTTAGTACTTACTGAGTTAAGAATAAGAGTTAAGTTTGATGGTTGTTGGTTAATGACCGTTAAGGCTTAGCTAGCACATGGTGTTTAAGATGTCTACTAACTGGAACTTGAGTGAGGAAACCCGGGACCGATCTCCGATCTTGCATGCTAAGGAAAAAGGGGGACGGTATCTGAATCAGATCCGCCCTCCGCTTAAGGACTTGTCTTCGGACTTGTAGCCTAGGGCCGGTTGCCGGCTCAGCTACGCTGGACTCCCGTCCAGAGTAGGTGGCATTAAGATGGTGTGGGGGATCACCTAAATCCCAGGTTCGAATTAAGCTACAACCAATCCCTTCCAGGAAAGGTTTGTATACTGAGATTAAGATTAAGATTAAGATTGAGATAAGGTAAGGAACTGAGATTAAGGAAATGAGGACTAAGGAGGGGGTTACTAACCCACTTGTTAAGGGAACGCTTGAGTCGTTCATTGGTTGTGAACTATACATGTTCATCTGTGGTTATTGTTATTGCACTTCATATTATGTTTGTGTATGTAATCAATTTCCATGCTATCGACAATTAGTCGTCGTAGCCCCGTTAGCTTGGGGGCCATGAGAGGGTGTACCAGCATTCGTGCTGACCCCCTCGGGGGCTATTTTTACACTTGCAGGTAAGAGACCCATGAGGTCGCACTACGAGAGTAGGAGCAGTTAGACTTAGGGTGGGATGTTTATTTTGAGTTCGGGTTGTGCCTGTGCACCCGACTGTTTATATTAAACTGATGTAAGTTTGAGATTATGTTTAAGATACTAGTACTCGGTTGGTTGTGGTATTGTGAATGTCGATGTTTTTAGTTGGATAAGTATTTTGGATAGGTATTGTAAACGTTAAAGCCGGTATATTCTAACGATCAGACCGTGGCAAGGTCCAGGTGTTATTTATTTCCGCTGCGACGTATTCGATTAAGTGTTCAGTTTGCGATAACCACGATAGGCTTTGGATGGGGTGTTACAAAAAGTGGTATCAGAGCGTAGTTACGCTCTGATCAAGAAATACCGGACTTGAGTAACCACCGAGTTAGGATATAAGTTAAGGAATAAGTGTTGGGTTAAGGGTGTGAGAAGTTAGAGTGAGTAGAGTCAGATGACCACTAATAAGTGTGGATTGTCTTTACCGTCTACGGACGTAATAAATTTACTAACCAAAACAGTGGTGAATACAAATCTAATGTGAGTTATGCTTGTTCAGATGGCAGGACGCCCTAGAGGAGGCCGAGGTCGCGGCCGGGGTGAGGATACTTCAGGAATACCTGGAGGGCAGACGATCGCAGAGATCGTAGCTGCCGCTTTAGGGCATATGGGCTACCAGCCTGGCGTGGGTGCACCACCTCCACCGCCACAGCCTAGGGAACCAAACTGGGTGAAGAGTCTAGCAGATCTTCGACCCGCGCATTTTAAGGGGGAGACCGATCCCGCCAAGCTTGAGGCGTACATCTCCGAGCTGGAGACCGCCTTCGAGACCCTTGACGTCCCTGCTGGGATCAAGGTGCGCCTAGCTGCTTTCTACCTGAAGGGGGCGGCAGGCGATTGGTGAAAGCTGGTGAGGGCCGAGCATGTGGCCAATCCAGAGTTCAGCTGGGAGCAGTACACCGCCTTGCTACGAGCAAAGTACTACCCCGCCCATGTCCAGACGAAGAAGCGCTTGCAGTTGGATGCGCTTAAGCAGTCGGACAAGATGACAGTGGACGAGTATTACTCAGAGTTCACTGCCTTGCTTCGTCTTCTGCCAGGTCTAGGGTATTCTGACCAGATCATGGTGGACCGCTTCTATGGCGGGCTTAGCCATCGACTCCGCTACGGCATGGGGCCGACGAGTTACACTACCTTGCAGGTAATAAGAATGATTGAGATTTGAGTAAGTGGTGAATAAGATTTAGATTATGAGAAATGAGTATGACTGATACTATGGAAAAGCAGGAGTGCTATCACGCCGCTGCTAAGGTTGAGATTACCGTCCAGCTGAGGGACGAGGAGAATGCTAAGAGGAAGAGTGCTGGTAAAAGCTCAGAGAGTCAAGGGCAAGGAGGGTACAAGAAACAAAAGTACCAGCCTCAGGCCCAGAAAAATTAGAACCCAAAGGGGAAGGAGGAAAAGGAGAAGGCTTCGGAAGAGCCATTGAAGTTGACGTATGCTATTGCAGCTACACCCCTGCGCTCTAAGGCGCCAAAGGGTAAGGAAATTGATATTGAATGAGTTAAGAAATAAATTAGTAACCGTTTGGAATATGAGAATTGACTATATGAATCATCAGGATCTGAGACTGAGAAGGGAGCCGGTGGTGGCTACCAGTGACGCTTCATCTGTAGATGGTGTCACAAGGACCACCCCGGGCTCGACTGTAAGGGGAATAAGGTGGAGTGCAACTTTTGTGGAGTCTACGGGCATCGAGCATATGAGTGTTACCGGAACCCTGCTAGCAGAGCCTATAGGCCCGATACCAGGGGCAAGGGCAAGACCGATCAGGGAGTTGGATCTGACGGTCAGAGGAAGGTGCAGCAGCCGGCGGACAAGAACCCACGGGTGACCCAGAAGACGGGGCCCACTTTACACATGGTGGACCGGGACGATGAGCCTGAGCCCTCATCGAGGCCAGGTACCACTATAACCATTTAGTAATAAAACTACCTGCTTACCGCATTATCATGCATGTTGGTGAATAAATGAGTTAAGTAAGAATAAGATGAGATTAGAACTTAAGTAAGACATAACCTACTACCACTTTAGGAAGATTCAACATCTGCTACCCTATACCATCTACATCTAGCCCGGAGCACACCGACATCGAAACCGTACACTTTCCAACCGAACAATGTCAGGTTATCCGCCCAGGTATGATTTTATTAAGGGGATACCTGACACCCGAAGCACAAATAGCCATCATCAGGAGATGCAATCAACTAGGAATGGGACCGGGAGGTTTTTAACACCGGAGTACCCAGGGGGGAGCAAGGATGAAATTAAAGATGATGAGCTTGGGCAAGGATGGAATCCGTATGCCAAGAATTACCAACAACATGAGGGAAGCAAGATGGAGTCTCACCACCAGGAATACCCGAAGAGTTCCATCCAGTTATTACACAAGTCGTGGAAATCGCTCAGCAGTTGGAGGCTGAACCGATTCCAGACATCCAAGCAGACATTTGCATTGTAAACTTCTACGAGAAGGACGGGAAACTGGGACTACACCAGGATAAGGACGAGACAACGGAGTCTCTCGAAAGAGGGATACCCGTAGTGTCTTGGTCCATTGGAGATGATGCGGAGTTTTTATACGGCGAGCAGAAGCGTGCAGACCGTGCAGATAGGATAGTACTTAAGTCAGGTGATGTATTAATTTTGGGAGGAGAATCAAGGATGTTATACCATGGGATTAAGAGAATCAAGCTGAATACAGCACCATCAGTAGTCAATGCGACCCACATGAGACCAGGAAGATTAAACCTAACCTTTAGACAATATTAGCCATGTAATGTTAGAATGAGATAAGAAATGAGATGTAAGATTGAAGCACATGTTGTAAACAGGATGGTCATGAATAAAATAACAGTGTTGTTCATATAAATTGTTACGACTCTTGTTATACCATCAATACTCATGAAGCTTGTGAACACAATTAGGTTATGGACTCGGTACGGAAGGTGCACTAAGCATACTTACAGAGGCACAGGCCGACGCCAGCGGTACTATCCTCACCGGCACCTTTCCGATCAATGGGATTGAGGCATCAGTTCTCTTCGACTCAGGGGCCTCGCATACCTTTGTCTCTGCATCATTTGCGAGCAGGTTGGGGCTAGACGCTGATGAGCTACCCGACTTCACGGTTACGCTCCCGTCTAAGGAGAAGGTTCGTTGCACTCGTTACTACCGAGGAGCCATTATCAGAATTAAGGGACAAGACTTTCCAGTCAGTTTCATTGAGTTCAGTAAGCTAGGATTTGATGTTATCTTCGGGATGAACTGGTTGGAGCGGCACAAGGGACGTATCCTCTGCGCCGAGCATAGATTGCTGCTCAGGAGTCCGTCTGGGGTAACGATATCATACCGCCAGAGGCCCAGAGAGCCTTCGACTAAGATCATCACCGCCATGGCAATGCATAGAGAATTAAGGAGAAAGGAAGAAGTATACCTCTGCTATGTACAGGACATAGAGAGAGACCCTGAGTTCGACCCCGACTTACCGGTAGTGTCGGAGTTCCCCGACTTATTTCCACGGGAACTGCCCGGCATGCCACCCACTCGGGAGGTAGAGTTCACCATTGAGCGGCTACCTGGTACCGGACCGATAGCCAAGGCACCATACCGTATGGCTCCGGCAGAAATGACTGAGTTAAAAGAACAACTGAAAGATCTGTTGGATAAGGGATTCATTAGACCAAGTGTGTCACCATGGGGAGTGCCAGTCCTCTTCATGAAGAAGAAGGATGGTAGTCTCCGCCTCTGCATCGACTACAGAGAGCTGAATGCAGTGACAGTGAAGAATAAGTACCCACTACCCCGCATTGACGATCTGTTCGATCAGTTGAAGGGAGCATCTGTGTTTTCCAAGATTGATCTCAGATTGGGGTATCATCAGATAGCCATTAAGGAGGGAGACATTGAGAAGACGACATTCCGGACACGATACGGCCACTATGAGTTTACAGTGATGCCGTTCGGTTTGTCGAACGCACCGGCGAAGTTTATGGATCTGATGAACCGCTTGTTCCGGGAGCAGCTGGACAAGTCGGTTGTGGTTTTTATTGATGACATTCTGATATATTCGAAGTCTAAAGTTGAACATGAGGAACATCTGAGGAGGGTATTGGAAATACTGAGGGAGAACCAGCTATATGCTAAGTTCTCCAAGTGTGAGTTTTGGCTTGACCAGGTTTTTTCCTAGGTCATGTCATCTCAGATGCTGGGATCGCAGTGGATCCAGCAAAGATTGATGCCGTACGTACCTGGCCAAGGCCGAAGACTGTTACCGACATCCGGAGCTTTCTCGGTCTGGCAGGTTACTACAGGAGGTTTGTTAGAGATTTCAGCAAGGTCGCGAAGCCGATGACCAGTCTGATGAAGAAAGATGCACCATTTCTGTGGACAGTTGACTGTGAGAGATCATTTCAGCGCTTGAAGGACTCACTGACCACTGCACCGGTACTGACCATTCCAGACGGTACAGAGGGCTTTGAGGTTTATTGTGATGCATCCGGCAGAGGGCTGGGTTGCGTGCTCATGCAACATGGCAAGGTGGTGGCATATGCCTCACGCCAATTGAAGAAACATGAGGAGAACTACCCCACACATGATTTAGAGCTGGGAGCTGTAGTCTTCGCTTTGAAGATATGGCGCCACTACTTATATGGGTTAGTGTCACGATCTACACCGATCACAAAGTTTGAAATACATATTCACTCAGAAGGAGTTAAATCTTCGACAGAGGAGATGGTTAGAGTTTCTGAAAGACTATGACATTGACCTCCAATACAAAGAGGGGAAGGCCAATGTTGTAGCAGATGCCCTGAGCCGTCGAGCACACTCACTCCATTCGCTAGTTTCTTTCTCCAGCTTGGTTGATGAGGTGCGAGAGGCTCAGAGGACAGATGAGTATATGAGAGAGGTCAGACAGAAGCTGACAGATGGTACCTTTGAGAGTCAGAAATACGACTTCAGACTTCATGATGATGATCTGATCAGACTTAAGGGCCGATTATGCATACCACGAGGCAACACGGATCTGAAAGACCGTATACTTAGAGAATCACACTGTTCTTCAGTTTCCATCCATCCGGGAGCCTCTAAAATGTATAAAGACATGAAGAGATACTTCTGGTGGTCGGGGATGAAGACAGATGTTACCGAGTTCGTCTTGAGGTGTCTCACATGCCAGAAGGTGAAATTCGAGCACCGACGACCGGGCGGAATGGTACAGTCGATGCCAGTTCCGGAGTGGAAGTTCCATGATATCTCCATGGACTTCGTAGTTGGGCTTCCACCTGCTAGGGGAGGTCTCAACATGATATGGGTGGTGGTGGATCGCCTTACCAAAGTAGCCCGATTCATACCGATGAAGGATACTTGGAAGGTGACCAAATTAGCTGAGTTATTTGAGAAAGAAATCATGAGACATCACGGCATACCAAAGACCATAGTGTCAGATAGAGATACCAGATTCCTTTCGAGGTACTGGAGAGCTACCAGAGAAGCGTTGGGTACAGAACTCAAGCTGAGTACCGCGTTCCATCCTCAGACAGATGGTCAGACTGAGCGTACTATTCAGACACTCGAGGACATGCTGAGAGCATGTGCCTTAGACTTCCAGGGCAGTTGGATTGACAGATTGCATCTGATCGAGTTTTCATACAACAACAGCTATCACGCTTCGATCAAGATGGCACCTTTTCAAGCGTTGTACGGTAGACCATGTCGTACACCGCTCTGCTGGGATGAGTCGAGTGAGACGGTCATTATAGGACCAGAGTACTTAGAACAAGTTAAGGCTGAAGTTCAGCAAATCAGGGAGAACATGAAAGCTGCTCAAGATAGGCAGAAGTCGTATGCTGATGTTCGACGACGGGACCTGGAGTTCGCAGTGGGCGACCAGGTATTTCTGCGAGTTTCACCGATGAAGGGTGTATTCAGGTTTGGGCAGAAGGGCAAATTAAGCCCGAAATTTGTTGGTCCTTATGAGATTACGGAGCGGGTGGGCCCGGTTGCTTACAGGTTGAATTTACCTGCTGAGCTGGGTAAAGTGCATGATGTTTTTCATGTTTCACAGCTAAAGAAATACATGCACCACCCCTCCCATGTGTTAGAACCTGAGAGGTTGACTTTAGAACCAAATATGAGATCCGTGGGACTCCTCAGAGAATCTTGGACAGCAAGACTAGGGACACTCGCCACAAGTCAGTGCGACTGGTGAAGGTTCTCTGGTCTAACCAGGATGTCGAAGAGGCCACGTGGGAATTAGAGGATAAGATGAGGGCGAAGTACCCTTCTTTATTTACTGACTAGATCGTCTGTATAGGGTACGGGGCGTACCCCTTTTTAAGGGGGGTAGAGCTTCCTCGCTTTTGAGTTAGGAAACGATGTTTGTCGTTTGTTTGGTTGTTTAAGATGTGAATTTGTGTAAGTTGCTACACTTCGGTGTAAGTTTGAGTTATGTATAATACTTATGTATTGTATTTGAGATTGACCTTTGAGTCTTGAGATGTATGAATGTGAATATAAGATGTGGTATTAAGATTAAGAGAACTGTGTACCGTGAATGGTTAAGCACATGTGTGAACTTTGAGGACAAAGTTCTTTTAAGGGGGTAGATTGAAATACCCCAAACTTAGATATGGTGTTTAAATGATAAACTAAGATATAAAAAAAAAAAATAATGCCTTAGAAACATTAAGAAACGTTTCTAATCAAAGAAAATATAAGGAAACACCAAAAGAGCAGTTTTAACAAAAACGTGCTCTAAGCTTGGAGAGACTTGGGAGAGTACCCAAATATTGTTTAAGACCTTAGTAATATCCTAATGGTCATTTTAAATCAATTACCAAAGAAAACCAAGCTTGAAAACAAGTTAAAACACAAAATGTGCTTTAAGGAGTCTTAAAGCACGTTTTTGAAAAATTGTCTTGTAAATGAGTTTTGAATGGCTAAATGTCCATCATTACTCTTTAATTAACATGTGTACTATATAGTATCACATTTGGAAGTCTATATCAATGGGAAATCAAAAATTTCACAACAATGTGCCTTGTTTTGGTGAATAGTGAATTAATTAAGCTAGTTTATAACATAAGTCTATATAAGTGAGACATTTGGTCAACAAAGACTTAAGTACCCTCATTATAAAAGGGGGCCGGTTTCTTAGGAGGTGAGTCATCACCTTCATGAGTCATTAAGCAAATAAGAAAGCAAATGAGAGTTTTAAAGTAAAGCACTATTCACCTTTTACATAAATATCACACTTTATTAGTTCTCTCTCCTCACTTCTTCATTCTCCTTTGTTTTCCCACGGTTTGAGCTGCTCTCTCCCTTCTCCATTCACGTAGAACTCAACCTCCATGAAAGCTCCATCCTTCCTTGGTCACATCTTACTCATTTTAGCTCCAAATCCAAAACAAAATACATACTCTTCTTAGTTAGCTCAAGCTCCTTCTTTCTATCTTTTCAAAACTTCAAGAGCTTCATTTTGGTGCCAAGTCAAACCACCATTAGAGGAGGAAATTCAAGTTTGGAGACTCCATTGGCATCTCCATTCTCTTAAGGTAAAGAAATGTAAGAAAATCTAGGTTTCCCCATTTTTCTTCACATGTCCGAAAATTTAGTGCTCATGGGACTCCATGTTTATGCCTTGTTCTAGCTTGTTTCTACTCTTCAAAGGAGAGAGGAGGTCCTTCTTGCTTCATATCCAAGTTTGTCTTGAGAAACCAAGGTAAAACAATCACATTAATACCTTAAAGCATATTTTTAACCTAGGGTTTGTTCCTTAGGGTTAATGTGTTATCTAGTACTCATTGGAGTCATTGGATATTGGTTAGAACATTGGCAAGGAGATACACATTGGTGACCGAGATTGAACAAAGAAAAACCTAAGGAAGAAAGCTTTTAAGCTTGTAAAAGAACAAGGTAAATTACTTACCTTAAGATGTCTTGTTGTTTAAGGGAATGGGATTTAGGTATATGATGAGTTTAGTGTAGAGTTTGTATTGGGAAGGTGTTATAAAACCTAGAAGAAACAAGGACTATACTTGTGAACTTTTGACTAAAGAGCAAATGAGAAGAAGAGATAGTTAAAACAATGTGGAAATGAATTACAAGAAGCATTTCATTTCAATGGGAGCCTTGTTGAGTGTATTCGCAGGTTGAAGGCAAATATATGTGGAAATTCAGTGGTTAAGATTATTGTTGTTTAAGGGCCTAAGTGCCAAGCATTTTGAGTTTAAGCAATATATGATGATGTGGTGAAGTTTTAGTGTAGATTGTGTGTTAAGGTGTTGTGATGAGAATTTGTGTGGTATTGGTTGTTTGATGGAGAAAAACCATGTGTTAGGAGGTACTATATACTAGAGAACCCATGGCAAAATTTAAAGGAGAACTTAAGTGTTTAAGATATTCTAAGGAGATTTCATGACTAAGGAAGTACTAGGAAGTTTTAGAGGTTGTCTCGATGAAAAAGGGGTGAGTTTAAGGTGTTTAATGAGTTATAATGACTTAGGCATTACTATGAAGGATTTAGAAATCAAGAGAATGTATTTGAGTATTTAGGACTTAGGTAAATGTTGATAAAGGAAGCTAGGAAACCTTGGTAAGTTTGGTGTGATTAAGTGTGAAATTTTGAGATGATTTAGATAGAAACTAGAGTTTAGAATTTAAGGAAAACCTTGGAAAGCGCAAGAAAAGATGCTTGGGAGATGATGTTGTAGTAGTGAGGGAACACTATTGGCATAGTGGCTATCATAGGTAAGAAACACCACTTAGGAAACCAAGGAGAAAATATCATAAGTGTAGGAATTTTGGTATGAAGTGGGTAAGTGTTTAAGGAGATAGAAAATGAGTTTTGTGGATGTTGTATGAGGGTGTAAGTGTACCAAATGATGTTAGAAGACATTATGAGGGTTTAGGAGAGTTTGGTGAAAATTGGTTAAGTGTTTGAAGGCTTAGAAAATGAGTGTTTTGCCTTGTCCGAACATCCGTCCGGACATGGACGTTCGGACAGGCCCTGTTGCGTGAAAATTTTCAGAGTCTCGACTTGTGTCCGACCTTTGGAAGTCCGGACACAAGTTCGGACGTGTCTGCTTCTACTTTGAATTTTCCTCGACCCATGTCCGAACTTCCGAAGTCCGGACACAAGTTCGGACAGGCGTCTGTTTTCAGTTTTGAGTCTCGACTTGTGTCCGAACTTGGGAAGTCCGGACACAAGTTCGGACAGGCCACTGTATGGACCAAAAACCTTGTTTAAGGTTAGGAAATGATGGGGATAATTAAGTATGGATGTTATGAGATTGTTAAGGACTTGTTTGGTGGGTGTGATGGTCATTAAGTGGGAGAGTAAGTGTAATAAATAGTGAGGAAATGATGCACTTAGGAGTCAAGTTAAAAACCATAAGGCTTAGTGAAAAACAATGGGTAAAAGTTGATGTCTTGGAAAGTTAAGAAATTCTATTGAGTTGGATTGATAATAACCTAAAACTGAATCAATGTTCTAGGCTTTGTGAATTGGGACTTGGAAGGAGATAAACCAAACGATCGTCGACGGTGAACGGTACAATCCTTCTTGTGACCTGCTTGCTAACGAGGTGTCCCTCGGCTTGTGTGCTATCTGTTTAACTGCTATGACTAAAACAAGATAAAGCATGCAACCGGTTATATTTATTCTCGTTGTGTTTGTGTTATCTTTACACTAACCCGCGAGACTTGAGATGGTTACTAACCAAGTTTAGTACTTACTGAGTTAAGAATAAGAGTTAAGTTTGATGGTTGTTGGTTAATGCCCGTTAAGGCTTAGCTAGCACATGGTGTTTAAGATGTCTACTAACTGGAACTTGAGTGAGGAAACCCGGGACCGATCTCCGGTCATGCATGCTAAGGAAAAAGGGGGACGGTATCTGAATCAGATCCGCCCTCCGCTTAAGGACTTGTCTTCGGACTTGTAGCCTAGGGCCGGTTGCCGGCTCAGCTACGCTGGACTCCCGTCCAGGTAGGTGGCATTAAGATGGTGCGGTGGGATCACCTAAATCCCAGGTTCGAATTAAGCTACAACCAATCCCTTCCAGGAAAGGTTTGTATACTGAGATTAAGATTAAGATTAAGATTGAGATAAGGTAAGGAACTGAGATTAAGGAAATGAGGACTAAGGAGGGGGTTACTAACCCACTTGTTAAGGGAACGCTTGAGTCGTTCATTGGTTGTGAACTATACATGTTCATCTGTGGTTATTGTTATTGCACTTCATATTATGTTTGTGTATGTAATCAATTTCCATGCTATCGACAATTAGTCGTCGTAGCCCCGTTAGCTTGGGGGCCATGAGAGGGTGTACCAGCATTCGTGCTGACCCCCTCGGGGGCTATTTTTACACTTGCAGGTAAGAGACCCATGAGGACGCACTACGAGAGTAGGAGCGGTTAGACTTAGGGTGGGATGTTTATTTTGAGTTCGGGTTGCGCCTGTGCACCCGACTGTTTATATTAAACTGATGTAAGTTTGAGATTATGTTTAAGATACTAGTACTCGGTTGGTTGTGGTATTGTGAATGTCGATGTTTTTAGTTGGATAAGTATTTTGGATAGGTATTGTAAACGTTAAAGCCGGTATATTCTAACGATCAGACCGTGGCAAGGTCCAGGTGTTATTTATTTCCGCTGCGACGTATTCGATTAAGTGTTCAGTTTGCGATAACCACGATAAGCTTTGGATGGGGTGTTACAGAAAATCGGCAAGGAACTTTTATCACTTGTCAACCTTCTAACCAATACACATATAAAGGTAATGATCATTAAGTTTAATACTCAAACTCCTAATTAAACCCTAGGTTTACATAAGTGTCTTGAAACACTAAAATTTGATGTTTACCTTTGGAATTTGAAAGAGAACTTGAATAAGTGGCAAGATAGAACTCTACCTAGCCCTTTGAAGTTTGAAATGAAGCTAAACAAAGGCAAGAGAAAACACCATTACTAGGTGATTCTCGGTCACACACAAAAACAAGTGGAAACATTGATTTTCTTTGGTTTTCCTCACCTTGAAGCAAAGGAGAATGACAAGGCATGAAAATATGAGCTCAAGCTCCTTCAATGGTGAATCTTCATGGCACCAAAATGGAGTTCTTGAAGATTTGAAAAGATAGGAATGAAGAGCTTACTCTAACTAAGACAACGGTAGTCTCGGAATTAAATTCGGAGCATGGAATCATAAGTTACAAGTAAAAGGAGATGGGATATGAATGGTGCTGTAGGAGAACGAGATTGAGAAGGGAGGATGAATAGGTGACGGTGGGAACCAAGGTGAAAGAAGAGAATGAGGTGAGAGAGTGTACTTTGAAGATATTTATGTTAAAAGCAAAAGTAACCTTTTATTTACTTTTCTTTCTTTCTTTTAATTGGCTAGCCAAGTGTGATGACTCACACCCATAAAACCGTGCCCCCCTTACACATTAGAGATATTTATGGTCTTTGTTGACCAAATATTTGACTTATGTTGACTTATAACTTAAACTAGCACTATTTGAGTACTATTCACAAACTAAGGCACATATTTGTGAAATTTTTGATTTCCCATTGATATAGACTTCCAAATGTGATACTATATAGTACACATGTTAATTAAAGAGTAATTATGGACATTTAGCCATTCAAAACTCATTTACAAGACAATTTTTCAAAAATGTGCTTTAAGACTCCTTAAAGCACATTTGTGTTTTAACTTGTTTTCAAGCTTGGTTTTTCTTTGGTAATTGATTTAATATGTTCATTAACATATTTATAAGGTATAGGTATGACCATTAGGTCTTATACAAATTTATCCCAAGTTTAGAGAACATTTTTGCTCTTATTGACTTTAAGGTATATTCTTGTGTTTTATTTGGTTTAACTGTCTACCAAAGTTTCCTAAGGACTTAATTTTCCTTGTTAAATCATAATTGACTATTATTTAGTCTTGGTAGGTTCTTTGGGTCCTAACCAAGTTCACTCCAAGCTTAAAGCATGTTTTGCTCAAACTGTATCTTAGTGCTTTATTGCATTTTACTATGGTTTAAATTGTTCACTGATGTTTCTAAGGCACTTTTTAGCCTTTACATACCATAGTTTAATATTTAAACCACATATCAAGGTTTGGGGTATTTCAATCTACCCCCCTTAAAAGAACTTCGTCCTCGAAGTTCACACTTTCCACACATCATTTGGACTTGAACGCAGAAATCACTTGGAAAAAACTTCCATAACCAAACATATTTTACATCACAACCTCGGACTTAATGGTCCGGGTAACATATTCACATCCATACATAACATAACATATTCACATGATAACCTCGGACTCAATGGTCCGGGTATCTTAACACATTTACACATACATAACAACCCTTAGACTCTCTGGTCTTGGGTAACATAACAACATTTAGACACATAGGTCTTGATAACATAACAGCCTTTAGACACATAGGTCTATGTAACACAACACATTTAGACTCATAGGTCTTAATACATACACTTTAGGAACTCAAGGTCAATATTTATTACACATACCACACAACATGTCATAGCATGTATAACAATCAAAAATATCTTTGATATACACTGTGATCCCGCAGAACCCGGTCGCGATGGACACCTTCCTCCCTGCCTTTGGGAGATCAAAACAATCACTTAAATTTGAAATTTTTTCCTTGTGAGGTTAAGTAAGAAAACTTTAATTATGTAAAGTATCTATCGACGTTTTATAAATACCAATTAGAAATCCTTTTTGAAAACACACACAACTTCAAGTCCAACTTATGGTCTTTACTTCTTTTCTTAGCGTGGTTAATTGTGACCACTTACAGGGAGCTTCGAGAATCATCCAACCCTGATGTGATCAGCATCAGTGTTGAACTATCCTTCCACCCCAATTTGTGTTCGGCTTCCCTCGATCTCATGATAATCAAGTTTCACCTCCCACTTCAATTTCAAGCATCAAGTAAATCACTCATTTCCAATTTTCTATCTTTTTAATCATTCTAATCATGATCATAACATCTCCAAGGGATAGAACTTCGTCTATCAATTATTTCCAAACACTTTAATGTTGTTACCTAGGGAATCTTATTCTCACTAGGTTCTAGGTCGGTTTCATAACCTTTCATGAATCACTATATAGTATATATATACACATATATTTTATCAAAATACAACACACAGTTTCACATTTATACACTGTCGGGGTTTTGTTCCCCGGGAGTTTCTCTACTCCCCACACTTGTACTATCACACACAACTGTTAACAAATAAACACACTTATCATAATGGTATTCGCATCTTCTGTGCGCAATTACCACAATTAAACCATGAATGAATGCGTATGTTTACATAACACACACACCAATCATCAAAACAAATTATTTTGTGCTATGCACAACATAAATCACGTACACTTGTACGGTAATACACACTAAGTGGTTTTGCGCTCTACCCCCCTTAAAAGGGATTACACCCACGTAATCAATCACTAAACATTGGCTTAAAATGTTATGCCGTCGTGAAGTGTTTTAACTTCCACGCGGTCTATTACACAATGGATTCTGATTAGAGGATCTTAACCATATTGGCGGTTTAGTTTCTAAACCAAGAATTCTCATTGGAGTTTGTTTAAACTCTTAGTTGGTTTCGATTTTGGCCTGTTAGGCTTCTAGGCGTTAATAATTAGCCATTCACTCATGTTCACCATGTACATTCAACACTTGAATCACTGGCTCATTAGTTTCTGCTGCGAAACTCCAATAACTATAGAGCTTAATTGCCCCATTTGTTATTCTTACTGTATTGTACATCCCTAATTGTCACCTTCATCTTGGTAACAATGGTTTCTCAACCGACGCGTGGTATCTCTAACCGTTAGCGAATTCGGTGAGTTATAAACTTTCTATCCACTTCCATAACAATTTACTGTGTATACAGCTATGCATTTCACAAAGATTGACTTGTTCCCTTCCGACTTACTGTCGGTTGAGATTGAGCTACTACCTAGTGTGTAGTGCTCTCTCAGCTATTTACAACATTTGGGGTATATTCCATACCGATATTTGGCAGTTAGTGCTACTGTAGTCACTTACTGTTAATCATGTCTCCACATTTGGTTTTGTACAATACTCTTTTATTGGTGCGGCCTTGCATTTCTTATGCATCGACCATTATAACATTATTCCTCCATAATTAACATGTTTCCAATCCCTAGTTATCCCACTCGATCATTACTGCGCAAGTGCAATACCAAAACACTCAGTCATACAGAGTGCAGAGGCGTAAACTCTTGACAGTAAATCCCTTATGTGATTCGCCATGGAATTCACACTGTGTTTCACTGAGATTTTGATCTCGTAATACTGGCTACTGGCTTACTGCCTAGTTTGTTTGACATCGCTTATCATGCATCTCTACTAAGTTTAACTCATAACTGGTCTTATCTGCCACATTATTATTCAACAACACTTATACCACGGTCGCTTGCTGCGCACCGTGCTCTTACTCCTTGTATGACATCAGCATATCGTATTTACTGTCACATTAACTTCCATACATATACTTACATTATTCACATTATGGTTCGTCATCATTTGGATGACTACCTAGTGCTCGTTGAGCGTTGTCCATGACACATTTAGCGTCCCACACGTACGGTGGTTGCTATTAGACTTATTACCCTTCCGGTCTTCCCAAGTGGTAGTAACCATGTTGGTCCACCCTTAACGTATTTCTTGAGCTTGGTTCACATAACTACCGCTTCAGCGGTTTCACAATATCTAGAGGTATCCCCACTCTTAGTGCAGTGGTTCGTTCTCCACTCTATTCACTTATATAACATAAACTTCTGCAATCAGTCTAATTTATATAACACATTTTATTTGTGGCTTATAAGCCTTACCGCCTTGAGTTGCGCTCATTGTAGGCTGTCCACACACATGTACTTCTCTGTACAACATTACATGGTTTAGATATTATATTGAGCTCCATGACAAGGTCGTTGCATTCCGTTTCCTTTCATGGGATGCCCCTTAGGATTGTCAGTCCGTCTCCTGACTACTTATGTCTAAACTGGGTGTTAGTTTCAACCCTTGTGTTTCTATCACGTTATTTTGTTCAACAATTGTTGCTGCAAACACCCTTCAAGGTTTGCTCCTGGGTGTTGCTAAGTTATGCCTTTACATCGAGTTCACACTTATTGGTACATTCAGTTAGCCACGCCGTTTGCGTTCTTAACTGGCTTATTATCCTCCTCCTGTGAAGATCAACATTTCCTGGTAGTGTAGGTACTCATTCTGGGAGTTTCATCCCGTTCATTGCACATTAATGTGTCCACATCAGGCATCTGCTTAGCCATGGACAGGCTGGGTCATCGTTCCAGCTAACATGTTTATCCCTGAGGATCCTTAAGACGTATACGAAGTCTTTACATTACAGTTGGTGCACTTCGCGCCTCCTGACTCTTAAGCATTTCGTTGAAAGGAATTCACTAATTCCTTTAGTCTCGTCAACTTAATTGAGTTCCTTAACTTCAACCATTCATGGTAATCCTTAGTTCTTGTTTGACTTATACTGCTGACCGTAGTATGGAGTCGACTACTTCCCGTGTTCCGGACTCTACTCGTATACATATGTGGGGTACCATACTGATACATTGCTACTTACCCAACTAACCCATAAGTAGGTCTGTCAGGCCCACAAGCTCCTATCGGAGTGCGGTCGTCCCACAATTCAGTTGGTACACTCGTAGTGTCCGTCACACGCCTAGGTGAATTATTCTGTTGTCAACTCCCTTATATTGTCCCGTGACAATATTCATTCCATGCTTCCCGAACTTAATCGAGGGAAAGTTTATCCATTGTTGTATCCTTGTCAACTGTCCTTGGTTTTACTGGTTTGGTTTGAAAGAAGGTTAGAAAGAAGTATTGGTTTGAAAGAAAATCTGGTTTTGAAGGAAAAAGGGTTTGAAATAAATCTGGGTTTGAAAGAAAATTTTCATGGTTTCGCAACATCTTCTTACCTTAGCCAAGTCTAGCTTCTTGCTGACTGGTGTACTTACAATTACAGAGGTTAGGCTAACAGGCCCTTCGATTGTTATGACGATCACATTTAACTTTATGGTAGTTTACCAAGTACTTTGTAGTGGTTATAAATTTCCCGAACAGCCCTGTTATAGCAGCACTTGCTTTAGCAAGTGCGCCATGTTAACTGGCTATCGGTTAAGCACACATAGTGGTTGCGGTATTGTTTTTACCCGCTCTGTCATCAGTGGCCTCGTTGGCCCTCACCGATCTTACTGTCTTGATAATAACTCCTCTAGGTGACTTTTCACTGTCTTCACATGATAATCATCAACTAGGGTGTTTCCCATTCTGGGAGACCCCCTTTTTTTGTATTGTTTTCTCTTCGTAGCCCGTTCCACGTATTTATCGTGGTTACTGAGACTTGTCTCTTGTTTGGGCACTACGTTGTAGTTCCCTTGTCGGTTGGTATACCGTTGGTGTATTATTTATCAACTGTGGTCCCGTAGACACTCGTCTCGGGTTTCACTAATCCATTTCTTGCCCGTTGCACGGTCGGTGCGTTACAAGCTGGTTATCCTCGACTGCTCGGCATGTCGACCCAGGTTGCCGGAAATTCTATTCTTCTATACACTAATTCTTCACTCTTCGCTATGAAATGCGGTTAACACTGTTTAGATGGGAACCGTCTCCGGGATTCCCTGTTTTCGGGATCTACCGTATGACAGGTTCTCCGTACTCTAAAGGTATTTAATAACAGCCAGATCGGGTATTCCCGAGTAAGAGTGAACTTCCATCTCTCTGGCATTGTTTCCCAAGTTATATAACAGGGATTGTGGAGGGCGGGATAGATATTGTAGGTTTCCAGTACACACTGGTAATTCCTATCTAGCGTATCTCTCACGCTATCACTCAACCCTTAACCCAAAGTACTTAAATCCTAACTCGGTACTTCCTAAGCTCGGTAATTCAATCATCAGAGCGATACTTCGCTCTGATACCACTTTTTGTAACACCCCATCCAACAACATACACATAACAACATTCTGCAGCGGAAAGTATACTACTTCACATAACTTAACTCGTTGGTGTTACACGCCGTTAACCACCCACGTGGCTAACAAGGCTATTACATTTACATTGTACCGGTCTGATGGACTAGATTCTCGAGCAACTGTACATTACTATACCTTTTCACTAACAACAACCAACATACATAAGCCTTCCAACTGTACCGAGTATTTTCAGATTGATGCCAATAACAGTTTCGGTCTTACTACACCTACTGTATATATACAACTTAAATGATTTCCCATGTACAACCGACTACCCGTCCTACTCTCGAACGGCTTCCAGCTCTTGTACCTGAAATAGGAAAAGAAGAGAAAGGGTGGCCCCTAAGGGGCTCAGCACCTTTGCTGGTATGGTAATCTCGCAGCCCACATGCTACCGGGCCACGCACAACTAATTGTCGTCTTAGCCTGCGGTTGATTATATTTAAATCATGCATGCAACTGTAAACACAACACACAACATTTCGCCTCAATGGGCTCAATAAACGGATAATACATCCTTATTTGATAAGTCACTCATGGTATTCATTATCCCTAGAGTGTTTCTCCTCTAATGGAGCTACTTCCTTAATAGACAACACTTACCCGTTATTCGGGTTATCCATAAACGCCTCTTATCACAAACTGGGATTCATATCCATGATCCACATACTCCACATTTTACAACATATAACATGCATCCCATAACAACACCTAACAACACTTTCACGTTTCAACGTGCACATAATAACATCGCAATAGAAATTGCATTACAACAACATCACATGACATAACGGGAATGGTTCTCTCAGGAACCGACCCAAACATTGTTAATACACTGGTGAGCCTAGAGAATGTTGCCAGTCTCATGATAAGCTCGTTACATAACTCGTTACCGTCTCGTTAAATGAACGGATAACTTAACACAAGGTGTCTCGGATATAGTGATCCAAGCACACCGAACAAACATAACATAGTATGCCCCTGTGGCCCGACGTGAGTCAGTAATAGCCTTGGTTAAGCTAAAGGGAAGGTTGGAAACCAAATTGGAAAACAACCATAACATACGGAGAGGATCGAACCTGATATGACAACGACCCCCATACTCACACGCGTGGCCGGAACAGACCGGACTCCTCACTTCCCCCGTTAGCACTTGTTAGTAGTTCAACATTGAACTTTATTAAACAATCACAACATTGGGTTAAGCCTTGTTAGACATACACAAGGGAAGAGAGAGTCACACGTTCACACACAAACATTACACACAACATCACATGACTAACTCACGCATAGCCGTGGTTAGAACGTTCCTTAGGTCGGATACGTTATCACCGGATACCGTTCTCTTACGTTCACCTAATGATGGTTAACTAGCCCTTCAAGCGCATTCGAGGTTACCGGTATCGGTACGTAAACATACAACAACAATAACGACTGTAAACTCATTTCATGATTTATCTTATAACGTGGCACACACACAGAAAAACACATTGGCATACAAGCCGGTGTAATCCGGTAGGACACAGGTTGCATGAAAACCATACCTTTCACCACGGTCCACTATATTGTGTCCTCCTAGTTTCCACGAACAAATCCCGTACAACTGGTAACATCACAATTACTTTCATTAACATTGGAGTAACATGCTTGTTTAACGTCTAATGCGCCCATAGTTACCCCGTCATCCCGTTATATTTAATTTTACACTTGTGATCTTAAGTTCACAACTCTCACATCAAACCTAACACTTGTTTACACACTTTAAGACCTTTACATGTCACCAAACAAGGCCTAAACATCATCTAAAACCATTACCATTCAATCCCCCATCATTAGGAGCCTTAAACAATTTTTTCCTTCATCTCTGGTCTGGACCGCCCCTCTGGGGCGGTCCAGGGGCGGTCCACAACAGATGCTACATGTTTTTTTTTTCACTTCTTGCACTGGACCTCCCCACAGGGCGGTCCGTAGGGGCGGTCCACTGCAGAACCAATTTTCTAATGTGCTTTTCTCCTCTTTCTGAACTCCAAATTCATCCCAATTTTTTCCTATGCTTTACACATGTTCTCCCACATGTTTTAACATCTTTTGGGCACACTTAAACCCTCTCGAAACATCCCAAAAATTCCTTAAACTTTTACTCAACTTTTACTAAGTCCTTAACACTTAGAACATTTTTTTCTTACACTTGTAACTTGTATTCTTGCCTAAAACTTCACCTAACCAAAGTACTCCCTCACTACCTTATAACCACCCTTTTAAACATCATTTGCACTACACTCATCCCCTTTACACACACTCCTCAAGTCTTTCCCACAAGTTCATAATTAAACCTTCACAAGGCATTACACTTCCATTGTTCACCAAACTTTGCACAAGACTTTACGACACCTCCACCATCACCTTGGTGTATCAAGAAATCATCCATTAGTTCCCTAAATCTCCAAGACTATGCCTAAGGCATCTTAACACCTAAGAACACCTTAATTCACTTTCTTTCACCATCTTAACACTTAAAAATTCCTAGTACCTTCTAGGTCATAAAATCTCATTACAACACATAAACTCTTTTGTTTATCAACTAAATTTCGCCATAGCTTCTCTTGTATCACCTTACACCAAAACACGTTGTTTTCACCTTTAGACAATCAAGAACATTCAATCTCTTAATACACACTCTTATACACAAACATATGGTTTTTCATCCTTTAACCATCAAACACATTCACCTTCACAAGAAATGTTCTTTACACACAACTAACCTTTAAACTACACTACATCACAATAGTGCATAAACTTAAATTGCTTGGCACTTAGGCCCTTAAATAACATGGCTCTTAGGCCCTTAAATTGCATTAAACTTAAACACTGAATCTCCACATTTAAATGCCTTCAACCTGCGAATACATACAACAATGCTCCCATGTCTTTTTAGTCCACCTTGTGAATAGTTTTCTAGCTCATTTCCCATTGGCTCTTTAGGTTAATTATTAAGCAAATATAGCTCAATTTCCTAGTACATAAAACTACATTAAGAGAGATCATTTACCTCTTTTGTTTTTAAAGCTTTCTCACTTGTTTTCTCTTGTTCTTTCTTGTTTGAAAATCGGCAAGGAACTTTTATCACTTGTCAACCTTCTGACCAATACACATATAAAGGTAATGAGCATTAAGTTTAATACTCAAACTCATAATTAAACCCTAGGTTTACATAAGTGTCTTGAAACACTAAAATTTGATGTTTACCTTTGGAATTTGAAAGAGAACTTGAATAAGTGGCAAGATAGGACTCCACCTAGCCCTTGAAGTTTGAAATGAAGCTAAACAAAGGCAAGAGAAAACACCATTACTAGGTGATTCTCGGTCACACACAAAAACAAGTGGAAACATTGATTTTCTTTGGTTTTCCTCACCTTGAAGCAAAGGAGAATGACAAGGCATGAAAATATGAGCTCAAGCTCCTTCAATGGTGAATCTTCATGGCACCAAAATGGAGTTCTTGAAGATTTGAAAAGATAGGAATGAAGAGCTTACTCTAACTAAGACAACGGTAGTCTCGGAATTAAATTCGGAGCATGGAATCATAAGTTACAAGTAAAAGGAGATGGGATATGAATGATGCTGTAGGAGAACGAGATTGAGAAGGGAGGATGAAGATAGGTGACGGTGGGAACCAAGGAGAAAGAAGAGAATGAGGTGAGAGAGTGTACTTTGAAGATATTATGTTAAAAGCAAAAGTAACCTTTTATTTACTTTTCTTTCTTTCTTTTAATTGGCTAGCCAAGTGTGATGACTCACACCCATAAAACCGTGCCCCCCTTACACATTAGAGATATTTATGGTTTGTTGACCAAATATTTGACTTATGTTGACTTATAACTTAAACTAGCACTATTTGAGTACTATTCACAAACTAAGGCACATATTGTGAAATTTTGATTTCCCATTGATATAGACTTCCAAATGTGATACTATATAGTACACATGTTAATTAAAGAGTAATGATGGACATTTAGCCATTCAAAACTCATTTACAAGACAATTTTTCAAAAATGTGCTTTAAGACTCCTTAAAGCACATTTTGTGTTTTAACTTGTTTTCAAGCTTGGTTTTCTTTGGTAATTGATTTAATATGTTCATTAACATATTTATAAGGTATAGGTATGACCATTAGGCCTTATACAAATTTATCCCAAGTTTAGAGCACATTTTTGCTCTTATTGACTTTAAGGTATATTCTTGTGTTTTATTTGGTTTAACTGTCTACCAAAGTTTCCTAAGGACTTAATTTGTCTTGTTAAATCATAATTGACTATTATTTAGTCTTGGTAGGTTCTTTGGGTCCTAACCAAGTTCACTCCAAGCTTAAAGCATGTTTTGCTCAAACTGTATCTTAGTGCTTTATTGCATTTTACTATGGTTTAAATTGTTCACTGATGTTTCTAAGGCAATTTTTAGCCTTTACATACCATAGTTTAATATTTAAACCACATATCAAGGTTTGGGGTATTTCATAGGCAGTCAAATATCTCATTTATGTACAAATGCCAGCCTGACAACCAAAAAGAAGGACAGGCTGGCAACCCCCGATCTAACAATGTAAACACTATAAATAAGAGAACACCCCCCCCCCTGAAAAGAGGGACAGGTTCAACACTTTTGCACAATTCATACATCTTCTCTTCTCGAAAAAGCTCCCCCCCCCTGTGTGATTGATTTAGGATCAGGTACGCAGTTAGATTAACCGAAGAACAGGAGGGAGGGTACTTTCTTACCTTTTCATTTTGGCGCCGTCTGTGGGAAGAGAACAGCTCAAGATCTTTCTTAGCAACCACGAGTCCACCGGAAGTAGTCTGATCACGGATAAAACAGAGAAGCTCTGAAACTTTGGGATTGTGTCTTTTTGCAGGTACAAGCGAAGAAGGTGCGCGCGTAGAAATGGCTCCAAGAACGAGGAAAACATCCCGACCTGATGGCGAGGTCAACAATGCAAGAATGACCGAGAATAGCAGAGCGGAGGCTGAAGGTGCGATCTCCAAACAAGCGCTAGAAGAGATACTAAAAATCTAGTCAGAACCATCGATGAAAGGATAGTGGAGGGAAATGAGATCTTGCAGCAGGAACTGATGCAGCGAGATGAGGAGTACCAAAAGAAATGGGAAGACATGACTGAGGCGCTCGAATCACTCAAAAACAGCGGCTCTGAGGCAAGCAACAGCCAAAGAAAGGTACAACCAGGGAAAACTCTGATCATCAACGAGGAGACTGAAGAGGATGATTCAATTGATATGACTCTTTATCCCTTCTCCGAGAAAATCAGGAAAGCAAAACTTCCTCCCCACTTTGTTGCACTAGCAGTGGAGAAATATGATGGAACGGGGGACCCTGCTCTTCACATCAAAAGATTTATGTTTGCAATGAACACACAAGGGATAAGTTCTTTGGCTCTTTGTAATTTGTTTCCAGGAACATTGTCCAAAAGAGCACTCAGTTGGATCTCAACAAGACCTTCATAGTCGATCTCAAGCTTCAAACAGTTGACCGAAGAGTTCCAGCAGTATTTCGCCGCAAGCAAAAAGATCAAAAAAGAAACGATAGAGCTAATGGATCTCAAGCAGCGAAAAGGAGAGACGGTGAAAGAATTCAGCGAAAGATTTCATAAACAGGTGCGGAAATTGACGACATTGATGAAAAAATTCTGATCAAGGCTTTTGGAAACGGGTTAGCACAACCGAGGCTAGCTGGGAAGATCGCGACAAAGGCTCCAAAAACCCATGGGGAACTGGCTGAGATGATTCATGATTTTCTAAAGTCAGAGGTGGCGGAAAATAAGGCCAGGGACTTGGCGAATAGCTTCAAGGCGATTGGCGATAAAAAGGGAACAGAGTGGGAATGGCCCATCCGGCAACGCACCAGGAAGTTCATCCGGGGGAGGTTCAAGATACAAGCCTTACTACAAAGCCCCATCCCAAGGACCGCAGTATCAAAACGCCAGGGTTGCTGTCCAAATCGATCCAGGAAGGTATGCGGCGGCAGTCAAAGAGGGATATTTGCCTCCACCAAAGAAGCCTTATCCGGGAGATTCCAGTAGCCTTCTGTGAATATCATGGCTGCAAAAGTCACAGAACCGCAAATTGTGCCACTCTGGCCAAGGAGTTGTGAGTCATCGAAGAAGAAAAGAAAAGCAAAGGAAAACAAATGGCGGGCCAGCAAAAACAGTACGGCAGGCAAAACCAGTTCCCCTCTCGAAACCACCAGGAGGAGGAGGTCCATCCAGAGCTGAATCACGGCAAGTCGGTCGGTATGATCTCAGGTCTGTAAGAAGGTGAAGAAGTTTTTTGTTTCTTTAAAAACATTAGATAGGTCCGGTCATACCGGAAGTTAGGCGAAAATGGTGTAATTGTTTTCTTTTCTTTCAAGAAAGGCACACATTGTAAAAACAAACCTTCCGGTAAATCACCTCCAGAAAGATTAGAATCCTAAAAACTTTTTCTTTAAGCAAATTCTTAGGTCTCTTTTCAGAAGTAGGACCGTTGACCCCAAACGAAAGGAAAAGACATATTCATGCAGTACATCAAGAGCTCCCGGAGAGAAAAATCGCCAAACGAGAAAGTCTTCCCCAGATTTTCTTTACAGATGAAGACGGAGAGGGGGTATTATATCCCCACAACGATCCACTTGTCATTCGGGCGCAAGTGAATGACAGGATGATGGAAGGAATCTTGATAGATAGCGGAGCTGAGCGAATGTCATATCAGCCGAGGCAGTTAGAAAGCTGGAAGTCCCGGAAGGCAAGGTCAAGCCATACTCAGCGGTCCTCGGAGGCTTTGTTGGGGGCGTTTCCACCAAGTCCTCGGGGAGCATAGACTTCACCATAACATTGGGACTCGGAGATGAGCGGAGAACTGAAAGACTTATAGCTTTCATTGTGTCGGGACTTTCCGGATACAATATGTATCTCGGTCGACCAGGGATTAATGCCTTCAAAGCAATATGCAGCACTCATCACCTAAAAATGAAGTATTTAACCAAGGCTGGAAAGGTGGTAACCATAAAAGGAAGTCAAAGGATGGCTCGAATCTGTGAAGTCCGCATCATGGAAGGTATGCCGGAAGAAGGAATGGTTAAAACGGTAGGATCAGACAAGGAATTCAAAGGAAAACTACCCCTCCCACCGGAGCCGGATCAAAGTACAGAAGGTTGTGGAACTTCTAAAGACTCACCAAGAGAGGTACACTTAAAAACTGACCCTTCTAAATTTTTTAAAATAGGGAATGCATTCGGCTGTGGAGAGCAAACTCACCTGATGAGATTCCTGGAAAAAAGAAGGACAACTTTTGCTTGGAGTACGGACGACATGCCCGGAATAGACTCAAGCATTATCCGGCATGACCTACGAGTAGATCCGAAGCACCCAGCCATCTGGCAAAGAAGAAGAGTAATAGGAGAAGAAAGGGACCTTGCGGCACGCGCTGAGGTGCAAAAACTGCTCAAGGCCGGATTCATCAGAGAAGTGTCTTATCCCAAGTGGCTGGCCAACGTTGTAATGGTTAAAAAGTCAAATGGCAAATGGAGGATGTGTGTAGATTTCACGGACCTAAATAAAGCATGTCCCAAAGACTTCTACCCATTGCCATCAATAGATAGATTAGTCGTCTCAACAGCTCAAAGTTCTGTCTTAAGTTTCTTGGACGCATTCTCAGGATACAATCAAATAAGGATGAATGAAGAAGATTCGGAAAAAACATCCTTTATTACCTCGGCCGGAACCTTTTGCTACAAGGTAATGCCTTTCGGATTAAAAAATGCGGGAGCAACCTTCCAAAGAATGATTGACAAAGTTTTCAAGCAACAGTTAGCCCGAAACGTAGAAGCATATGTTGATGATATTGTGGTGAGAAGCAATTCTTGGGCACAGCACATGGAAGACCTGAAGGAAACTTTTGACACTCTGGACAGATTCCAAATCAAGCTAAATCCGGAAAAATGTGTATTTGGAGTTACAAAGGGGAAGTTCTTAGGCTTCATCGTCGGGCAAAGAGGGATTGAGGTGGATCCCGAAAAAACCCAGGCAATTCTCGATCTATCGCCACCAATGAACATTAAAGATGTGAAATCATTAAATGGAAGACTCACGGCCTTAGGAAGATTCTGTTCAAAGCTCCAAGAGAAGTCAATCCCATTCTTCAACATTCTAAGAAAAAACAAGAGATTCCAGTGGAGTCAAGAATGTGTAGAAGCCTTTGAAAGGATCAAGGAAATGCTCAGAGAATTGCCAAAATTGTCTGCCACAGATTGGGCGGTGGCGGCCGTGCTAAAATGGAGGAAGAGAAAAAAGAGATACCAGTATATTACACCAGAAAAATCCTAACTCCAGCGGAAAGTCGGTACACCAACATTGAAAAAATATTGTTTGCATTAGTCGTTGCATCCCGGAAGCTTCGACCTTATTTTCAGTCACACCAGATATTTGTTAGAACAAATTGGCCTCTAAAGCAGATAGCAAACAACCCGAATGCATCTGGACGAATGGTTAGTTGGACGGTTGAACTCACCCAGTACGAAATTCATTTTCTCCCTCGAACAGCTATAAAAGCACAGGCCTTGGCAGACTTTATAACCGAGACGACCTTTGCCCAAAGGCAGAGAGAGCCCGCAAACCCACATATCTTCTTAGTTGATGGAGCTCGATGTAAGACTGGGGCAGGAGCCGGAATAGTGGTCCAAACACCAGATGGAAGAACTCTTAACTTTGTGTTCCGGTTGGAATTTGAGGTAACAAATAATGAAGCAGAGTATGAGGCTCTCATACAGGGTTTGGAAATCGCCACTGCCCTAGGGGCAACAGGTTTTTCTTCTTATGAGACAGTAACTTCCATTCGTATCCTTATAAACTTGTCACGTACCTCCAAAAGGGGGGAAATGGAGCTTACCTCTTTAAATTCCTTGTGCAGAATTGGAAATATACTCAGACTCAATGTTGGTAGCGCGACAAAACGACAATATTTACAAGGTCAAAGAGGAGAAACTCGGGAGGTACTTGGCCAAAGTCCAAGAGACAAAGGCGAACTTTCAGAAATGCGAATTAAGGCATCTTCCCCGAGCGGAAAATATAGAGGCCGATGCGTTGGCCAAATTGGCTAGTATGGCCGAAAAAATGCCTAGTAAAGTCTGGATGGAGATAAAAGCGAAATCAAGTTTGGAAGAGGTCCGAGTGTGCACCATTGAAACGAACGCAATAGCCAACTTTTGGATGACACCCATCATTGAATACATTCAAGATGGAAGTTTGCCACAAGACGAGAAAGAAGCAACAAAGATAAAGCGAAGAGCTGCATCTTTCTTCATAGAGCACGGGCAACTCTACAAGAGGTCATTCGCAAGACCAGCGCTTAAGTGCGTCACCATAGAGGAGGGAGCAAGGCTCATGAAGGAGCTACATGAAGGAACCTACGGAAACCACCAGGGAAAAAGGGCAATAGTTCACAAAAGCCTAAGGCTGGGATACTACTGGCCGGAAATGAAAGAGCATTCTAAAGAATACATACAGAAATGCAGAAAATGCCAGGAACATGGACACAAGATACATAATCCTCCGGCCACACAGAAAGCTATATTATCCCCGATCCCGTTCGCCATGTGGGGGTTAGATATTGTTGGACCTTTCCCGGAAGCATCTCCCGGAAGGTACAGGTTCATCTATGTGGCCATTGATTACTTCACCAAGTGGGTAGAAGCCATGCCAACAATATCTATTACCGCGAGAAAGTCGCAGGACTTTATTTGGAAATACGTGGTCTACAGGTTTGGAATCCCAAAGATAATAATAACAGATAATGGAGCCCAGTTCAATTGCGGTAGCTTTCGGACATTCTGTGAGGAGTGGAAGATCGATTTGAGGTTCGCATCGGTCTCTCATCCACAGGCAAACGGTCAGGTAGAAAACGCAAATGGGCAAATTGTCAAGGCTATAAAAAAGAGGTTGGACAGCAAGAAAGGAGGATGGGCGGAATTGTTGCCTCAGATCCTTTGGTCCTATAGAACGACCAAAAAAGGGCCAACTGGAGAAACACCATATAGGTTAACCTATGGTCTAGAAGCAATCGTTCCGGCTGAGATCATAGTCCCATCAGTTAGATGGGAATCCTATGATGAGGAAAATAACGGTGAAGGGGTAAAAGACAGCCTGGATTTACTGGAAGAGACTAGGGTCATGGCTCAAGTCCGGATGGAAAGGGATAAGGCAATGGTGGAGAGATACTTTAACCAAAGAACAAGGGAAAGAAGTTTGGCTCCGGGCGAGCTGGTCCTCCGGGAGGTAAAGCAGCCAAAGAAGTTAGAGCCCCAATGGGAGGGACCATTTATAATTCAGCGGCGAACAGGGCAAGCCTCATATCGCCTGAAAAACAGCGAAGGATACGAATTGGCTCATTCTTGGCACGCCGAATGCCTTAAAAAGTTTTATGTATAAAAACATTTTGCACAAGAACAATAAAATGAGGTATTTTGTTGAAGCAAAGTTTTTTGAAATGTACCATCCGGCCAGTGTGCCTACAGGCTATCATGCCTTGAAATGTACCATCCGGCCAGCGTGCCTACAGGCTATCATGCCTTGAAATGTACCATCCGGCCAATGTGCCTACAGGCTATCATGCCTTGAAATGTACCATCCGGCCAGCGTGCCTACAGTGTCTAGAAATCTTCTTAAAAATAAAATTGAGCAAGAGTATAAGGACTTTTGTTGTAAACAAAAGGGGGCTTATAAAGCATTTGGAAGTCCGGTCGCTCCGGATAAAGCCAAATGAGAAATATATAAAGCCAACTCATAGAAAGAAACTTGAATCGATTAAGAAGTACAAAAGTAGTGGCAGGGGCAAAAACGTTAAGACATTGTCAAATTAGAAACCTAAAATACAACTATACAAGATCCCTACACTAAGAAATCACTTTTTCTGAAAAGCATTTATTCATTAGCAGGCTTCTTTGCAGTGGATCCTTCGACCGGATGAGACACGCTCTCCGCAGAATTAGATTTTCCAACGGCCTGATGAGAGCCAGCAACCCTTTGGCGCATACCACTATCAGGAGGAAGGAAGGAAGCCTGACCAGGCCCAAAGACTGTCTCACCAGGGAGACGACCGAACTTCTCAAAATCCTCAAGGAAGTTGCTCTTTCGAGCAACATTGTCAAACTCCAACTCACTATACAAATCGTCGTCCAAGACTTCCCCCCTCTTCAGAAAATACTTGGAGATGGTCTGGCGACATACATTAGTGATCTTCCGGCTCTGAGAACCGAAAGCCTTCTTCAAGTGGGCAATGATGGTTCCTTGCTTCTTCAGCTCCTCTTGGGTTCGACGGGCGTAGGCCGTATGCTTAGCAACATCTTCCTCAAGCTGTAGGACCTGAGCTCGGTAAAGATCGCGGTCAGAACCCGCAGCAGAAAGTTCCTCATTCAGCTTGTCAATACGATTGTTGAGTTTCTCGACATGTCTTAAAAGATTTTCAGAATCTGATTGAAAAAGGAAAAAAAAGAGTAGGATCAGTAAGAATAAAACATAAGGATAAGAACCGGCCGGAAAGAGACCGGTAAAACTCACCCTTTGTCGGGGCCTTAGCACTCTCGGATTGAAGGGAGGCCATGGCTTCCTCTAAAGCCTTCACCTTTTCCTCTAGAGAAGCCTTCTCGGCCCCAAGGGCAGCTTTGCCGGCAGAAAGAGCCGTGTTTTCTTCCATCAGGGACTACTTCTCTTGATCAAAGGCGGTCCGAGTCTGCTCATCCAGGGCGTCCTTTTCCTCGGCCAATCTAGTAAGCTCTTGAATGAGTTTGGCTTTGTCTTCCACTAAAGCCTCATTCTGTTGGGTCAAAGCCTTCATGTCCATCTCAAGGGACTCGGTCTCTTTCTCAAGAGCAGTCTTCAGATCCGCAAAATAAACCTTATCTAAAGTAAGGGAATCCACCTCCCTTTTGTGAGCAGCTTGTACCTGCCGCAACAAAACCTCCAAGTCAGTTAAAGCATGCGGAGGTATCGAGACATCCTTTTTGCTAGAAGCTTGGCTGTGTACCTGTTTTAAGATACTCTCGGTTCGAAGATTCTGGTTTCTCAAAACAAACATCACTTCCCGCAAATTCTTTAACTTCACTTCGTACTCATCTCGAAGGCGGACACACTCATGGCGAGATGATTGTAGCTCTTTGTTTAAAGTATCCGTCTTTTCTTTCACCTTGTGGTCAATCTCATAGTTTACAAGATCAATGTAGCTATCGTGGGAAGAGCGGGTCTGCCTCAACTCTACTTCAACATTGTTGGCCCGATTTTTCTCGTGTTGCAGGTCAGATTGGAGGTCCCGGGTTTGAACTTCAACACTTTGGGCCATTGACATAACCTAAAGGAGGCAAAGCATAAAAAGTTTAAAGAACACCGACAGGGTATAGGAGAATGGGAGAAGGATTGCACTAACCCGAAAAATGCCCTGCCACATTAGGTTGAAGACCTCTCCCATAGGAAGGGAGTGACGCATGATAGCATCGGCTCCTCCGCTCCCGGCCCTCAGTTTCTCCTTGGTCGCAGTAACAATGGACGGAGGGGCAAAGATCCCGTCCGGATGATCAGACAGCTTTATTGCTTCCTTCCAAGCGTCGGTGTATCGGGCAGTGTCCAAGGAAATCTTGCGCAGGGGTTGCCCAAGATAGTAGAACCATCCCTCCTTCTGGGAAGGGCCGGTGAAACTCCCCTGAACAGGAGGGGGTGGAGAGGAGGAAGAGGCAGCAGTGTCCTCCCTTTGTTTGCTTCGGAGCTCTGGGTTCTCGGGCACTGGTCGGTATTCTTTCACTTTCTCGTTTACTGATTCCTTGGCTCCAGGAGCATCACATGGAGCCTCGCTGCCTCCCTCAGCTTCGGAGACCTCCGTTAGGACAGCCTTCGGCTTTGATACAGTTTTCTTCTGGAGTTTTTGAGAACCGTGAGCCGGAACAGCAGCAGTGGGAAGGTCCGGGCCGCAAGCAACCTCGTTGTCAGTAACGGTTATGGGTGCGCCTTGAGAGCCTAAGAAAGAAAGGGTTAGCAAAGAATGTACAAAAGGGGGAGGCAAGAGTTTCCTTCAAATAAGAAAGAGCAATACGTAGGTCAGTCTCTTCCAAGACAGCACCGTGAGCCGGATCGGAAGAAAAATATCCTGCCAAGTCAGGAAACAATTCACAAATAGGAGTTGGATGACCAGACCCCTGCCCTGGGTGAAGGACAGACCCCAGGCCTGAATCAGGAGTAAGAGGGAGAGAGACGTGACGCCCAGACCTTGGACTCACAGGCCGAGTACCTGGCAAATCACCGTGCGGTCGGGTTGGGGACTCAGTTATTCTCTTTTTCTTCTGGCCGGATCGATCCTTGTCATTTTCACCTTTTTGCCTCTTCTTAGAGGAAGAGGCATCCCCAAGGAGTCTTGTGGACGCATCGACAGCCACATCAATAGACGCATAGTAATCAACTTGCTCGTCACCCATTTTGAAATTAACAAAATTCCAACTGTTGAAGGGCCCCACCTTATCCCCTCTAGAAAAGAAATCTACCAGAGCAACGCAAAGAGTAAGAAGATGGTAAAAGGTAAAAGATTTAGGTAAAATTGATTAAATAAGGCTTACTGTGGTATTTCTTCAGTGAGACCAGGCGCGCCGGAGTGAAAAATTCGGAAACTGTAGGCTGCTTGTTGCTCACCATCTTCAAAATTTTCGAGATGGGCATTTCTTGCGCCAGGGAAGGTGGGCAGCTGAATTGGCCTTTCGGGATCGAGGAGCAGTAAGGAACTCCCAAAAATCGGCCTGGTGGTGGGACAATGACGAGCCATCGGGAGTTCCACCTGGAAGACGCTTTTTTGTAGTCAAAAAGAGAAAAGCCGGCCTTCGCCTTGATCGTCAGGCTGTCCGGATGTCCCTTGTGGAGTAAAATTGGGCGAACTCGGTTGCTTCCACCCGAATTTTGTTCTCCTCACAAAGTAGAACATAGGCGTGGAGGTAGGAAATTGCCTTTGGGTGTAGGTGGGCAAGCACGCAGCAACGCCGAATAAGGAAACCCAGAACGAATGGGTGAGGGGGCACAGTCAGGCCACGAGAGAAAAAATCCGCATAAACGGCGTATCCAAGCCCAAAATCGTCGTGGGGATGTGAATCGGAAGAAGGAAGGTAGATGCGAGTACCTTGTGGGACTTCGACATCCTTTAGGCAGGAGAGAAGGGAAGCAGTGTCCAAGGAGGATGAGGAAGGCTCCCGATCGGCGGAGGAGGGAGCGGTAGATTTCAGGTAGGAAGGGCGAAACCCCTGGGGCGAAAAGGTACCTTGAATCGCCTCTTTCGCAGGAACAAAATTAGTCGCTGCCTTGTTCTTCCTCGAGCTAGAAGAAGCCATTGAGGAAGATGAACGAAGGAAAACAGTGAGACAGGGGGGATGGAGAAGAAGTTCGGAAACGAAGCGTAAGGAGGTAATGGCGAAGACTGAAGTGGGTAAAGGGGAGAGAAGGTATCAAAGATAAAGCCTGGAGTTTTGAAGAAAACGGTTCCCGCTCGGCCAATAAAGATTAATAAAATAAGGACTCTGCATCTTCCTGGAAAAGGGACGCTGACGTAAAGTGTCTCCGAAAATTCTACATCGAAAAGGCGCGAGGCACGGGCAAGTTTTCTTTCCTTTAAAAAAATAAAAAAAAAGAGCAAGGAAGACTTGTGGGACTACAACTGAGGAAAGAAGAAAGTCAGTCCGAAAGGTCGCAAAAAACTAAAGACAGACAAAGGTTTTTCTCAAAAACATGCCAAAAAAAGGAAAAGTTCTACTTTTACATTCCGGGAATCAAAAGTAGAACTTGTGGGACTGATGAAGAGGGAAAAGTATGAGAGTAAAATAAGAAAGACATCCGGTCCCCTAAGGCTAGAAGGGAAACCCTAGATAGTGTAAGGCCGGAACACGTTCCGGCCAAATAGGCAGTCAAATATCTCATTTATGTACAAATGCCAGCCTGGCAACCAAAAAGAACGACAGGCTGGCAACCCCCGATCTAACAATGTAAACACTATAAATAAGAGAACACCCCCCCGAAAAGAGGGACAGGTTCAACACTTTTGCACAATTCATACGTCTTCTCTTCTCGAAAAAGCTCCCCCCTGTGTGATTGATTTAGGATCAGGTACGCAGTTAGATTAACCGAAGAACAGGAGGGAGGGTACTTTCTTACCTTTTCAGTCGGTCGGGCTAAAATTCGCCTGTAACGAAACTTACTGGAATGGACCGACCTTGGGACCGGACATACAAGGTCGGTCGGCTCTAGAATTTCGAAACCAAAACTTACTGGAATGGACCGACCTTGGGACCGGACTTGCAAGGTCGGTCGGCCCTGAAATTTTCCAGCGTAATCCCTTACTGACTTCGACCGACCTTGGGACCGGACTTGTAAGGTTTGTCGGGTCTTACAAAAAAAAAATTAAATTAAACTAAATAATATATATATATATGTATACCCACATATACATATGTACATATATGTAGGTATACCAATGTTAAGTAAGGAAAGGAACTTAAAGTAATGAAGAGTATGCAAGTAATGTGTAAGTGTAAGAATGGAAAGGACTTAGTAAGTGTGACTTAGGAAACGTAAGAGGAAATCGAATTAAGTTAATGATAGTTAAATTAATCACTCGAACATATGTATGTTATAGGACTTGATTTGTGAGCACCGAAGGAACGTTGGGATACAAGTACAACGGTGAACGGTATGAATTCCTCATGCCCCGTATGCTATCTTGGTTACTCTGATTTGTGTGTTGTGTGCTAATTGATCACCAAATAAGATAAATGCATGAATCGGAGTTACTATGCATACTTGTGAATATGTAGTGTGGTATGTTGTGTATATTTTCTTCAACTCTTAGTTTGTATAATTCATGAAATGAATGGAAGATAACGAATGTGTGTATGTATGATACATTGTATTGTGACCGAATGTGTTGACTTTGGACTTCTAACTTATTCCTAACAAGCTAACCATTCTAACTTAAAATGGTAATTAAATTGGAATGAGTAGAAGTCTGATATAGTTTCGGCCACGCGTGAGGATGAGGAGACACAAGAGGTTGGATCCGATTCCTGACTCTTAAACTGGTCCGCGGCCTAAATCCCTTAAGTGGGTAGCATCCCGGATTGGTGAGTTAAGTAAATCCCGGTGGTGGGACGGTGTAGTCCCCGGGCCGGAGGTCATACCGACTTAACTTGAGCATAAGTAAGTAAGTAAGAATGAGTAAGTAAAGTAAGTGAAAGTAAGCATGTGCAAGTAAGAGAAAGTAAGTGAAATGAGTAAACAACATTCCGATTAACCCGGATGCGTAACTTGGCTAACATCGCGAAGGTAAGTATTGTATGCACTATTGTATTGATGCCTTGGATTGTGTAAAGAAATGTGTATGCATGTACGTTGTATGAAAAGCATGTATGTATGAAATTAATGAACCGCATGTTTAGTGGACGTCAACTAGTCGGCGTGCCCTAGCTAGCACGCGGTATATGCGGAGTTTATGCGCAGCTTTTGCTGAGCCCCTTGGGGTGATGTTTTTACTACACGCAGGTACGAGAGAAGGATGAAGGCCGTGAAGAGATGTAGCTAGTTTCGTTAGTCTTCTTTTGATTGTAAATAATGAAATATGAATGGTGTACTAAGTAGTACACGACTTTAGGTTTTTGATTAGCCAGTGTACCATGGGGTACACCTTTTTGGATATTGATAGGATGGAGATTGGGTATAGATGAGTAGTTGGTAGAAACTCATTCTTTTGGAAGGATTGGAAAGGGGAATGTAATTGAATACACTTTAAATACTCGGTGATCCAGGATTCTAAGTATTTATGTTTTTGGAATGGGTAAGTAACTGTAGTAGCTCGGTATACTTTGAACATCAGACCGTGACTGTAAGTAGCGTCAGCCTTGCTAGCTGTATGGGCGGTTAGCGGCGTTGTATCACCCGCCGTAGTAATAGTAGTAATTCCGCTGCGAACTGGTAGGATTAACAGGACGATTAGACGGTAAGAATAGGATTAACGGTAGGGGTGTTACATAGTGGATGATGAAAGTTCTAAGAAAAGAACTCAAGAGAAGAGTAAAATTCATATAAAGGACCATCTAAGTCTCCTTTAGAGATAGTCGATCCACAATATGAGGATCCGGCCTAATTTGAGAAAATGTCCCGAACATAAAAGTATTCGATAAGTTGGGTAAAACCTTAAATCTGAGAATATTAGACATTGAGAATTCCCTAAGCTAATAGAGGATATCGAGAGAGATACTTCTAGGTTAATCTATGAGATTATGTATTAACTCTGAGAGAGGAGTTTTGGGAAATTGAGTATTCTAGTAGAGAAACGAATATTTGAGAATTTGAGGAGCTAAGTGTGTAGTTCTGTTTGATAGTCGAACATTCCCACCATGCTCGACCTAGAGTAGGGTCGAAACCGAGGAATTAAAACTTGTATTTGAAAGCCCGGTGGTGAGTCTTGTGCATGACTCTACCCAGAGGTTATGGGTAATGACTTAAAAGATATCTCTTGAGAATTCGATTGAGCTTGAGAATTTGAGAGTTGAAGTTTGAGAACTTGAGGATTGAGTTAAGAATTGAGAATTAGAGTTGTAGAACTTGATTGAGAATGATAATAAGAGAGCTTGAGTAAGAGTAACCCAAGAGTATGGATAAGACAATGAACAAGTGACTAAGGCATTAGTGAGGTAGAAACCCACAAGGCCTAAGAGTAAGTTAATATGGGCTAACAACCTTGTTGTGTTAGTTAGGGATTATATTCCATAAATGAATGTTGAATACTTGTGTTAGTGTACATATATAATGTATTGCTATCTTGCATGTTGATTGAATTAAAATGAATCCCATGCTCTCGACAAAGTAGTCGGTGTACCCCCGTTAGCACGCGGGGTATGTAAATTTCATGCCAGCAATTTGCCAAGCCCCTAGGGGCGCTGTTTTCACTTGCCAGATACCTTGGAGCCGAATTCCATTCGAGAGTAGGACGGGGTTGTTACTTTAGCACGGGTAGTGGATTAAGAAATTATATTTGTTTGTATTGATGAATTATAAGTCCGAAATGTTATCGGCAATCTTGAGAATTGAAGAAACTTGGTATAGATTCGATTTAAGGATTGTATTGATATTTGATTTGGTAAAGGACTGTAATGTAGTAGTGTTGTTTGATTACTCGGTATATTCAAGTTCATCAGACCGATAGTAGATTTGTAATTGGATTTGGCCTTGTTAGTCACGTGGGTGACTAACAGCATTGTATCACCCACCGGTTGTAGTTTGAATTCCGCTGCTTTGTTATTGATAATTGAGACGGGTTAGGAGATAATGCCTTGATTAACGGTAGGGGTGTTTCAAGAAGTCCACTGGCGCATTATCACGCTAAGCCTGCCTCTGGATAATCTGCCACAGACTCACAGTTAGCTCTTGAAGTTGTCTTAATAGGTCGTTCCCTTCCATGTCAGTTTGCCGAGCTCGACTTCTGGTATGATAACTGTAGGTAGTTCTTTTTGTTTGTCTCGTGCCCCTAGGAGTTGTACCTGAACTTCTGACCATAAACCCCTGGATTGTTATTAGTTTACACACTTACAATATAATAGGGTGTGAGCCCCTATACTCGCGATAGCCAATATTATTCCCCAATATTTAATATAATCCAGTGCAACTCACTATATATGAAATACCCATGAATTTTGGCTTAGGATTAAATTAGTATATAGTCGGGAATGATATGAGTAAGATTAATAAAGGCCCAGAGAAGCAATATATATATATAGATATATTTACATCCGTTTCAAATAACGTTATTATGTTCAAGAATACAAATTCGATTTTACTTCCTCCTAAAATAATTTCCTCTTCCTAACTTATTTATACAGCTATTGTGTATTTATTCCTCTATCTATTTATTTAGATAATCCTTTCTAATCCTTATTAACGGTAAACCAGCCTTCTTCTATTCTATTTTTACCCAAACAATATTTAATTATTCCCTTGATTCAGAATCTAGATCCTTCCATGACTTTTAAAGGTTATTTAATTACTTGATTTTCAGATTGATATTATTGTTGTTATTATTTTACAAACTATTTTTCAGTTCTCTCGCTCCTTTTAAAATCAAATGTATTTATTAACTTATTTCAATCTTATCATAATAATTATTTTCTATTTAATCCCACGATCTCCTTCATCTTCAATACGCCGTCACAACACTCTTCTCTTTCTTCAAGCTTCCAACCCCTTTTGAATTCACGCTCTTATTCTCCAACGTCGTTAGGCCGCTTTTCTGGTGCCGGTTCTTGTAGAAGGGTAAGGGGAATCCGTTGGTAAGGTTAGGTTATTAATTCCTTGGTTTGAGTAGGTCCTGATTTTATTTCTGTTTGCAATTCTAGACACCGAATTCCCTGATGAACGCTACTGCTGACCTTGCTGAGTGATTCGGTGACTGTGAGCGTATCCAGGTAAATGTTGTGCTCAACATTCTTACCTCTGTGTTTTGTGATTATCGAAGATTTGGATTTACTGTGGTTTTGAGATTGTGGAAGTTTGGGAATTATTTCCCCGTGAGTATTCTGGTGTGATGTTTTGCGAAAGGGTTTGACTAAATGTTTTGGGAGACTTTCCTTGAATTGGTTATTGGATTGATTGGTACCTTCTGGTGCTCCGTGTAAATTATTGTTGCCTTATGGCGCTCCGTGTGATTATTGGTACTATGTACCCCGTGGATATTCTTATTACTTTTGCCTGCAGACATTACTTGCAGTTAAGCTCTAATGATCTACTCCTTTGGGTCATAAGTTACCTTCTGGGGGGTGTGCACACTTAAGGACGTAGAGTGAGGTGGGATTCTAATTATTGCGACCCGGATTGGGGTCGTCCGTGTAAACCATTGATTTAATTCCTGGAAAGTTCTCCCCTGAAATGTGTTGTTAATGGTGGTTTGGTGTTGGTAAAGCTGGATATTATTATGGTGTGAGTTAATGTTTTGCAAATGTAAATGGGTTTCAAAATGTATTTTACAGGTTGAGACAATGTTTACTCAGTTTCACTGATTTGCGCGATCCCTTCACGTTTTCCATTGTTGTTTTATGATCGCAGGTACTCATGGCTGAATTGGGGTTTGGGACGCGCTGTCACATAGTTTATGACGACTGAATAAATGCTACATTGAACAAGTTGAGTTATGTTTTGGAATCGTTATGTTTTATCAGTTTTGGAATCGTTTTGGTTTTGGTTAGTGGTTTAAGCCTGAGCACTCTTTGTTAGAGTGTGGCGGTAACGCCCTTGGGGATTTTGCTATTTCCGCTGCTAACTAGTTGAAGTTTTTACTCGATTAATTCTTTAAGAAGTCTTGGATATGTTGGAAAGTTACTTATTGTTTAAGAGATCTTTCAGAGGCATCTATGTCGTTATTTGAAGTACTGGAGTTACTACAATGGCCTTCTTTTGTTGCTAAGTTATTGTGAGTAATTTGGTGTTGAATTGGTCCTGTTTTAGCATTTTTGGGTGTATATCAGGACCTGTCCGAACATCCGTCCGGACATCCATGTTCGGACAGGCCACGAAAGTTTTAAAGGCTTTCTGTTTTGGTGTGTCCGAACTTCGGTCCGAACATTGAAGTTCGGACACGCCACGTTAATTTTTCTCAGACTTTTCCAACTTACTTGTGTCCGAACTTCTACGTCCGGACACAAGTTCGGACACCTCTGGTTTTTCAATCCCTTCAACTCTCGACTTGTGTCCGAACATCAATGTCCGGACACAAGTTCGGACAGATGGATTTCTACAGTTTAAATGTCTCGGCTTGTGTCCGAACTTCCCATGTCCGGACACAAGTTCGGACCAGACTTGTTTTGCACCAGTAGGGCTCGTTTGGAGTCCGTTTTTAAAGCCGTTTTCACCGTTAGCTTTGTTATTTCATTACCTATGTTTTGAGAAAAAATCCAGGGTGTTACAAGGTGGTATCAGAGCCGTGTTAGGTAAATAAGATAAAATTTGGATTATAAAGGAACTAAAATGTGGGGTAAGCCGTTTGGGGGAATTGTGGTGCCTGCGATGTTGCGTATGTGATATTATACTGCATGTATGTTGGAGCCCATTCTCTGTGTATGTACTACCCTGATTGTGATGATGTTAGTATAACTGATTGAGTATTGTGTACTGGTATTGGAGTTATTAGATGTGCTAACTCCTAATATGGGGTAGAGACTTAATATATGGGGATGCGGGTCAATGCTGCTTACCTTGCTTAGTATATGTAATCAGGAGTTCGAATAGAGCTCTAGGGAGTGCAGGACTGGCTGACAGACTGAGTTTCCCATACCACACCAGAAGCAGGAGTCGCCAAACTCACATGGCCGCCAACGACCCGATGAGGCAGTTGCAGGAGTTGGCTCTCAACTTGGGACAAATAGTCCAGAGGCAGGCGCAGAGGGATAATGTGCCAGAGGACTACACCAAGAGAATTGCCCATCTGAAGCCCACGCCCTTCAAGGGAGAGGAAGACCCAGTGCTACTTGAAGACTGGATAAGGGAATTTGACAAGATCTCTGAAGCAGTCAATTGCCCAGCAAACCGGAGGGTAAACGCAGCAGTGTATTATTTCAAGAGTGAGGCAGACATCTGGTGGTCCGCCAACAGGGATGTACTACTAGCTGGACCTGATTTTGGTTGGGATGGCCTGAAGGAGGCCATGAGGAGACGCTTCTACCCCGAGCATGTCAGAATGCAGAAATATTTGGAGTTCTCAGAACTCAAGCAGTTATCTCTGAGTGTCAAGGAGTACCATTCGAAGTTCCTGGAGCTGGCCAGGTTTGCTCCTACGATGGTTCCCGACGAGGCGTCGAAGGTGCAGAGGTTTGGAGGACATGCTTCGTGCATGTGTGATGGATTTTCAGGGTTCGTGGGCTGATATGCTACACCTGATAGAGTTTTCCTATAATAACAGTTATCACACCAGCATCAGGATGGCTCCTTATGACGCCCTGTATGGGAGAAAGTGTAGGACACCGTTATGCTGGAGCGACATTAGTGAGACTATTGTTTTGGGGCCCCAGTTGATTGAAGAGACTATGGAGCAAGTCCGGATGCTTCAGAGACGAATGAAGGCAGCCCAGGACAGGCAGAAGTCCTATGCCGATCTCAAGCGCAGACCAGAGGAATTCGAGGTGGGAGATAAAGTTTTCTTGAAAGTATCTCCTATGAGAGGAGTAACCAGGTTCGGGAAGAAAGGGAAGCTCAGCCCCAAATTCGTTGGACCATATGAGATCTTGGAGAGAGTTGGAGAGGTGGCTTACCGTTTAGCACTTCCTTGTGAACTAAGAAAAGTTCACAATGTCTTCCATGTTTCCCAGCTGAAGCGGTGTGTTCCCGATCCTTTGCATGTGTTACAGCCAGAGGTCTTGGAGCTGGAGCAGAATCTATCTTATGAGGAGTACCCCATCAGACTAATGGACACTAAGACCAGGGAGAAGCGATCGAAGTCCATCCGTATGGTCAAGGTCTTATGGTCTAATCATGGAACCGAGGAGGCTACGTGGGAGGTAGAAGAGGAGATGAGGAAGAAATACCCACAACTCTTCGAGCAGGTAACCGTTTAAGACTTATGTCAAGTTCAGTTGGATTCAACTTTCGGTTTCAGTCTTGTGGTTGGAGTATCACCTAGACTTAGCTTCGAGGGCGAAGCTTTCTTTTAAGGGGGATGAGATGAAATACCCGTGAATTTTGGCTTAGGATTAAATTAGTATATAGTCGGGAATGATATGAGTAAGATTAATAAAGGCCTAGAGAAGCAATATATATATATCGATATATTTACATCCGTTTCAAATAACGTTATTATGTTCAAGAATACAAATTCGATTTTACTTCCTCCTAAAATAATTTCCTCTTCCTAACTTATTTATACAGCTATTGTGTATTTATTCCTCTATCTACTTATTTAGATAATCCTTCTTAATCCTTATTAACGGTAAACCAGCCTTCTTCTATTCTATTTTTACCCAAACAATATTTAATTATTCCCTTGATTCAGAATCTAGATCCTTCCATGACTTTTAAAGGTTATTTAATTACTTGATTTTCAGATTGATATTATTGTTGTTATTATTTTACAAACTATTTTTCAGTTCTCTCTCTCCTTTTAAAATCAAATGTATTTATTAACTTATTTCTATCTTATCATAATAATTATTTTCTATTTAATCCCACGATCTCCTTCATCTTTAATACGCCGTCACAACACTCTTCTCTTCTTCAAGCTTCCAACCCCTTTTGAATTCACGCTCTTATTCTCCAACGTCGTTAGGCCGCTTTTCTGGTGCCGGTTCTTGTAGAAGGGTAAGGGGAATCCGTTGGTAAGGTTAGGTTATTAATTCCTTGGTTTGAGTAGGTCCTGATTTTATTTCTGTTTGCAATTCTAGACACCGAATTCCCTGACGAACGCTACTGCTGACCTTGCTGAGTGATTCGGTGACTGTGAGCGTATCCAGGTAAATGTTGTGCAACATTCTTACCTCTGTGTTTTGTGATTATCGAAGATTTGGATTTACTGTGGTTTGAGATTGTGGAAGTTTTGGAATTATTTCCCCTGAGTATTTCTGGTGTGATGTTTTGCGAAAGGGTTTGACTAAATGTTTTGGGAGACTTTCCTTGAATTGGTTATTGGATTGATTGGTACCTTCTGGTGCTCCGTGTAAATTATTGGTGCCTTATGGCGCTCCGTGTGATTATTGGTACTATGTACCCCGTGGATATTCTTATTACTTTTGCCTGCAGACATTACTTGCAGTTAAGCTCTAATGATCTACTCCTTTGGGTCATAAGTTACCTTCTGGGGGATGTGCACACTTAAGGACGTAGAGTGAGGTGGGATTCTAATTATTGCGACCCGGATTGGGGTCGTCCGTGTAAACCATTGATTTGATTCCTAGAAAGTTCTCCCCTGAAATGTGTTGTTAATGGTGGTTTGGTGTTGGTAAAGCTGGATATTATTATGGTGTGAGTTAATGTTTTGCAAATGTAAATGGGTTTCAAAATGTATTTTACAGGTTGAGACAATGTTTACTTAGTTTCACTGATTTGCGCGATCCCTTCGCGTTTTCCATTGTTGTTTTATGATCGCAGGTACTCATGGCTGAATTGGGGTTTGGGACGCGCTGTCACATAGTTTAGGACGACTGAATAAATGCTACATTGAACAAGTTGAGTTATGTTTTGGAATCGTTATGTTTTATCAGTTTTGGAATCGTTTTGGTTTTGGTTAGTGGTTTAAGCCTGAGCACTCTTTGTTAGAGTGTGGCGGAACGCCCTTGGGGATTTTGCTATTTCCGCTGCTATCTAGTTGAAGTGTTTTACTCGATTAATTCTTTAAGAAGTCTTGGATATGTTGGAAAGTTACTTATTGTTTAAGAGATCTTTCAGAGGCATCTATGTCGTTATTTGAAGTACTGGAGTTACTACAATGGCCTTTCTTTTGTTGCTAAGTTATTGTGAGTAATTTGGTGTTGAATTGGTCCTGTTTTAGCATTTTTGGGTGTATATCAGGACCTGTCCGAACATCCGTCCGGACATCCATGTTCGGACAGGCCACGAAAGTTTTAAAGGCTTTCTGTTTTGGTGTGTCCGAACTTCGGTCCGAACATTGAAGTTCGGACACGCCACGTTAATTTTTCTCAGACTTTTCCAACTTACTTGTGTCTGAACTTCTAAGTCCGGACACAAGTTCGGACACCTCTGGTTTTTCAATCCCTTCAACTCTCGACTTGTGTCCGAACATCAATGTCCGGACACAAGTTCGGACAGATGGATTTCTACAGTTTAAATGTCTCGGCTTGTGTCCGAACTTCCCATGTCCGGACACAAGTTCGGACCAGACTTGTTTTGCACCGTAGGGCTCGTTTGGAGTCCGTTTTTAAAGCCGTTTTCACCGTTAGCTTTGTTATTTCATTACCTATGTTTTGAGGCAAAATCCAGGGTGTTACAAGGTGGTATCAGAGCCGTGTTTGGTAAATAAGATAAAATTTGGATTATAAAGGAACTAAAATGTGGGGTAAGCCGTTTGGGGGAATTGTGCCTGCGATGTTGCGTATGTGATATTATACTGCATGGATGTTGGAGTCCATTCTCTGTGTATGTACTACCCTGATTGTGATGATGTTAGTATAACTGATTGAGTATTGTGTACTGGTATTGGAGTTATTAGATGTGCTAACTCCTAATATGGGGTAGAGACTTAATATATGGGGGATGCGGGTGAATGTGCTTACCTTGCTTAGTATATGTAATCAGGAGTTCGAATAGAGCTCTAGGGAGTGCAGGACTGGCTGACAGACTGAGTTTCCCATACCACACCAGAAGCAGGAGTCGCCAAACTCAGATGGCCGCCAACGACCCGATGAGGCAGTTGCAGGAGTTGGCTCTCAACTTGGGACAAATAGTCCAGAGGCAGGCGCAGAGGGATAATGTGCCAGAGGACTACACCAAGAGAATTGCCCATCTGAAGCCCACACCCTTCAAGGGAGAGGAAGACCCAGTGCTACTTGAAGACTGGATAAGGGAATTTGACAAGATCTTTGAAGCAGTCAATTGCCCAGCAAACCGGGAGGGTAAACGCAGCAGTGTATATTTCAAGAGTGAGGCAGACATCTGGTGGTCCGCCAACAGGATGTACTACTAGCTGGACCTGATTTTGGTTGGGATGGCCTGAAGGAGGCCATGAGGAGACGCTTCTACCCCGAGCATGTCAGAATGCAGAAATTTTGGAGTTCTCAGAACTCAAGCAGTTATCTCTGAGTGTCAAGGAGTACCATTCGAAGTTCCTGGAGCTGGCCAGGTTTGCTCCTACGATGGTTCCCGACGAGGCGTCGAAGGTGCAGAGGTTTGTGGGTGGGCTAAACTGGAGTCTGCAGGAGGCCCTCAGCGTGCTGACTATCCCGACGCTTCAAGATGCGTACGGGAAAGCTGCTAACCTATACAGGGTGCAGCAGAAGAGGAAGGAGGTCTTGGCTGGTAATAAGAGGAAGGTGGAAGGAGGAGATGAACCCCGGGGACGGGAGGACCAGTCCCACAGACATCATCAGCAGGAGAAGAGGTGGAAGCCTTACTCGGACCGCAGAGACGGGAGGCCGAGACATGGGGGAGATCACAGAGGTGACCAGAGACGAGGTGACCAGTCCCAGCACCAGTCTCAGAGAGGAGAGACTAGACCGGAGAGACACTTCTACTGCAAGAGGTGCAACAAGGACCACCCAGGAAAAGATTGTGAGGGGAACTTGGTCACTTGCTTTCGTTGTGGTAGGCGGGGACACCGATTGTTCGAGTGTCTTCAGAGTCCCCAGGGAGGCAGCCAGCAGAGAAGTTACAATGGTGACCGTTCATTCAGGCAGCCCGACCAGCAGGGCAGAGGCCCGAATCAAAATCAGCGCGGGGACGCTCCTCAGCGTAATAATGGAGAAGGCGGCAATGGTGGCAATAGAGGCCAAGGGGAGTACCGAGGCAACCAGCAGCGGGCTCCAGGGAAGATCAATGTGATGAGCCGGGCCGAAGCTGAGGCCGAGGCAGAGGTGTTAGCAGGTACCTTTTCTGTTCATGGTACTTCAGCTCATGTTTTGTTCGATACCGGAGCTTCTATTCTTTCATTTCTGAGGAATTTGCTAAGAAATTGGGTCTAGAAACTTGTAAGACTTCTACCATAGCAGTATCTATACCCTCGGGGCGGGTTATTTCTTGTAATGCTGTATTGAAAGATGTGGGGGTAGACATAAAGGGGGAGATATTTGTAATTGACCTGATCCAGTTCGTCCTCCCCGACTTCGATATTATTTTGGGGATGGACTGGCTAAGCAAGTATAAGGGAAGATCGATTGTGGAGAGCAGAAGATCGTTCTGAGAGGACCAACGGGCCGAAGAGTCTCCTACAGTAGCATGGAGAAGACACCGGGAGTAAAGATAGTTTCAGCTATGTCAATTCTCTCCCAAGTGAAGAAGGGACAGCAGGCATATCTCTGCCATGTCCAGGATTTGAGACAAGCGTCGAGCCCATTAGAAGAGATTCGGGTGGTGAATGAGTTCCCTGACGTCTTTCCAGATGAGATTCCGGGTATGCCGCCAGACAGGGAGGTAGAGTTCAGCGTCGACCTTGTGCCAGGAGCAGCGCCTATCTCCAAGGCCCCATACCGTATGGCGCCATCAGAATTGAAGGAACTGAAAGTCCAATTGGAGGAGTTATTGGAGAAGGGGTACATTCGCCCGAGTGTATCGCCATGGGGAGCTCCTGTCTTGTTCGTAAAGAAGAAGGATGGGAGCATGAGGCTGTGCATAGACTACCGAGAGCTGAACCAGATTACTGTGAAGAACCGATATCCCTTGCCCAGAATCGACGACCTTTTCGACCAGCTTCAGGGTGCAGGAGTCTTCTCCAAGATAGACCTGAGGTCGGGGTACCACCAGTTACGTGTTGCAGAAAAGGATATTCCGAAGACGGCCTTCAGGACCAGGTATGGGCATTTTGAGTTTCTGGTGATGCCCTTTGGGTTGACGCGCCGGCAGTTTTCATGGACCTCATGAACCGGATCTTTAATCCCTTTCTAGACCGGTTTGTGGTGGTTTTTATAGACGACATCCTCATCTACTCTAAGGATGAGGAAGAGCACGAGGAGCACCTGAGATCAGTTTTGCAGATTTTGAGAGAGCAGCAGCTTTACGCCAAACTGACCAAGTGTGATTTCTGGTTGGATCGAGTGGCATTCCTAGGCCACATCGTCACCAAAGAAGGAATTTCAGTGGATCCGGCCAAGTCCAAGCAGTGAAAGAGTGGCCAACACCGAGTAATCTGACAGAGGTTCGTAGCTTCCTGGGTCTAGCAGGATACTATAGAAGGTTTGTGAAGGATTTCTCAAAGATAGCTAGACCGCTCACGAATCTCATGAAGAAAGTAACCAAGTTTCAGTGGGATGATGACTGTGAGAAAGCGTTTCAGACATTGAAGGAAAGGTTACCACAGCCCCAGTGTTGACCTTGCCTTCGGGGACAGACGGATTTGAGGTTTTCAGCGATGCTTCCAAGTATGGCTTGGGATGTGTCTTGATGCAGCATGGGAAAGTCATAGCCTACGCATCGAGACAACTGAAGGAGTACGAGACCAGGTATCCGACGCACGATCTAGAGCTTGCAGCAGTAGTCTTTGCCCTGAAGATTTGGAGGCACTACCTCTACGGTGTATCCTGCAAGATCTACACCGACCATAAAAGCCTCAAGTACATTTCACTCAGAAGGAACTAAACATGAGGCAGAGGAGATGGTTGGAGCTGATCAAGATTATGATCTGGAGATTTATACCATGAAGGAAAGTCCAACCTAGTGGCCGATGCTCTGAGTAGGAAGAAGAGTCATTCTGTGAATTCGATATGGGTTCTTCCAGACGAGTTAGTTCGTGATTTCGAGAAGCTAACTTAGAAGTGATGGAGGCGGGAGGAGTAGAGCGTGAGGTGAGGTTGTACCACATGAGTGTCTCTTCCGACATCTATGGAGAGATACTCAAAGGACAGCCTGGTGATGCGAAGTTGGAGCGCATCAAGGATAAGATGAAGGAAGGGAAAGCTGAGGGGTTTGAGACCCACAGTGACGGCAGTCTGAGGTTTAGAGGCCGATGGTGTGTACCTCAGGGGTGCGTGGAGGTAAAGGAGAGGCTGATGAGGGAGGCTCATAATACTCCTTATTCAGTTCATCCGGGCGGTGATAAGTTGTATAAGGACCTAAAGAAGATGTTTTGGTGGCCTAATATGAAGAGAGAAGTTGCAGAGTTTGTGTCGAAGTGTCTTACCTGTCAGAAGGTCAAATTCGAACACAAGAGGATGGGAGGTTTACTGCAGCCGTTGGAGGTTCCAAAGTGGAAGTGGGACTCCATCTCCATGGACTTCGTGATGGGTTTACCACCAGCGAAGGGAGGGGTCAATCAGATTTGGGTAATATGGACCGACTCACTAAGTCTGCACGGTTCATACCCATGAAGAAGACGTGGTCCATGAGCCAGTTGGTGGATGCTTACATCAGAAATGTGGTGAGATATCATGGGGTACCTGAGACCATTATTTCAGACAGAGACTCGAGGTTTTTAGCCCACTTCTGGCAGCAATTTCAGAAGGCATGGGTACCAAGTTGAAGTTGAGTACTGCGTTTCATCCAGCCACTGATGGTCAGACCGAGAGAACCATCCAGACCTTGGAGGACATGCTTCGTGCATGTGTGATGGATTTTCAGGGTTCGTGGGCTGATATGCTACACCTGATAGAGTTTTCCTATAATAACAGTTATCACACCAGCATCAGGATGGCTCCTTATGAGGCCCTGTATGGGAGGAAGTGTAGGACACCGTTATGCTGGAGCGACATTAGTGAGACTATTGTTTTGGGGCCCCAGTTGATTGAAGAGACTATGGAGCAAGTCCGGATGATTCAGAGACGAATGAAGGCAGCCCAGGACAGGCAGAAGTCCTATGCCGATCTCAAGCGCAGACCAGAGGAATTCGAGGTGGGAGATAAAGTTTTCTTGAAAGTATCTCCTATGAGAGGAGTAACCAGGTTCGGGAAGAAAGGGAAGCTCAGCCCCAAATTCGTTGGACCATATGAGATCTTGGAGAGAGTTGGAGAGGTGGCTTACCGTTAGCACTTCCTTGTGAACTGGGAAAAGTTCACAACGTCTTCCATGTTTCCCAGCTGAAGCGGTATGTTCCCGATCCTTTGCATGTGTTACAGCCAGAGGTCTTGGAGCTGGAGCAGAATCTATCTTATGAGGAGTACCCCATCAGACTAATGGACACTAAGACCAGGGAGACACGATCGAAGTCCATCCGTATGGTCAAGGTCTTATGGTCTAATCATGGAACCGAGGAGGCTACGTGGGAGGTAGAAGAGGAGATGAGGGAGAGAAGAAGAAATACCCACAGCTCTTCGAGCAGGTAACCGTTTAAGACTTATGTCAAGTTCAGTTGGATTCAACTTTCGGTTTCAGTCTTGTGGTTGGAGTATCACCTAGACTTAGCTTCGAGGGCGAAGCTTTCTTTTAAGGGGGATGAGATGAAATACCCGTGAAATTTGGCTTAGGATTAAATTAGTATATAGTCGGGAATGATATGAGTAAGATTAATAAAGGCCCAGAGAAGCAATATATATATATCGATATATTTACATCCGTTTCAAATAACGTTATTATGTTCAAGAATACAAATTCGATTTTACTTCTCCTAAAATAATTTCCTCTTCCTAACTTATTTATACAGCTATTGTGTATTTATCCTCTATCTATTTATTTAGATAATCCTTCCCAATCTTATAGGTAACAGCCTTCTTCTATTATTTTAATCAGATAAATATTTAATTATTCCTTGATTCAGAATCTAGATCCTTCCATGACTTTTAAAGGTTATTTAATTACTTGATTTTCAGATTGATATTATTGTTGTTATTATTTTACAAACTATTTTCAGTTCTCTCTCTCCTTTTAAAATCAAATGTTTATTAACTTATTTCTATCTTATCATAATAATTATTTTCTATTTAATCCACGATCTCCTTCATCTTCAATACGCCGTCACAACTCTTCTCTTTCTTCAAGCTTCAACCTTTTGAATTCACGCTCTTATCTCCAACGTCGTTAGGCCGCTTCTCTGGTGCCGGTTCTTGTAGAAGGGTAAGGGGAATCCGTTGGTAAGATTAGATGATAATTCTTGGTTTGAGTAGTCTGATTGTTTTTCTGTTTGCATCTAGACTCGACTTCCTGACGACGTACTGCTGACCTAGCTGAGTGATTCGGTGACTGTGAGCGTATCCAGGTAAATGTTGTGCTCAACATTCTTACCTCTGTGTTTTGATATCGAAGATTTGGATTTACTGTGGTTTTGAGATTGTGGAAGTTTGGGATTTATTTCCCCGTGTGTTTCTGGTGTGATGTTTGCGAAAGGTTTGGATAAACGTTTTGGGAGACTTTCCTTGAATTGGTTATTGGATTGATTGGTACCTTCTGGTGCTCCGTGTAAATATTGGTGCCTTATGGCGCTCCGTGTTTATTGGTACTATGTACCCCGTGGATATTCTTATTACTTTTGCCTGCAGACATTACTTGCAGTTAAGCTCTAATGATCTACTCCTTTGGGTCATAAGTTACCTTCTGGGGGGTGTGCACACTTAAGGACGTAGAGTGAGGTGGGATTCTAATTATTGCGACCCGGATTGGGGTCGTCCGTGTAAACCATTGATTTGATTCCTGGAAAGTTCTCCCCTGAAATGTTTGTCAATGGTGGTTTGGTGTTGGTAAAGCTGGATATTATTATGGTGTGAGTTAATGTTTTGCAAATGTAAATGGGTTTCAAAATGTATTTTACAGGTTGAGACAATGTTTACTCAGTTTCACTGATTTGCGCGATCCCTTCGCGTTTTCCATTGTTGTTTTATGATCGCAGGTACTCATGGCTGAATTGGGGTTTGGGACGCGCTGTCACATAGTTTAGGACGACTGAATAAATGCTACATTGAACAAGTTGAGTTATGTTTTGGATCGTTATGTTTTATCAGTTTTGGAAACGTTTTGTTTTGATTAGTGGTTTAAGCCTGAGCACTCTTTGTTAGAGTGTGGCGGTAACGCCCTTGGGATTTGCTATTTCCGCTGCTATCTAGTTGAAGTGTTTTACTCGATTAATTCTTTAAGAAGTCTTGGATATGTTGGAAAGTTACTTATTGTTTAAGAGATCTTTCAGAGGCATCTATGTCGTTATTTGAAGTACTGGAGTTACTACAATGGCCTTTCTTTGTTGGTTATTGTGATAATTTGGTGTTGATTGGTCCTGTTTTAGCATTTTTGGGTGTATATCAGGACCTGTCCGAACGTCCGTCCGGACATCCATGTTCGGACAGGCCCCGAAAGTTTTAAAGGCTTTCTGTTTTGGTGTGTCCGAACTTCGGTCCGAACATTGAAGTTCGGACACGCCACGTTATTTTTCTCGGACTTTTCCAACTTACTTGTGTCCGAACTTCTAAGTCCGGACACAAGTTCGGACACCTCTGGTTTTTCAATCCCTTCAACTCTCGACTTGTGTCCGAACATCAATGTCCGGACACAAGTTCGGACAGATGGATTTCTACAGTTTAAATGTCTCGGCATGTGTCTGAACTTCCCATGTCCGGACACAAGTTCGGACCAGACTTGTTTTGCACCAGTAGGGCTCGTTTGGAGTCCGTTTTTAAAGCCGTTTTCACCGTTAGCTTTGTTATTTCATTACCTATGTTTTGAGGCAAAATCCAGGGTGTTACAATATATACATTCCATATTCCCATTCTCACCAACGGTAAATCCCAAGCAACATTTACCACCCAGGCATTCCAGCACGTAGCATGCAATTCCAAACATGTAACATAATCAATTATATCACACATATGTATCCCCATAGTCAACTTATTCCAATTTATACCTATTTCATTCGTTTCAAACCCATTTACAACTCATCTGAGTTAAATGGCTCTGATACCACTTTGTAACACCCCAAATTTTACCTCATGATAAAGTACGAAGTGACACAAATGAAACACCACAAACGGGAACTAAAACGGATGTCAAACGTGTCTTAAAACTAAGAAACAAGGTCTGTTCGACCTTGGGTCTGAACTTGGGTGTTCAGACGAGGTCCGAGAGATAACACGAGTGCCTGAACTTTTATCTGGAATTTGATGTTCGGACACAAGTCAAGAGTTTAAAACCAGCCAAGAAATATTAAATGTCCAAACTTGTGTCCGGACTTTTATGTTCGGACACAAGTCGAGAGTTGAAATCCACGAAGTCCATACATGTGTCTGAGCGTCTAAGTTCAGACACAAGTTCCGATAAAATCAGTCATACATGGTCCGAACATTGGTCCGGACATGTAAGTTCGGACCAATACCGAGACTTACAAGCCAGACCTGTTCTCGCATGCTGTCCGAACATGCAAGTTCAGACAGATGTTCAGACACACTGATCTATGAGAAATCCAAGTTTAATTCGAGACCTGTCTTAACTTACACATCAGGACAGACGTTTCGACAGGTCCAAAAGTTTAAAATCTCTTCAGAAAATGTTCATTACCAACTCAAAACATCAAGAGTGAAAACTAAAGCATTCAAGGGAGTTTCTTAGTGATACGTGTTAAAACCAATTAGGACAAAGCAGCGGAACAACTATCCGGGATATTACTGCCACACCCACATCCATGGGTGTTAAGGCTATCCACAACCAAAACATGACACATAATGAACTTCAAATCAAAATACCAACAATGTCAAATCCCATTTCAACCGAATAACATCATTATGAATTAGGTGGTCTATCCCTACATTATATGTGGTGCCGGAATCCCCAACCCATGCCTCAATCAGAGATACCCACGAACAGAAAATATATAAACACAGACAAGATTTGTATGGTCAGCTGACACTGAGTAAACTACTAATCTAGGAAGAAATACATTTCACTTAATCAAAGATTGCAGACCCAGTTCCACTCACAAGGGTACAGGTTCATCCTATAGTCAATACATTCAATACCAAACTCAATCAAATAGAGAACCTCCCTTCACTGGTAACCAAATCCACCAACGACACCCAAACGAGTGGGGTCGCAAATAATCAAATTCCACCAACGAACACCCGGACTAGCGGGGTCGTAAAATAAACAATTCCACCTCACTCTAAGTCCTTAAGTGTGCACACCCCCCAAAGGTACTTATGACATAAAGGAGTAGATCTATAGAGCTTAACTACGATATAGTGGTCGCATCACAAAAATAATTATTCCAATGTACGACGTGTACGAATCAATCCAGTGAAGGTTCTCAAAGGTCATTACCACCAACCAGCAGAATTAATATCACAGTCATAAAAATCCCCAAATTGGTTCTTAGATCCCTAATTCCACTTTCAACCACAAGGATCTCCACATCAATCAATCCATGATATTTCACAGATTCACACAGAGGTTAGAAATAGTAGTTTACCTGGAACTACGCCCACCAAGAGACAGTAATCACGTAGACCTAGCAATCCCCATCGGTGAACTCGGGATCTAGGTTTCAGTAACTGTACAATCAATCAGTCAATAAATCAATGCCATAATCAATTCATAATTGAGGACTCTTACTTCTTAGATATTCTTACCCTTTGATCTAGCTTCGTTTAAACAAAACAATGGGAGATGAGAGTTGCGTGAGAGGAGGAAGATTAGCAGGTGTAGCGCAGAGAGGGAGAGCAGTTGAGAACGTGATTTTATCGGTAAAAGAAAAGAATGAAGGAATAAAGAAAGAGAATAATGAAAAGAAAGGAGAAGCAAAATAATTAGGTAGGGGAAATAATTGGAAGGAAATAATTAGGAAGATAATATCCCATATCTGTATAACATCAAGTTGTATTTATTTATTCTCACTTGCTCTCATCTCCACTTGAAAATAATTCCCATTATCCAATAATTCTCCACTATTAATATACCTATATTATCAATTAATTACCTTAACTAACCTAATGTATTAAATATAATACATGCTTATAACTTAGCCCAAAATTTGGGGTATTTCAACTACTTCTCTCTAGTTCACCTGTTTCCTTCCCAAGTGTTAGCTTAATTCTATATTGCAACCTCAGATTTAAATTAATCTAAAACCGGTCTCCGGTAAGATAGATTCTTACTAGAAATTCCTAAATCCAGACTCTCATTACGAATTTATTAATTAACTAGTCGCATTTAAGATTCATATTGTTTCTAGTCAACTAATCCTAAGGTATTTCCATCTCTATTTTCACTGGTAGTATTCTTATGGTATAATGAATGCAGCAGTTCTCGTTTGTATGAAATTCTTCCTTGATAAACTAAAGCAATGATAAATCACAATAAAATTCAATATTAAACAAGGAATAAATCTATAATCTATATAATTTGTATTTAACACTCAGGAAAAAAAATAATAAACTAGATGTCCATAGTAAACTAGAATTCTAACGACTACTTAAACATGCAGAAATAGAAACAACAATAATAGAAAGGGAGAACATCATCAAATCTGTGATGAAGAACTGATGTTGTAATCCCGATCTGCTCTATTGTCTCCGATCTCCGAACTGTTGTTATCTCCCCATGAATGGCTCTCTCCTCTTTATGTTTCTATGTGTCTTCTTCCCCTCCGGTGCTAGGTCTCAAGGTCATTTTTTTTATTTTGCTATCTTGATATATATATATATATATCATAATCGATGATAATGAATGAGAATAATCAAATGTGATGTGGCTGTATGCCCTCTGTATCTCCCAATTAATCTCTGATAAGTGCGAAACATATAGACTTTTAGGGTTTAATTACCTTATTATTTGGAACATTTTTAGGCAATGTTTCCCACTTGCTATGTGAATTTTCTTGGATTTATGTTTTGATATCAACTGATACATTTTATGTATAATATGCAGCAAAAGGTCTTGGAATCACATAGTACACTTCACAAGCTTCGCAACGCAACAAACGGGGATCAAATCGGAGCTCAAACGAAGATTTTAGAGGCAAAACAATTATCGTCTGGACCACCGTCCGGACATACTGATTCGGACGCAACACGTGGAGCGCGCTCCGCATAAAATCGACATGTCTGAACCAGGCAGGTTCGGACACTGGTTCGGACGCGTCAAATTGGACAGCGTACAAGGCTGATCGACATTGTGTGAAAAGATAAAATATATTTTATCTTTTCACACACCGACACCCCTTTCATTTCTACCCCATTTTCACTATAAATACACCTATTACCCTCCATTAATACATATCTCATTCCAACCCAAAAACCATGTCAATTTTCCTCCACAAAATCACCATCTCACTCCATTTTCATCCACAAAAACCACTGCGTTATTATTCTGTCCAACCCCTGACCAACATATTACCAGTTAATATGTCAGGCTAAGAGGATATACTCTGGGTGAAGGTTAATTTATAGTATGTTTAATTATGTAATTATGTTTTTACCGGTTTAATTAAATACAGTTTGTTACGATTAAAGCTTATCTCTCGCCTTTTTAATAAATTTCATGAATTTATTAAAATGCTTTACTAAATCTATTTTGATCAGATCCGTGATAAATAGACAGGTTAATTAAGCCGTAAATCTGTAGAAAGCTTATTATGATTTAATAAGTTTGTATTTTCATACGCAAATATAATTTCTCATTCCGTTTACATGTGTTTTGCTCGAATCTGGAATAGACCGAGCATGTTCTGGTAAACGAGATCTTTTGAGTCTAAGTTTAATACCCCGGACCTAAAAAATCGTGATTAAATTACTCTAATAGGATTGTTAAAGGCCTAATGGTGCCTAAAGAGTATTGGTAAAGAAAATAAAACCAAAAGAAAAGAGAAAATGCTTGAAAAGCGAAAAACGCTAAAATGCGCGTTAAATGAATATAAGAGATATATATGATCTCGAGAGGGTCCGAGATGGATTCCTAAGGCTTAGTTAGGCCTAATTAGTATACGGGAGTGATTCCCGAAGAAAACGGATCCAAATAATGGATTAAAAATACTAACGGAGTTTTAAAAGCACGTCTTTCGAGAAAACCCGAAAACGTGACTTTAGTGGTCAAACAGACCCATACAAATTTCGTTGATTAAATAACTATAAACAAATATTAATGGAAGCTTAATAACCATTAAAAATAAAGAAACGAGAAAAATCCGAAAAGCGGGCCCGGTTGGTGAATAGTGCTAAACCGGGTAAAATAACGAGCGTTTTCTGTAAAAGTCAAAAAACGCTCCCAGCTTGTGTTTTGTGTGGGGCCGATTTTAATTAGTACACACACACACACACATTTAATTAGCTTGTTAGCTTATTAAGTCACAAATGACAAATAAATAAAGTAAAAAGGGAATAGTAAAAAGTAACTTATTTACCCTCTCACCTCCTCTCTTGCCTTATTCTCGCGTAGCCCAGCCCTCTGCTTATCTCCTTCTTCCTCCTCTGTAAGCCATCGACGATTTCAAATAGAGCACACAGCCTCCATCTTGTCCCTCCATTATCTTGCTCATTTCTTCACCAAACCACACAAAAATAGTACCGTTGGATTCCTCTCAGCAAGGGCTTCATTGTCCACCCATCAAAAGCTTGGAACCTCCATCTTCACCTCCATGGTGGTTTGGGCTTTTGAAGCTTGAATGGGTCCTCTTGACTCTCTTCCATCTATTTGATGCTTTAAGGTAAAAATAACGCAAGAGTTCCATCCATTTCTAGCTTTTCCTTGCAAAATCAAAAAAAAATTCCCAACGTTGGAATTTTCTCCATTTCAGCCGGTTCCTTCCATGCTTTGTGGAGTTTTGGAAATTCCATCATTTGATTGCCTAACCTCCATTTGGACACATTGAGGTAATCTTTAAGTTAAAGCCCTAAAACTAGCTCTTGAAACTCTAGTTTTAGTGAGGGATGTGTGACCTAACTAGTTATTTGTGTATGGCATGGGAATATGATTGTAGATAGCAATCTAGATTCTTTGTGTGGTGTGGAAACAAGAAGAGAAAGAGGGAACAAGAGAAAGAGGAAGAAGAGAAGGGAAAACCGAAAATAAACAAGGTAAAGAGCTCACCTTGTATTGATTTTAATTGACTTGTAAAACATACGTTAGGTTGACTTAAGTAACCTTGAACTTGTGTAGTGATGAGACCACAAGGTTGTTTGTTGAATGAGAATGTTTAATGGGTTTGAGTGTGCAAATAAACCTAGAAACTAAGCTAGCAAGTATGTGATAACAATGTGGTAATCATTGTGTGGTTGTAGTAAGTGTTGTAGTTGTTGATGTCTAAACCAAACAGGGTGAAGAAGTTTTTATGAGATGATTTAATTGTGGTGAAAATGCTTGGGAAGTAGGCAAGTGCTGTCAAATTTTTGCTTAGAAACCAAGGGTGAGTAAGAGTGTGAAACCTAGGATAAACTAGGTATGTTTGGAAGATGAAAGTGAGAGGTTGATCACTTGGAGACTTGATAAGAACGAGTGTTAAACTTGTGAAACAAGGAGTTGAATTTTGGTATGAAAAGTGCCTTGATCTAAAAATGGTTTGGTAAGGTTGGTGGAAGGTTAAGAAACATCAAAAGAATTTTTAAGTGCCCTGCTGTGCATAAGTGCAACAGAGAGAATGGGGAAATGGTGTATTTGGACAAGAATTGAGTGATAGGTTTGATCCATGATTTAAGGAGGTTTTGGGCATGATTAAGGTGTTAAAATATGTTGAATTACATGAAGGAAGATTGAGGAAGAAGTGGGTATAAGTTTAGAGTGGTAACATAATCAGAAACAAGAAGAAATTTCATTACTGCAACTGGTCCGGGTTTGTAAACCAGACCCGGACCAGGCCTAAAACATGGCAGAACGTTGTAGCAGAGGAGTGGTCCGGGTTTACAAACCAGGACACAAACCCAGACCACCCCTAAAATGCACCCGAGAGATTTCTGAATGAAGGGTCCGGGTTTGTAAACTAGCATGTATACCCGGACCACATCAAAAACACACCCGAGAGTTATAACAGGGGTTGGTCCGGGTTCGTATACCAGGACACAAACCCGGACCACATGTAAAATTGTCCAGAGAGTTTTAACCGTGTCTGGTCCGGGTTTGTAACCCCGGACACAAACCCGGACCAGTGTAAAAATGTACCAGAGAGTGTTTTTAAATGCCCTAAAGGTGGGGAAGTGAATGGTAATGGTTTTAGATGTTGTTTAGCCCTTGTTTGGTGACTAGTCAAGGTCCTAAGAAGTGTGACAAGTTTGAGAAGTGAATGAGAAAGTTGTGAGTTTAAGAGCACTTGAACTAAACTAGGAATAACGGGATAACGGGGTTAGGTACGGGAGTATTAGTTTTACTTACCGTAACGCTTTAAAGTTAATATAAGCATTTGAATGTTATCAGAGGATCGTGTGTGAAACGAGCATGGTGAGATGACACGGTAAAAGTAAAAACCCTGGTGAAAGGTATGATTTTCTCATACTCCGCGTGCTAACCGAGTTACGTTGATTTGTGTGTTTGTGTGTGAAATAACCCCAAATATTAAACGCATAAAAATCACAACGCGTTTTATAATATGGACATAAAATAACGTACGAACGATTAAATCTAGTATATATATATGTACGAATACGAAGATACACGTATGTAACGTTACGATATCGTAACGTTGTAATATAAATGATAACGTCGCATAACTTTGTGACAAATAAATAAATAAATATAACGCGGTATATTATATAGTCTTACATATATAAATAAGCAAGTATAACTTATGCAAAAAAAAAAAAGAAAGAAAAAGGAGCAAAGACGCTCCCGCTGAGTTTCGAACCCAAGACCTCCCATACCTTCCCCGAGTGCTTAACCGGATGAGCTGTGCTCGATTTCAGTAACTCTTACCAACGATTTACAACTAGTATTGAATATACTATGGTAGCTAGAACACAAAAAAGAAAAGAAGAGAAACAAACATGCGCACTGTATTCACGAACTCTTCCTTCCTCTATCAAGTAAACCGAATTTCTGCTCCGATCAGTAACCGCCCCCAATATTCAAACTGCATCAATTTTCCCGTTCTTTGTTTCATCGACCCCTCCTGTGCCCGTGTCCTCTCCTGTACATTTGTCATTGATTGAAAGTTCCAAAAAATACCCGAACAGATGAGAGCCCCATTACAGATGTCATGTATATTGCCAAAGAGAAACAAAAACATCAACAACCACGTGCTGAGACAAGCCGCAGGAGACTGTCGCTCTTGGAAGTTGAACTCCCAAACTCCCATCCCCTGATCATGATTCCCTTTGGAACTTACAACCAGTAACAAATCGATAAATCTGTTGCCCATCAATCCCTCGCACATGTAGCTGGGGCTGGATCATTTACGTTTCTCCTTTGTGCCTGTCCAGAAGTGATTTTCTCCGCATCTGAAAAACTGGAGAAGACAGGCGTGAAATAGAAGGTAAGCAGTGGTCAACTGTAGTTCCTCCTTCCATCATTCCTGTGTCTGAAAACTTCCTAAGTTAACTCCTTCAGTTCTTAATGAATATTCCAGCTCAGACTCCCCTCTTGTCTCTTGCGAATGTTTGAACTCTGTGTTCAAACACTGGAAAGGAACTGGAGAAAACACAGGTAAAACCAGTCACTAACCTTCCCCTCCCCTCTTTACTACATCTGTCCGAAACTTCACACTCAAGTTCCTCTAAACTTGTTGTAGTTGGCTCTCAAGAACCCTGCATGCTAGCTACGCGTGGAGCCCTGGAAACTCTGAAACAAATTATCTCCAAGAACTTCTGTAGGTGAGACTATGAGACTAAAAGAAATCTGGTTGTTTGAGCCCCTTTATGCTCCTGTCTTGTATCCGGCAGTTGGTGAACTAACTTCCCCTTTATCAGTTGTCCTCTGGTGTGGATTTCATTGGCAAGACCTGAAAATGATCTTGCAAAACCAGGAACAAGAACTCTCGGCTAGAAACAAGAAGACAGAGAGGAAAGACGAAAGAATATTGAAGAAAAGGAAGACTTCTTTATTGCACAGATTTCACACAAGTGGAAGGCTTTACAGAGAAAGCAACAAAACCCCAACGTGGAAGGCTTAGAGAGAAAAGCCACAAAGACAACTAAACTCAAAAACTAACCGAGCTAACAAAATGACCCAAGCCTGTTGCTTAAATACAACCTAACGGGGCGGCCCATTCCCAACGGTAATAAAACCACTTATCTTAGAACTAACAGATATAAGCAGCAGAAACATTCTAATATCTTAACATGCCCCCTCAAAACATACATGTCATGTATGGTTTGAAACTCCTAGCTGCTGCAGAATCTCAGGATAACTCCTTCCTGGCAAGACTTTGGTTAACAAATCTGCGAGTTGCGAGTTGGAAGGTGTAAAATGTAGACAGATCAAGCCTTCCTGAATCTGCTGCCGCACATAGTGTATATCCAACTCCACATGTTTGGTGCGCTCGTGTAATACTGGATTCCTAGCAATATATATTGCTGACTGACTATCAGATCTGATCGGGACTGGCTTGATATCTTCTATCCCAAGCTCAAACAGCAGCCTTGTCAACCAGGCAATCTCTGCAGTCACCTGTCTCATGGCGCGGTACTCTGATTCTGCGGATGATAAGGCAACCGTGGACTGCTTCTTGGATTTCCAGGACAGTGGACTGTCGCCCAGCTGAATGAAATATCCACTTACAGACCTTCGTGTGTTTGGGCAGCTTGCCCAGTCCGCATCGCAAAACGCAACAAGATCAAATTTGTCTTTCTGGTTGAATAACAGCCCATGGTTCAAAGTCCCTGAAACATAACTAACAGTGTGTAAGGCTGCATCAAAATGTATATCAGTTGGCCTTTCAAGAAATTGGCTCAAGACCTGAATAGAAAAGCAAAGGTCTGGCCGGCTATGAGACAAATAGCTCAACCTCCCTACCAATCTCCTATAAACAGAAGGATCTTTTAAAGGTCTTCCTTGATTCCTGTACAATTTTTTATTTAATTCCAGAGGGCCAACAGCAGACTTAATTCTGTTAAGACAGCCAAATTCTTTAACAAGACTCTCTGCATAGTTTCTTTGGGTTAGAACTATTCCCTGAGAAGTGTAAAGAAAATTCATTCCAAGAAAGAATGACAGATTTCCTAAGTCCTTGATCTGAAACCTGTTGTTAAGACTTTCTTTAACCTTTCTTATCAGAGGAAGGTTGTCACCAGTTAAAAGCACATCATCAACATACACCACAAGGAAACAAACTCCATCATTGCATTTATTAGTAAAAAGAGAATAGTCATTCATAGATTGTGTGAAACCTAGACCTTTGAGAAAACTGCTAAGCTTTTGATGCCACTGTCTTGAAGCTTGCTTCAGACCATAAAGGGACTTCTTCAGCAAGCAAACTTTATTAGTATCAGGAACATCATAACCTTCAGGCACCTCCATATAAACCTCTTCCTCTAACTCACCGTGCAGGAAGGCATTATTCACGTCTAGTTGACTAACTATCCAATTTTTCTTAACAGCAATGATAACCAAGGCTCTTATAGTAGTGAACTTGACAACTGGTGAGAATGTTTCCTGATAATCTATGCCATGTTTCTGTGTAAACCCTTTTGCCACTAATCTGGCCTTACACCTCTCTAGACTACCATCAGCCTTGTACTTACATTTGTATACCCATTTGCATTTCACTGGCCTTTTTCCTCTCGGTAAATCAACTAAGACCCATGTCTGATTCTTATCTAAGGCCTTAAATTCCTCTCTCATAGCATCTCTCCATCTACCTTCCTTAACAGCCTGTTCATAACAGCTGGGCTCAACTTCCTTAATCTCTCCCTCATTATTTCCAGACAGACAGACCGTTTTCAGAGGATACAAGGGAGAAATTAAACTATCACTATCATCAGTAGAAATCAGATCAAAATCATTTAAGCATTCATAATTCTGGTCAACAGTCATGTTAGCAGCAACACTTATTCGATCAGAAAGAATACTAGAAAAATAGTCAAGTGGTAACTTCCCTTTTGTGTCTTTCGAGACTTGGCCAACTTCATACTCCTCTAGGTAAGCAGGTCTACGCCTCTCCCTTTGTGAGCGTCTCTGATTGGTCTGTTCTGGAGGTTGCAAGTCCTCATGTAGATCTTCTGTTACTTCCTGAATGTTCTCCTCCCTGTCATTTGTCTGGGTTTCCACTGGAATCGGAGGGTCTGTACCTGTTTCCTGCAGTTCTTCCTCAAAAAACTCAACAGGCACAGTTGAAACATCATTATTCTCAAAGTTGGTAGTGGGAACCATGTCTGTTTTTCTGCTAGGCTCTATATTCTTACCCTGTTCTGAATTTTTGAAAGGATAAACATTTTCATGAAACACTACATCTCTGTTATGAATGACCCTTTCGTTATCTAAATCATATATCTTGTATCCCTTCTTATTAGGAGTAGCCTAGGAGAATACCCTTGACACATCTAGAGGAGAACTTATCATACTGGTTGGAATTGATCTTAGCAAAGCATAGGCATCCGAAGCACCTTAGATAACTATAATCTGGCTTGCTTCCAAAAACAATTTCAAAAGGAGTTTGACCCCCCAGAGAAGAGAGAGGCATTCTGTTTATCAAAAAAGTGGCTGTCAGAACACTTTCAGCCCAAAACTTTCTGGGCAAACCTGAATGAAACATTAAGGCCCTTGCTGTTTCAATAATATGCCTATGTTTTCGCTCCACAACACCGTTTTGTTGTGGAGTGTGAGGACAAGATGTTTGGTGTTTTATACCCTTCTTTTTCAAAAAATCTATCCCAAATCTAGAACTCCCAAGTTCATAAGCATTATCAGATCTGATGCATTTGACCTTCTTATTAAACTGTCTCTCGGTCATTTCTAAAAACTCAGCTATAATCTGAAAGGATTCAGACTTATTCATACATAAGTGAACCCAAGTAGCCCTGCTTTTATCATCGACTATGGTGAGGAAAAACTGAAAACCATCATACGATTTTTGAGAATATGGGCCCCACAAGTCCACGTGTATCAAGTCAAAAACTTCTTCAGATCTTTTATTGCTGTTTCCAAAAGGTAATCTGTTGCCTTTGGCCCTATGACAATGCTCACAAATGAAATGATTTGCCCCCTCTCCCTTTATAAGGTCTAGGTCAACAAGTTTCTTCTTGGGTAGGTGTCCTAATCTAAAGTGCCAAAGAGACACAAATCAAAACTGGCATCTAGACTTCTTCCTACATTTCCAGAAAAAGCTTTGTTGACTAAACTGCTGGCTATTCTTCTTCTGTCACAATGATTATCAAGAACATACAGACCCTTGTGGAGAAAACCAATTTGCACCTCATCCTTCAATCTAGAGGCCTGATATACACAATAACCAGAATCAAAATACACTTTTCCAGACAGATCATTGGTCAGTTTGCTGATAGCTATGAGATTAAACTTAAATTTTGGGACAAAAAGAACATCATTTAAGATAATTAAAGAATTGACTCTAACCATCCCTATTATCCTAACATACTGAGGATGTCCATCAGGAATCCCAATCCTATGAGCTTGATCAAGAATACGATAGTGACTAAACAAGGACAAATCGCAACACATATGATCAGTTGCCCCGGAATCAAGAATCCAGGTGGATTTATCCAGAAAACCATGTCGATTAGCATTCAAATTCAAGCTCATATTTTGGGTTCCATAATTAGCATCAGATGTTCGACTTTCAGGGCAAAAATAGGGTTTAGAAGAGTTACCGACAAAACCACATCTCGGTTCCTCTTCTTGCGTTGGTGCCGTGTCATTGGTGGTCGCCTGAGATCGGCTAATGTAGGCGAGTAGTTGAGAAATCTGCTCCTTCGACAGCTTCCCTCCAAGCGGATCTTGCTCTGCATCGGCTTGTTTTCCTTCACCCACAAAGTTACTGGCCATGGGTCTTCTTGGTTTGTTGGTCCGCCAACCTTGGGGATAGCCATGCTTCTGATAGCATTTATCTTCGCTGTGCCCGGCCTTCCCGCAGTAAGTGCAGACTGTCTGGTTACGCCTTGCTGGAGCTGGCGTCTGGTTCTTAGGGTTTTGCCGTCGCACTGGGTCAACGGCGAAAGACATGGAAGATCCGTCAGCTTGTGTTGAAGAACCACCAGAGGCAGTGATGTCCTTTTGCCGTTCTTCTTGAATTAGCAACGCAAAGACCCTCTCCATGTCTGGCAGCGGGTTAATCATTAGGATGTTGCCCCGTACCACGGCATATCTTTCGTTGAGACCCATCAAGAATTTTATCACTCTTCGCTGCCGGATGTATTCTTTGAACAGATCTGCCGCTTCGCAACTACAGACGGGGATGACTTCCGTAGAGTCGATCTCATCCCAAATCCCTTGGATTTGGTTGAAGTATTGACTAATTGTGTTGTTGCCTTGTGTTACCCCGCTGAGTTGTTGCTCCAATTGGTAAATTCTGGTGGCGTCACTGTGCCCATATCGAGCGCACAAATCCTTCCACATTCGAGCCGCCGTTGTTCGAAATATAATGGTGTCGGCGATGGTCTTCTCTAGACTGCAAAGAATCCACGACATAACCATTTTATTGCATCGGTCCCAAGCTTGGACTTTCGACGCCGGTCCAGTGGGTCGGGTTAGCGTGCCATCAAGAAGACCCATTTTGTTCTTGGCTCCTAGGGCAATATCGACATGCTGTTTCCATGTGGGAAAGCCGGTTCCGGTGAATTTGCTGGCGATCGGCACTCCCGGTTGATCTCCGTTGCTAAGATATAAGGGATCTCCCGCCGAGATTGTGCTGTCGTCCTTCGACCCGTCGTTCTCTGGCTCTTTGATAAGCTCATCGCTCTTCTTGCCTTCATCTTTCCCGTCGTTTATCCCAGACATTCTTGGTGAATAAAAACGCGCGAGGATCACCAGAAGAGAGGGGGAAGACTTCCCTGCTCTGATACCATGAAATGATCTTGCAAAACCAGGAACAAGAACTCTCGGCTAGAAACAAGAAGACAGAGAGGAAAGACGAAAGAATACTGAAGAAAAGGAAGACTTCTTTATTGCACAGATTTCACACAAGTGGAAGGCTTTACAGAGAAAGCAACAAAACCCCAACGTGGAAGGCTTAGAGAGAAAAGCCACAAAGACAACTAAACTCAAAAACTAACCGAGCTAACAAAATGACCCAAGCCTGTTGCTTAAATACAACCTAACGGGGCGGCCCATTCCCAACGGTAATAAAACCACTTATCTTAGAACTAACAGATATAAGCAGCAGTAACATTCTAATATCTTAACAAGACCCTTCTGGGTGTGAGTAAGAGAAACTCCAGGAAACTACCTCCTAACCAAGGTAAGAGGAACTGCTAAAAAAAACTGTGCTTCCCAACATTTATAAAACAAACAGAAATCATCTATAACTGAACTTGGCATTTGGTTCCTGTCTAGCTGCGACAGGATATCAGGGAAAATATCAAGAGATACTCGGGAGGGACAAGTACTTAATACCCAAGGTAGCATTCCTAACTCTTACTTGATGCATGCTTGATAACATTACAAAAAAAAAGAGAACGAAGCAACCTGAAGTTTGAAAAGTTCTGTCGACCTGATAATCAATGCAGGGTCGGTAACTTTGAGTCTGTACCTCCTGGTTGCTGCTACAATATAGTAGCTAAACCATGCTGTTTAGGGTCTGTTGGAAGTCCAAACAAAAAACCAAATAATTCACTACTAGGTGTGAGTCAATCGAGGGAAAATTCAAGACCGACCTGTGAATATACAAAATGAATCAATACTGTTCCATTCTAGTAATCAGATTTTTAGTTGAAGCGTTTCAGTTTTACTCCAGGTTTTGAGTGCTATCGAAATTCTAGTTTCAGTCTGAATAATGAAGTGGGTGTGGTTTTATTAATAAGGTTAAAGCACATCTAAGCGTGCAAGCAGGTTAGTAAATACCCTGGAAACGATAACAGAAACAAGACTAGTGCAGTAGAAGTGAGGTTAGATGAGGGAATACCCTGAAACTGATATGCAGTTTAATAACTGTTGCCTCCTATTTAACTAACACTAAGAGGAAGTGTAATGATGTTATTGGGTTGATTAGAAAACAGATAAAGACAGATGAATAACCAACAGGAAACAGACAGAAGAAGAAGATTAGATAACAGAAGCAAAACAGAAATGAAATAGGAGAGGAAGAAGATATCAGTCTCGGTTTGTCAGTTTCTGAAATTCCTTATTTCAGTAAGGGTGAGTTTTTGTAACTTTAATAACAATTGCCCTGGGTCTGTTGGAAATTAATGTCGAGGTAAACCACTTAACTACGTGAGTTAAGGAAAGTTGAAGCCCAATTCATGAACGAACAGAAAAAAAAGAGAAGATGATGAAGAGAGTATATCAGTTTCAGTTTTAGTTTCTGAGGTTCTTGTTTCTGTATGAACATGTTTCAGAAGGAATAACGTGCTGCTTTGGGTTGGTTTGAGGTTAGGATTAAATCAAAACACTTAACTAGGGAACTAAGGCAAACCGGGGAGGACTGAAAATAAATCTGTTAACAAGAAAAGAGATAGTAGATGATGCAACAGTTTTCAGTTTTCAATTTTCCATTTCTTTCAAGTCTGTATAACCGTGAACAGAGGTGCATAAGTGGTCATACTGAGAGATTTATGAGCTTAAAACTTTGCTAATTCATCTGATTACATGTGATAATATTTTGGGAAAAAGTAGGGGTCAGGTTATTAATGAAACAGAAAGGTAGAAGACAAGGTGACAGGTTATGTTTCCAGTGGCTGTTCTCGGATGCATCAGTGATGGAAATCAAGTTGTTTTGGGGTCTGTTTTAAAGATTAAAACTATACTGAAATGGGAACTAAGCATCTAGAGTATTGGGGAGAGTAAAAGCCTGATTAGTGAACAATAAGAAAAACATAAGAGAAAAGAAGGAAACATATCAGAGTGTGATATTTCAGTTTCAGTTTCAGTTTTTTTTGGGCTTTCAGATTCCCAGCTTTCCTGTTCTGTATAACGCTCTGTGTCCAGTGGCCTTTACTTATTATCTTGGGTCTATCCTTAAAGCTAAGATCTGGAACAAACACTTAACTACTCAGTGTAACTAAGTTAGGGAAATAGAAAGGAAAGAATCGAGTTCTGAAACAGAAAAGAAAGGAAGTAGTTAACAGACCTTGAGTTTTTGAGTTTCAGCCTCTGAAAGTTTTATCCTCTGTGTAACCCAGTTACAGGGGGTTTATAAGGATTGGATTGAGAAATAACTAAACCTTAACACATCTATAGCTAGTAGGGTAAAAATTTAAAGACGGTTAGTGAATAATAGAAAGGGAAAGATAACTGAACTGAATGCTTCAGTTTTTATGGTTTCCGAAACTCTTTCTTCTGAACAACTCTGCACAGAATGATTTGAAGAGTGTTGTATTGGGTTGCCAACAAATCTAAAACACCTCTATCATACCTTAATAAGTTATAAGTACCTAGGGGAAATATTAGGGGCCAGAATGATTAACTTCAAGCAAGAATCAAACAGAAAATGCACCGATGCTGTTCAACCTCTTTTCTGTTATTATTACCTCTGTGTAACCAAGATACAAGCAGTATAAGTGTGTTGTGCTGATTAAGGAATAAATCGAGTGGGGATAATACTTCTATCTAAGTGTTGTACTCACTCTGAGGATTAGGAATCAATTTAATAAGCTGACAGAGGAAAAGAAAAACAAAAGATGCACCAAGTGCTGTTTTTGTCAGGTTTTCACTGGTGAATTGCTTCTGTATAGCCAAGTTACAGCAGAGATTAAGAGTGTTGGTTGGGTCTGAAAATGAGCTTAGAACCCTTCTAATGCAACTATCTAAGAGAGTAGACAGGTTGGGAGAAATTAGAAAACAATAAAATACCTCAAATAGCAAGGTTAAATGGAGGTTTAGATTTCGATAATTTGCTGCCTCTTGTGACTGTTATACCCATGGGCTAAGAAGGCTGTAATGATTTGAAAATGAACCCATAACAGTACTAATATATATATAGCTAGAGGGGGAAACATTTTGGGAAGTTTTAGACACTATTAGATACATTAAAGTTGTGATAAGATAAGGTTGTACACAAGAACGTTATTTCGGTTTTGGAAACTTGGTGTCACAGTATAAGTGAACTCCATAAATACATTAGTAGTTATTGTGTGGATAATGAGCTGAAAACATGGCTAATTAGTTAACGAAGGAATACATCTTAGGAAAATTAAAACCCACCTGAGATAAACTTGTTACAAGTTAGTGCTTATAAAACTCTAAAGCACTAGCTAGAGGAAATGACTTAGTTAACGTGTGAGTTGGCAAGGTGAATATCCTAGGAGAAAGTTGAGCCTAGTATTAATGCATGTGAAGTTCTAAGAGTCAATATAAACTAAGCATGTGACAACATACCTAGGGAATAACATACGATACAAGTGTCGTCACATAAAATAATAAACTGACACACTGTTTTAATTACCTCTAGGACCGTAGCGAGCTCCGACCGGGACTTCGAGTGTAAGACAACTCGTGCTTTCGAATAAGGTATGGACATGTGTGGTTCGTATGTTGCCGTGTTACACGGCTTGTGTGCTGTGTGCTTTGTTTGACAATGACTATAAGACTATAGCATGAAATTAGATTGCTTCTAGTGGCTTGCTTATATGCTTGTTATATATCCTTGTGGCATATTACTTGCGCGCACACAGTAGTTTAGTCCCTTTCTCGTTTATGGAACTCGAGATGAACCACAACGAACTATGAAAACAAAGGAAAACTCTATAAGGGGAACTCCTCTCTAAACCATTGAGGACGTACCATGACACCCACTCTGGTGTCTATTCATTAATGATAATGAAGAACAAATCTCAATTGGTGGGACATGACGAACCTTGTGGACAAACAAAAGAACTATACAAAGAGAAAACTCCTCTCTAACTATAGAGGACCGCTAATGACACCCACTATGGTGTCGAGATTATAATGATAATGAAACAAAAAGTACCGACTGGTGAAACACGAGAACAACCCGCGGAGACAACAACTCGGGCCGCGCGGTATGGATGATCAGGAGTTGGCATCTGCATCAGATCCTTCGACCGTCTATGATGGAATATATTTTGGGGATCCCTGGGTGACCCCACTTTCTCAGCACATCCTGGAGTCTAGAGGTGACTCCACTTTCTCGACCCTGGGTGTCGGGAATGGGGGAGTGACAAATTGGTAGAGCACATCCTGGAGTCTAGAGGTGACTCCGCTTTCTCGTCCCTGGGTGTCGGGAATGGGGGAGTGACAAATTGGTGGAGCTTATCCTGGAGTCTAGAGGTGACTCCGCTTTCTCGACCCTGGGTGTCGGGAATAGGGGACTAGCCATGGAGGAGACGTCCTCCAACGTGCGGTGATAAAAGAATTCACAAGTAACCCTTGAAGAAACAAGGAATGATTAGCACCTACATAATAAAGTCTCGGCATCTAATCTATATCCCCTGACTCGGTGCCAGAGAATAGAGGAAAACATGTGTAACGAGACCAAGCAAATGAGAAAATTCACAAATGTGATCATTTAAGAAACAAGGAATGAATAACACCTACATAATAAAGTCTCGGGATCTAACCTACATCCCCCGGACTCGGTGCAAGAGAAGGAAGGAAAAACATGTGTAATGAGAACAAGGAAACAATACGTAATCTTCGGAATGATCCCATAGTGAGGATCGACAGTTTAATATACCTGCGCACACGTCCTATAAATTACTTGATAGTTGTTGCTACATGAGCAGCTTATTGTGCTTTGTTTGCAGTTTTGCATGAGTTTGTTACTGCTGCAAGTTGTGCTTGACTGCTTATTGATATTGCTATGTTACTTGCAAGTTGTGTTTGACTGCTTATAGATATTGCTATGTTACTTGCAAGTTGTGCTTGGTTGCTTTTGATATTGCTATGCTACTGATGAGTGTGTATGGTATCATGATGTGCTGACGTATGCTTTACTGCCTTATTATAGCATGTAAATTGGCTTAACAATATTCGACCAAGTAGTCGTGTGGCCCGGTAACATGCGGGCTTCACACGTTCATACTCGGCATAGTTTTGCTGAGTCCTTAATTTTTACAGGTATGAAACGGGAAACAGACGGAGAGTAGGCAAGGGCGACTACCATGGGGGTAGTCCGTACGGGCAAAACTTCTGTGTAGTATGTTAATGTAGGTGTCGTGACTATGTAGCACTAAACCCTTGTCGTATGTTTCAGTTGTGTAACTTAAGTAAGTACTTATGATGTAGACTCTCGGTACTGGGCTTGTATTTTCCCGTTGTACTTGGATTTGGTTATGGTTTTAATTCCAGTCATTCAGACCGTAACTTGGTGTTGGAAGAGTGGTCGTGTCAACCACGTGGGTGGTTGGCGTCTGTGACACCCGGATGGAGGTTATACCGCTGCGAGCTAGTTTACATTATCGTCAGGCGTTTCATTTATTCTAGGGATGTTTTATTCGGGGGTGTTACAGAAAGTGGTATCAGAGCGTAGTTGCGCTCTGATGACTGGAACAGAGAAGTACTGAGAATAGGAAAACCTAAATTTGGGAAACGGGGTTAAGGGTTAGTAATGTGAGGCACGACTTTACTGATCTAAACCGCTTACAAGGGCGATAATAACTTGCAGTAAGTTCTTGTGATTGTTTTAGACTAATAGATAACATTCTCAGATGTCCGGGCGACGTGGTCGAGGACGAGGTCGAGGTCGAGGCCAAATGGAGCAGGATAGCGTAGCTGCAGGGTAGACCATAGCTGAGATAGTAGCAGCAGCCCTAGGTCACATGGGTTTCCGGCCAGGAGCCCAGCAGGCACCACCGCCACCACAGCCTCACCCACCCATGGAGACAAACTGGGTGAAGAGCTTAGCAGACCTTCGACCAGCTGAGTTCCGAGGAGAGACGGACCTCACCTACCTAGAGAGCTACATCAGCCTCCTAGAGACCGCCTTCGAGACTTTGAATGTTCCAGCAGAGGCTAAGGTTAGACTCACAGCCTATTACCTACGAGAGTCAGCGAGCGATTGGTGGAAGCTTGTGAAGGATGCTCACCTAGCCGACCCCACATTTGGATGGGATGCTTACACGGCGTTGCTGAGGGCTAAGTACTACCCCACCCACCTCCGAACCAAGAAGCGAGTTGAGCTAGACACCCTGAGACAGACCGAGGGGATGACCGTAGACAAATACTACTCGGCGTTCACTGCTCTACTTCGTGTACTTCCAGGCTTGGGATATTCAGATGAGATCTTAGTGGAGCGTTTTTATGGTGGACTGAATCACCGCATCAGATATGGCATGGGGCCCAGTCGTTATGCCACGATCTAAGTTGAACTTGAACTATGAATTTGAATTAACCACTATATTGTGAAGAGTTTCACTAAACCCTAGTATGCACAGGACTGCTATCATGCAGCATCCCAGGTCGAGATCACCGTTCAGATGCGTGATGAGGAATACGCTAAGAAAAAGAAGGCGAAAGACGATGACTTGGAGGACCATAGACAGAAGAGTGCGGACAAGAATGAGCGCTACCCGAACAGGAAACGGGGGAGATACCATGGGAACAAGCCTACGGAGGCACTTCAGCTGAGCTACCCGGCGAATTCGGCTAAGCCGCTACGCTCCTACCCACCTAAGGGTAAATTGAACCCAACCCTAATACTTAAGTACCATTACAGCTGTCATGACCAATTATTGACTAACCAAATCACATATTCAGGGTTTGAAACCGGCCCGAGCGAAAGGCCCGGGCGCCGATTTAAATGTAGACGATGCTCGAAGAACCACCCCGGAGTTGATTGCCAGGGCGAACCGGTAGAGTGCTTTTACTGCAAGAATACCGGGCACAGGGCCTTTGAGTGCTTCGCGAACCCCGAGAGCAAGAGTTACAGACCCGGCTATAGTGCGGGAGGCTAGTCCTAGAAGCCACATGAGAATTAGAGGATAAAAGGAAAACTGTGTATCCCTATCTTGTCATAGATGTTTCGGCCTAGTGTAGGGGAGGCGTACCCCTCTTTTAAGGGGGGTAAGCGCGTTTTGTTTTGGATGTGTGTTGATTTAGTATGATGTATTCCTACAACCACTCGTGGTGGGTTGATAGGTTTGTGTGTTTGGATTGCGTGTGAAAATGTTATGTACGCTATGTATAAATGAATGTTGTGTGCCATGGTTTGCACTTTAGCGTATTATACGCTATGTATGAATGAATGTTGTGTGCCTTGGCTTGCACTTTAACATGATATACACATTACTAGCTCCTTCGTGTACTACGAGAACTTGTGTGAAGCCACTGAAGTGGCATGGTGCCTATAAGCACTGAGAATTTTAATTATGAACTTAATCCTTTGGGTATCGATAATGAATGCGGGACTGGATCCCTAAGATTGCTAGGAATGGAAAATATAAGTTAAGGAAGTAAGACTTCGGGACGAAGTCTCTTTTAAGGGGGGTAAGCTGAAATACCCCCAAATATTAAACGCATAAAAATCATAACGCGTTTTATAATATGGACATAAAATAATGTACGAAAGATTAAATCTAGTATATATATGTACGAATACGAAGATACACGTATGTAACGTTACGATATCGTAACGTTGTAATATAAATGATAACGTCGCATAACTTTGTGACAAATAAATAAATAAATATAACGCGGTATATTATATAGTCTTACATATATAAATAAGCAAGTATAACTTATGCAAAAAAAAGAAAGAAAAAAAAAGGAGCAAAGACCTCCCATACCTTCCCCGAGTGCTTAACCGGATGAGCTGTGCTCGATTTCAGTAACTCTTACCAACGATTTACAACTAGTATTGAATATACTATGGTAGCTAGAAACAAAAAATAAAAAGAAGAGAAACAAACATGTGCACTGTATTCACGAACTCTTCCTTCCTCTATCAAGTAAACCGAATTTCTGCTCGGATCAGTAACCGCCCCCAATATTCAAACTGCATCAATTTTCCCGTTCTTTGTTTCATCGACCCCTCCTGTGCCCGTGTCCTCTCCTGTACATTTGTCATTGATTGAAAGTTCCAAAAAATACCCAAACAGATGAGAGCCCCATTTCTGATGTCATGTATATTCCCAAAGAGAAACAAAAACATCAACAACCACGTGCTGAGACAAGCCGCAGGAGACTGTCGCTCTTGGAAGTTGAACTCCCAAACTCCCATCCCCTGATCATGATTCCCTTTGGAACTTACAACCAGTAACAAATCGATAAATCCGTTGCCCATCAATCCCTCGCACATGTAGCTGGGGCTGGAGCATTTACGTTTCTCCTTTGTGCCTGTCCAGAAGTGATTTTCTCCGCATCTGAAAAACTGGAGAAGACAGGCGTGAAACAGAAGGTAAGCAGTGGTCAACTGTAGTTCCTCCTTCCATCATTCCTGTGTCTGAAAACTTCCTAAGTTAACTCCTTCAGTTCTTCATTAATATTCCAGCTCAGACTCCCCTCTTGTCTCTTGCGAATGTTTGAACTCTGTGCTCAAACACTGGAAAGGAACTGGAGAAAACACAGGTAAAACCAGTCACTAACCTTCCCCTCCCCTCTTTACTACATCTGTCCGAAACTTCACACTCAAGTTCCTCTAAACTTGTTGTAGTTGGCTCTCAAGAACCCTGCATGCTAGCTACGCGTGGAGCCCTGGAAACTCTGAAACAAATTATCTCCAAGAACATCTATAGGTGAGACTATGAGACCAAAAGAAATCTGGTTGTTTGAGCCCCTTTATGCTCCTGTCTTGTATCCGGCAGTTGGTGAACTAACTTCCCCTTTCTCAGCTGTCCTCCGGTGTGGATTTCATTGGCAAGACCCTTCTGGGTGTGAGTAAGAGAAACTCCAGGAAACTACCTCCTAACCAAGGTAAGAGGAACTGCTAAAAAAAAAAACTGTGCTTCCCAACATTTATAAAACAAACAGAAATCATCTATAACTGAACTTGGCATTTGGTTCCTGTCTAGCTGCAACAGGATATCAGGGAAAATATCAAGAGATACTCGGGAGGGACAAGTACTTAATACCCAAGGTAGCATTCCTAACTCTTACTTGATGCATGCTTGATAACATTACAAAAAAAAAAGTGAACGAAGCAACCTGAAGTTTGAAAAGTTTTGTCGACCTGATAATCAATGCAGGGTCGGTAACTTTGAGTCTGTACCTCCTGGTTGCTGCTACAATGTAGTAGCTAAACCATGATGTTTAGGGTCTGTTGGAAGTCCAAACAAAAAACCCAATAATTCTCTACTAGGTGTGAGTCAATCGAGGGAAAATTCAAGACCGATCTGTGAATATACAAAATGAATCAATACTGTTCCATTCTAGTAATCAGATTTTTAGTTGAAGCGTTTCAGTTTTACTCCAGGTTTTGAGTGCTATCGAAATTCTAGTTTCAGTCTGAATAATGAAGTGGGTGTGGTTTTATTAATAAGGTTAAAGCACATCTAAGCGTGTAAGCAGGTTAGTAAATACCCTGGAAACGATAACAGAAACAAGACTAGTGCAGTAGAAGTGAGGTTAGATGAGGGAATACCCTGAAACTGATATGCAGTTTAATAACTGTTGCCTCCTATTTAACTAACACTAAGAGGAAGTGTAATGATGTTATTGGGTTGATTAGAAAACAGATAAAGACAGATGAATAACCAACAGGAAACAGACAGAAGAAGAAGATTAAGAAGTAGATTAGATAACAGAAGCAAAACAGAAATGAAATAGGAGAGGAAGAAGATATCAGTCTCGGTTTGTCAGTTTCTAAAATTCCTTATTTCAGTAAGGGTGAGTTTCTGTAACTTTAATAACAATTTCCCTGGGTCTGTTGGAAATTGATGTCGAGGTAAACCACTTAACTACGTGAGTTAGGGAAAGTTGAAGCCCAATTCATGAACAAACGGAAAAAAAAAAGAGAAGATGATGAAGAGAGTATATCAGTTTCAGTTTTAGTTTCTGAGGTTCTTGTTTCTGTATGAACATGTTTCAGAAGGAATAACGTGCTGCTTTGGGTTGGTTTGAGGTTAGGATTAAATCAAAACACTTAACTAGGGAACTAAGGCAAACCGGGGAGGACTGAAAATAAATCTGTTAACAAGAAAAGAGATAGTAGATGATGCAACAGTTTTCAATTTTCCATTTCTTTCAAGTCTGTATAACCGTGAACAGAGGTGCATAAGTGATCATACTAAGAGATTTATGAGCTTAAAACTTTGCTAATTCATCTGATAACATGTGATAATATTTGGGGAAAAAGTAGGGGTCAGGTTATTAATGAAACAGAAAGGTAGAAGACAAGGTGACAGGTTATGTTTCCAGTGGCTGTTCTCGGATGCATCAGTGATGGAAATCAAGTTGTTTTGGGGTCTGTTTTAAAGATTAAAACTATACTGAAATGGGAACTAAGCATCTAGAGTATTGGGGAGAGTAAAAGCCTGATTAGTGAACAATATGAAAAACATAAGAGAAAAGAAGGAAACATATCAGCGTGTGATATTTCAGTTTCAGTTTCAGTTTTTTTTGGGCTTTCAGATTCCCAGCTTTCCTGTTCTATATAACGCTTTGTGTCCAGTGGCCTTTACTTATTATCTTGGGTCTATCCTTGAAGCTAAGATCTGGAACAAACACTTAACTACTCAGTGTAACTAAGTTGGGGAAATAGAAAGGAAAGAATCGAGTTCTGAAACAGAAAAGAAAGGAAGTAGTTAACAGACCTTGAGTTTTTGAGTTTCAGCCTCTGAAAGCTTTATCCTCTGTGTAACCCAATTACAGGGGGTTTATAAGGATTGGATTGAGAAATAACTAAACCTTAACACATCTATAGCTAGTAGGGTAAAAATTTAAAGACGGTTAGTGAATAACAGAAAGGGAAAGATAACTGAATTGAATGCTTCAGTTTTTATGGTTTCCGAAACTCTTTCTTCTGAACAACTCTGCACAGAATGATTTGAAGAGCGTTGTATTGGGTTGCCAACGAATCTAAAACACCCCTATCATACCTTAATAAGTTATAAGTACCTAGGGGAAATATTAGGGGCCAGAATGATTAACTTCAAGCAAGAATCAAACAGAAAATGCACCGATATTGTTCAACCTCTTTTCTGTTATTATTACCTCTGTGTAACCAAGATACAAGTAGTATAAGTGTGTTGTGCTGATTAAGGAATAAATCGAGTGGGGATAATACTTCTATCTAAGTGCTGTACTCACTCTAAGGATTAGGAATCAATTTAATAAGCTGACAGAGGAAAAGAAAAACAAAAGATGCACCAAGTGCTGTTTCTATCAGGTTTTCACTGGTGAATTGCTTCTGTATAGCCAAGTTGCAACAGAGATTAAGAGTGTTGGTTGGGTCTGAAAATGAGCTTAGAACCCTGCTAATGCAACTATCTAAGAGAGTAGACAGGTTGGGAGAAATTAGAAAACAATTAAATACCTCAAACAGCAAGGTTAAATGGAGGTTTAGATTTCGATAATCTGCTGCCTCTTATGACTATTATACCCATGGGCTAAGAAGGCTGTAATGATTTGAAAATGAACCCATAACAGTACTAATATATATATAGCTAGAGGGGGAAACATTTTGGGAAGTTTTAGACACTATTAGATACATTAAAGTTGTGATAAGATAAGGTTGTACACAAGAACGTTATTTCGGTTTTGGAAACTTGGTGTCACAGTATAAGTGAACTCCATAAATACATTAGGAGTTATTGTGCGGATAATGAGCTGAAAACATGGATAATTAGTTAACGAAGGAATACATCTTAGGAAATTTAAAACCCACCTGAGATAAACTTGTTACATGTTAGTGCTTATAATACTCTAAAGCACTAGCTAGAGGAAATGACTTAGTTAACGTGTGAGTTGGCAAGGTGAATATCCTAGGAGAAAGTTGAGCCTAGGATTAATGCATGTGAAGTTCTAAGAGTCAATATAAACTAAGCATGTGACAACATACCTAGGGAATAACATGCGATACAAGTGCCGTCACATAAAATAATAAACTGACACACTGTTTTAATTACCTCTAGGACCGTAGCGAGCTCCGACCGAGACTTCGAGTGTAAGACAACTCGTGCTTTCGAATAAGGTATGGACATGTGTGGTTCGTATGTTGCCGTGTTACACGGCTTGTGTGCTGTGTTTGTCAATGACTATAAGACTATAGCATGAAATTGGATTGCTTCTTGTGGCTTGCTTATATGCTTGTTATATATCCTTGTGGCATATTACTTGCGCGCACACAGTAGTTTAGTCCCTTTCTCGTTTATGGAACTCGAGATGAACCACAATGAACTATGAAAACAAAGGAAAACACTATAAGGGGAACCCCTCTCTAAACCATTGAGGATGTACCATGACACCCACTCTGGTGTCTATTCATTAATGATAATGAAGAACAAATCTCAATTGGTGGGACATGACGAACCTTGTGGACAAACAAAAGAACTATACAAAGAGAAAACTCCTCTCTAACTATAGAGGACCGCTAATGACACCCACTATGGTGTCGAGATTATAATGATAATGAAACGAAAAGTACCGACTGGTGAAACACGAGAACAACCCGGGGAGACAACAACTCGGGCCGCGCGGTATGGATGATCGGGAGTTGGCATCTGCATCAGATCCTTCGACCGTCTATGATGGAATATATTTTGGGGATCCCTGGGTGACCCCACTTTCTCAGCAAATCCTGGAGTCTAGAGGTGACTCCGCTTTCTCGACCCTGGGTGTCGGGAATGGGGGAGTGAAAAATTGGTAGAGCACATCCTGGAGTCTAAAGGTGAGTCCGCTTTCTCGACCCTGGGTGTCGGGAATGGGGGAGTGACAAATTGGTGGAGCTTATCCTGGAGTCTAGAGGTGACTCCGCTTTCTCGACCCTGGGTGTCGGGAATGGGGGACTAGCCATGGAGGAGACGTCCTCCAACGTGCGGTGATAAAAGAATTCACAAGTAACCCTTGAAGAAACAAGGAATGATTAGCACCTACATAATAAAGTCTCGGGATCTAATCTATATCCCCTGACTCGGTGCCAGAGAATAGAGGAAAACATGTGTAACGAGACCAAGCAAATGAGAAAATTCACAAATGTGATCATTTAAGAAACAAGGAATGAATAGCACCTACATAATAAAGTCTCGGGATCTAACCTACATCCCCCGGACTCGGTGCAAGATAAGGAAGGAAAAACATGTGTAATGAGAACAAGGAAACAATACGTAATCTTCGGAATGATCCCATAGTGAGGATCGACGGTTTAATATACCTGCGCAAACGTCCTATAAATTACTTGATTGTTGTTGCTACATGAGCAGCTTATTGTGCTGAGTTGCGTGCTTGCAAGTTGTGCTTGGCTGCTTATTGATATTGCTATGTTACTTGCAAGTTGTGCTTGACTGCTTATTGATATTGCTATGTTACTTGCAAGTTGTGCTTGACTGCTTATTGATATTGCTATGTTACTTGCAAGTTGTGCTTGGTTGCTTTTGATATTGCTATGCTACTGATGAGTGTGTATGGTATCATGATGTGCTGACGTATGCTTTACTGCCTTATTATAGCATGTAAATTGGCTTAACAATATTCGACCAAGTAGTCGTGTGGCCCGGTAACATGCGGGCTTCACACGTTCATACTCAGCATAGTTTTGCTGAGTCCTTTATTTTTACAGGTATGAAACGGGAAACAGAAGGAGAGTAGGCAAGGGCGACTACCATGGGGGTAGTCCGTACGGGCAAGACTTCTGTGTAGTATGTTAATGTAGGTGTCGTGACTATGTAGCACTAAACCCTTGTCGTATGTTTCGGTTGTGTAACTTAAGTAAGTACTTATGATGTAGACTCTCGGTACTGGGCTTGTATTTTCCTGTTGTACTTGGATTTGGTTATGGTCTTAATTCCAGTCATTCAGACCGTAACTTGGGGTTGGAAGAGTGGTCGTGTCAACCACGTGGGTGGTTGGCGTCTGTGACACCCGGATGGAGGTTATACCGCTGTGAGCTAGTTTACATTATCGTCGGGCGTTTCATTTATTCTAGGGATGTTTTATTCGGGGGTGTTACAGTGTGCTGGCTAAATCAAGATAAAAGCATGAAAATAATCCATTGTTTGATAATGTATGCCTTGTTGTATGTTGAATGAGCTAACATACTTGTATGCCGGTGTGGTCTAACGTAGTGTATGGACCGACTCGTAGTCAGTAACATTAGGCTTGAGACCCATAGATCTGGTCGATGCCTAAGATACCGAAAACGTGCAAACAGACAAACTATCCGTTAAAGTATAACGATAACACAAACATGTGAACTCCCTAGAATGTGAGGAGAAGTACGGGTTGAGTAAATACCCGATAACGGTTAGGAAACCATATTGAAACAATCCACGAAACAAATGAGAGTGGGAAGATAAGTGAACCTCCTTCAAGAGGATTAAAGATAGTTTGAAGATGTGAACTAGTAAAGAAGGTAAAAGAGACCTAAGGGATTAGTAGCTCCCTTGAGACATGGTCGACCTCCTATATGAGGATTTTACCCGGTATAAGAAAATAACCGAATGTATGAGTAAATGAAACGTATGGGTAACTCTTAAAACCTAAGATTAACTGAACTTGTGTATTGTTCCCAAAGTCATTAGAAACATCGAGAGTGATTCTTCTAGACTAAAACACATAATATTATTATAACTCCGAGAGAGGAGTGTACGGGGAATGAGAGTAGTCCGAGAGTAGTCGGACCTATGTAAAAGAGTTAGGAACTAAGAGAGAGTTCCGTGAGCTAGTTTAACCTTCCCACCATGCTAGACCAGAGTAGGGTCGAAACCGGGGAAGTAAGACTATGCCCGAGAGCCATGAGTTTTGGCTTGAGAATGTATTAAGAGTAACAAGCGTGACGTAGGAGACCTGTAGTGTCTCGAGAATCTACAATAGCTTGAGTATAAATAACCCAAGTGTGTGGGTGAGATAAAGTGTATAAGTAACCCGAGAGAATGGGTGAGTATAAAATGAGTAGCCCAAGAGAATGGGTGTGTATATGAATAAGTAACCCGAGAGAGTGGGTGAGATGTTGAATGAGTAAAAAAGGCATAGTGAGGTATAACCCTCAAGGCCTAAGAGTAAACAGATACAACTAACAACCTTGTTATGTTAGTTAGGAATTGTGTTCCGTGGTTGGATGTAGATTCCTTGAGTAATACACCTATATATTGTATTGCTATGATGCATGTTGTTTGACTAAAATGAACTCCATGTATATCCGACAAAGTAGTCGGCGTACCCCGGTTAGCGCTCGGGGTATGCGAATTTCATATGCAGCGTTAAGCTGAGCCCCTAGGGGCAACGTTTTTATTTTTCAGGTACACCGAAGATGTTACTATTCGCGAGTAGGATGGGGTCGGTGGTTTGCATGGGTAGTTAGATTTAATTACTTATGTATTGAAAGAGGTGTAAGACCGAATATGTTGTCGACATCCATATATTGTAGACTCGGTATAGTAAAGAAATGATTTGAGTATTGTTTATGTATTGTGTACTCGGTTGTTCCAGTTCATCAGACCGTTACGGTACGTAAGAAAGGCCAGGTTAGCCATATGGGTGGCTCACGGCATTGTTTCACCCCTCGTTGTAACTAGAGTTCCGCTGCGTGAGTAAGAGCATTTAGTGACAGTTTAAGAGGTAATGACGAGCTTAACGGTTGGGGTGTTACACTAAGATTTAGTCCTCAAGATAATAACAGGAATTTTGCCAAACTATCACAATAAAACCGGTAGACATAGCATAAAATAGCAGACTATATAAACCTGAACCAAGAGTGAAATAGCCCGCAATTAAAAATGGTGATTAATTAGGCTAATAAATATTTTAGAAGCTTAATTAAGTATAAATAATCATGAGGGAACAAATCCCGAAGAAAATGGATCCTTAAAATGGATTATAATCACTAACGAACCTTAAAGCGCGTTTTTCGAGGTAATCGGGAAAACGTGTCTTTAAGCGGGTCGAATAGACTCGTAACAATTTTGGTCAACTAAATAGTCATTAATAAATATTGGTGAAGCTTTAGAACCAATAAAATCAATAAAACGAGAAATTAGTAAAAACTGTCAAAAACGGGAAGTTGTGGGGTAGAAACATAAATAGACCAAACTTATGTGTCCACTTTTAAAATAAAAAGTAGAGTGTGTGTGTGTGGGTTGTATGGTCCGATTTTGACCCTCTCTCACACCCTCTCTTTACTTGCTTTTCATTTACAAAACAACAAAAGCAATTAAAAACAATAAAATAAACTTACCTCTCACACTCTCTCTCCAATCCCCTCATTCTCCTCACAACACTCACGTACACAGCACTCCCCTCCCCTCTCTAATTTTCCTTCTTCTTCCTTGGAGCCTCTAATGGCGATTTTGAGGAGCCAAAATAGCCACCCACTTCTCTCCTCTTGTTAACCCATCAAACATTCTCCAAAAATTACAAAAACTACACCATTGTGTTCCTCTCACCAAGTAGAGCATTCCTATCTTTTCAAAATTAGAAAAGGAGCACTTTCATCTCCATGGGTATGAAGCATTTGGAGCTTCAAGACTACCATTAGAACCACCTCCTTCTCCTTGTTCTTTTGAGGTAAAAATCTTCTTGAAAGCTTATCTTTTTCTAGCCCTTGTGGGCAAAACGAATTTGCAAACTAAACCCTTGCTTGCTTCTTTGAATGCTAGCCGATTTTGGCATTGTTGGAAAGTGGGAAATCTTACTCTTGAGCCATTCCAAGCTTCACTTATACCCTTGCAAGGTAATGAAATTTCTAAACCCTAAAACCTACCTTAAAACTTAAATAATGGTTAGGGTTAGTTTTTGTATTGGATGGTGTATTTAAGAATGGGTGGTAATGTTAGATTTGTGGAGAGACTATAACCGGTAGAGAGAGAGAAAGAAGGAAGAAGGAAGAGACAAGGAAGAAGAGAAAGAAAAACTAGAAGAAGAAAACAAGGTAATGATACTCACCTTTGTGTAGTCTTGTATATATGTGTATGTAACAGATTTTTAGTAATGAAAATATGTGTTGTAAAACGGTAGTGTATCGATAGTGTAATGTGTAGGAGGAAACAAATGTTTAAACCCTTAAAAGACATGTAAAACTTATTGAAACCTAGTTGGGATTGGAGTGTAATGTGCAGGAATTTTTAAGAGTGTTTGAGTATTGGTATTGTGTATGGGAGCTTGTACATATATGGTTGTTGAAAACAGGTGAGATGATAGAAATGTGTGAATAAACAATGTGGTGAGAGTATAGAAATATAGCGGAGACTATGGCAAAATTTGCCTAAGAATAGAACACTTAGTGAACTAGAAGCTAGGTGGAAAATTGATGTTGTAACAGATTTTAATCGAGTTAGCTTAGTGGGTAAGTTTGGAGGGGTGTGTAATGCATTAGAAGCTTTAGGAGTGACATTAGAAGAGGGAGTTATAGATGGGGAGAGTTAGGACTAAAATCTGTAGCAAAATGCAACTAGAGAAGAAACTATGTGAGTGTTGAAATGGAATTTGGGAAGAACAAGAGTGTAAGTTAGTATAGGATTTGTGTAAATGAATTAAGGAATGAAACAACATGATTTAGAGTGTTTAAGTAGTGGTAAAACATGTGGGAATAAGTGTAGGAACAATGGGGAAGTAATGGGTGAAAGATAGAACTGAAAACAGAAATAAAAATGCAAATACTGGGTCGGACCGACCTTGGGACAGGACATGCAAGGTCGGTCGGCCAGAAGAATTCCCCGTAATGCAACCTACTGGAATGGACCGACCTTGCGACCGGACTTGCAAGGTCGGTCGACTCAAAATTCTTCCGTCTTGTAAGCTACTGGAATGGACCGACCTTGCGACCGGACTTGCAAGGTCGGTCGGGCTAAAATTCGCCTGTAATGAAACTTACTGGAATGGACCGACCTTGGGACCGGACATGCAAGGTCGGTCGACTCCAGAATTTCGAAACCAGAACTTACTGGAATGGACCGACCTTGGGACCGGACATGCAAGGTCGGTCGACTCCAGAATTTCGAAACCAGAACTTACTGGAATGGACCGACCTAGGGACCGGACTTGCAAGGTCGGTCGGCCCTGAAATTTTCGAGCGTAATTCCTTACTGACTTCGACCGACTTTGGGACCGGACTTGTAAGGTCGGTCGGGCCTTACAAAAAAAATTAATTAAATTAAATAATATATATATATATGTATACCCTTATATACATATGTACATATACGTAAGTATACCAATGTTAAGTAAGGATGGAAAGGACTTAGTAAGTCAGACTTAGGAAACGTAAGAGTAATCGAATTAAGTTATTGATAGTTAAATTAATCAACCGAACATATGTATGTTATAGGACTTGATTTGTGAGCACCGAAGGAACGTTGGGATACAAGTACAACGGTGAACGGTATGAATTTCTCATGCCCCGTATGCTATCTTGGTTACTCTTATTTGTGTGTTGTGTGCTAATTGATCACCAAATAAGATAAATGCACGAATCGGAGTTATCATGTTTACTTGTGAATATGTAGTGTTGTATATTGATGTATAGTTTCTTTAATTCTTAGTTTGTATAATTCATGAAATGTATGGATGATAATGAATGTGTGTATGTATGATATATTGCACTGTGTCCGAATGTGTTATGATTGGACTTCTAACTGATTCCTAACAAGCTAACCAATCTAACTTAACTTGGTAATTAAATTGGAATGAGTAGAAGTCCGATATAGTTTCGGCCACGCGTGAGGATGAGGAGACACAAGAGGTTGGATCCGATTCCTGACTCTTAAACTGGTCCGCGGCCGAAATCCCTTAAGTGGGTAGCATCCCGGATTGGTGAGTCAAGTAAATCCCGGTGGTGGGACGGTGTAGTCCCCGGGCCGGAGGTCATCCCGACTTAACTTGAGTATGAGTAAGTAAGTAAGAATGAGTAAGTAAAGTAAATGAAAGTAAGGAAGTGCAAGTAAGAGAAAGTAAAGTGAAATGAGTAAAAGAGTAAATAGCATTCCGATTAACCTGGATGCGTAATTTGGCTAACGATTTGAAGGTAAGTATTGTGTGCATTATTGTATTGTTGCCTTGAATTGTATAATGTATTGTATATGCATGTATGTTGTATGTAAAGCATGTATGTATGAAATTAATGAACCGCATGTTTAGTGGACGTCAAATAGTCGGCGTGCCCTAGCTAGCACGCGGTATATGCGGAGTTCATGCGCAGCTTTTGCTGAGCCCCTTGGGGCGATGTTTTTACTACATGCAGGTACAAGAGAAGGATGAAGGCTGTGAAGTGTTGAAGCTTGTTTCTTTTGACTTCTTTTTGGATTATAAACAATGAATTATGAATGGTGTACTAAGTAGTACACGGCTGTAGTTTTTGATTAGCCGGTGTACCATGGGGTACACCTTTTTGGATAATGAAAGAATGGAGCATTGGTATAGATGAGTAGAGGTTAGAACTCATTCTTTTGGCAAACTTGGAAATGATGTAATTTGAATATACTTTAGCACTCGGTAATCCATTAATGTAGGCGAATGGTGTTTGGTATTCAGTAAGTAATGTTTAAGTAGCTCGGTATACTATGATCATCAGACCGTGACTGTATGTAAGGTAAGCCTAGCTAGTCGTATGGGCGGTTAGCGGCGTTGTACCCCCGCCGTAGTAATAGTAGTATTTCCGCTGCGAACTGATAGGATTAACAGGACGATTAGACGGTAAGCACAGGATTAACGGTAGGGGTGTTACAAAAAGTGGTATCAGAGCGTAACTACGCTCTGATGTCCTTAGTTACCGAGCATAGGGGATTACCGAGTTAGGATTTCAACCATCTTAAGACGGATACTTAGAAACCTAACTAGGAACTACCGTTATTAACAACGGACACCCTTGACATTCTTAGGAACGATACCTTGTTTAAATTCCAAGACCCTTAGGTCATATCTTGCGAAGCCTAATGTAAATGCTAAATGTTCAGATGTCAGGACGAGGTCAAGGCCGACCTAGGGGAGAGACATCTGACGGACCCGGCACGCAAACGATAGCAGAGATCGTCGCCGCCACGGTAGCGCAGATGCTACCACAAGTAATCAATGCTATGCAACAAAACCAACAAAACCAAGCGGGACCAATCCCTCCCCCTCCACCCAGAGAAGCTAACTGGGTAAAAGCTCTAGCGGAACTCCGCCCTCCTTGCTTTAGGGGCGAGAGTGATCCGGCTAAGCTAGAAGCCTATATCTCCGAGATGGAGACGGCGTTCGAAACCCTCGAAGCTCCTGCTGGAGTTCGAGTCAGAGTTGCTGCTTACTACCTGAAAGATGTAGCCATGGATTGGTGGAAGCTGGTCAAGCATGAGCATGTCAACGACCCCACCTTCGACTGGGAGTCCTTTGCATCACTCCTCTGATCCAAGTACTATCCGGAGCACGTAAAGACTAAGAAAAGGCTAGAGCTGGATGCCTTGAAGATGACAAACAAGATGTCTGTGGATGAGTACTACCGCACCTTCACTTCTATCCTCCGTCTTCTACCCGACCTAGGGTACACCGGCCAGGTGTTGGTCGATCGCTTCTATGGCGGTCTGAGCCATCGCCTTCGGTACGGTATGGGCTACACTCGATTTACCTCCCTTCAGGTAAATATCGATTAACCCTTAGTACCATTTCAATTCCCTAATTTCCTAAATTTCCTTGAATTCCTTGAATCTCTCCTTTATCCTTTCTTAAATGAGAATCCCGGCTACTACCTGAAACTTCAGGAGTGTTATCACGCGGCTTCTCGCATTGAGATCACTTGCCAACTACGGGATGAAGAAACCGCGTTAAAACGCAAGGCAAACAATAAGAACACAAGTGCCGAGGAGCAGAACCAGGGTAAAAGATGGAAAAAGAAGAAAGGGAAATTCTTTCATCAAACTCAAAAGAACTTCCCAAGTGAGAGCAGTGCCCATGCTGAGCAGGGCAAACCAGTTGAGCTTCTTCAGCTTGGTTCATCTGCACCGGTGGCTGCGAAGCCACTGAGATCACACCCACCAAAGGGTAAACTTCTATTCCTAAATCGTATTCTTACAAGTACCATAACAAGTATATCCACGCACACATGTGCTAACCCTCTAAACCTCAGGTTCTGGCTCCAGTTTCACCAAAACCTTCTCCGTTGGCCGCACCTATGTGTGCAGGAAGTGCAATCAAGACCATCCCGACAAGGACTGCTATGGGAGAGAAATCAAATGCTACAACTGCCAGAAACCGGGACATACAACCAATAAATGCCCAGAGAATGCCAAGCCAAAGGGGAACTACCAAAGCTACAGGCAGAGGGAAGACAAGGAGGCTGCATCTGGCGATGCACCGACCCAGCAGGCACCACAGGGACAGGGATCCTGGGGACCTCAGAGGGGCGCACCCCAGAGGCAGCCTGTCCTTCATGTTATCGACCGTGATGGGTCCGGTTCTAAGTCCGGCCCAGGTAATTATCTAAACCTTTAATTCTTGGAGTAGCATGACTAAGTAGTAGAGTAACTGTTTGAATGAATGCATGATTGAATGAATTGGAATATGTAACGAGCATGAAATGAAGTAGTTGAAACTAGTACTCACCGTAGATGAAATTTATAACCATAGGAAGCTTTAGTATCTGTAATCCGATACCGGTAAACCTCAATCAAGAAGAGAGCGACATCACCAACCACTACTACACCAGCGAACAGTGTCAGGTCATCCGACCAGGTATGATTCTATTAAAGGAATACCTGACACCCGAAGCACAAATTGCAATCATTCGGCGATGCAACGAGCTAGGAACGGGTCAAGGTGGATTTTATACACTCGAATTCCCTGGTGGAGCGAAGATGAAGCTGAAAATGATGTGCTTGGGAAAGGACTGGAATCCTTATACCAAGACATACCAAGAGATACGAACACAAGACGGAGCAACGCCACCGACAATACCTCTAGAGTTTCAGACACTCGTCACATAATCAGTAGAACTCGCACGACAATGCGAACATGAACCGATCCCCGCACTGGAAGCGGACCTTTGTATCGTCAACTTCTATGAGAAAGAAGGACGACTTGGGTTACACCAAGACAAGGACGAGACAGCGGAATCTCTTGAACAAGGAGTTCCCGTAGCGTCTTGGTCCATTGGTGATGACGCCATATTTTTGTATAGCGAGCAGAAGCGTGTGGACCTCGCACAGAAACTGGTATTGAGATCAAGAGATGTCCTAATCATGGGTGGAGACTCTAGGATGCTGTATCACGGGATCAATAAGATCAATTTGAATACGGCACCGCCGGCAATAATCAATGCCACACACATGAAGCCAGGACGCCTGAACCTTACCTTTAGAAAGTATTAAATTCATAGTATCATGTAATCTATTAGTAACGTGTATTAGAGACACGGTATGTATGATGGTTGGTTTATCAATAAAGAGCAGTGTTGATTTAATTCCACTTGTGTCCACCATCAATACTTATCCACTTGTGAATCCAATAGGTTGTGGACTCGGTATCGAAGGTATCCTGAGCATCCTCACCGAAGCACAAGCCGGCAGAAGCGGCACCATCTTAACGGGAACATTCCCAGTAAATGGCATTGACGCCAATGTGTTATTCGACTCCGGTGCCTCTCACACTTTCGTATCACCATCCTTTGTGAAGAGGTTGAAGCTAGATGCGGATGAGCTACCGAACTTTGTGGTTACTCTCCCATCGAAAGAGCGAGTAAAGTGCACCAAGTACTACCAATCAGCCACCATCGAAATCAAAAACGAAACATTTCCCATTTCCTTCATCGAATTCAATGGATTGGGATTCGACTTAATCATTGGAATGAATTGGTTGGAGCGGCACAAGGGTAGAATCCTCTGCGCCGAGCATCGATTGCTGCTCAAGAGTCCTTCTGGGGTTACTGTATCTTACCGCCAGAGACCGAGAGAGCCTTCGACCACACTCATATCTGCTATGGCTATGTACCGGGGGCTCAGAAAGGGCCACGAAGTATATTTGTGTTATGTACAAGACCTGGAGAGAGATCCAGAGTTCAGCAAAGATGTACCCATTGTATCCGAATTTCCTGATGTATTCCCTAAGGAGCTACCCGGCATGCCACCATCGAGAGCAGTGGAATTTGAAATCGACCTTTTGCCAGGTACCGGTCCCATTGCTAGGGCACCGTACCGTACCACATGGCACCTGCTGAAATGACTGAACTGAAAGAGCAATTACGAGACCTTCTAGACAAAGGGTTTATATGCCCGAGCGTATCACCCTGGGGAGCACCGGTCCTCTTTGTAAAGAAAAAGGACGGTAGCCTCCGACTTTGCATTGACTACCGCGAGCTAAATGCGGTCACAGTCAAAAATAAATACCCATTGCCATGCATCGACGACCTATTTGATCAGCTGAAAGGAGCATCAGTCTTCTCCAAGATTGACCTCCGTTCTGGATATCATCAAATTGCTATCAAAGAGCAAGACATCAAGAAAACGGCATTCCGTACCAGATATGGCCACTACGAATTCACAGTGATGCCATTCGGTTTGTCAAATGCACCAGCTAAATTCATGGACCTCATGAATCGGTTATTCAGTGAGCAATTGGACACTTCAGTTGTTGTCTTCATCGACGACATCCTTGTATACTCCAAATCAGCATAGGAACACGAAATCCATTTGAGGAAAGTGCTTGAGACACTGCGCGAGAACCAGCTGTATGCGAAGTTCTCCAAATGCGAGTTCTGGCTAGATCAGGTATCATTCCTTGGTCATGTCATCTCGAGCGCGGGTATCTCAGTGGACCCTTCTAAGATAGAAGCGGTACGATCATGGCCTAGACCTAAGACTGTTACCGACATTCGGAGCTTTCTTGTTCTAGCCGGTTACTACCGGAGATTCGTAAAGGACTTCTCGAAAGTCGCTAAGCCCATGACTACATTGATGAAGAAAGATGCACCGTTTGTATGGACAGACGAGTGCGAAGTATCATTTCAGAGCCTTAAAGACTCATTGACCTCAGCACCCATCCTTACTCTTCCAGAGGGCACAGGGGGATTTGAGGTATATTATGATGCATCAGGCAAGGGAATGGGATGCGTACTCTTGCAGCATGGCAAGGTTGTAGCTTATGCCTCCCGCCAGCTGAAAAAGCATGAGGAGAATTACCCGACACACGACTTAGAGTTAGGAGCCATTGTCTTCGCCTTGAAGATATGGTGACACTATCTCTATGGGGTAAGCATCACCATCTACTCTGACCACAAGAGCTTACAGTATGTATTCACACAGAAAGAATTGAACTTGAGACCGAGAAGGTGGATGGAGTTTCTATCAGACTACGACATCGACCTACAGTATAAGGAAGGGAAGGCAAACATCATAGCCGATGCCCTGAGCCGTCGAGCACACTCGCTCCATTCGCTACTCGCTTCTTCTAGCTTGGTTGACGAGGTGCGAGACGCTCAGTTGAGCGACCCTTACCTAACCAAAATCAGACAAAAGATCGAAAATGGTACATTTGAGAAGAAGAAGTATGAATTCAAGCTACATGAAGATGGTTTGATTCGGTTGAATGGCAGGCTATGCGTCCCCCGAAGCAATGCTGAGCTAAGGGATCGCATCCTGCGAGAGTCACATAGTTCCACATTGTCAGTCCACCTAGGAGCCTCCAAGATGTACAAAGACATGAAGAGGTACTTCTGGTGGTCTGGAATGAAATCAGATGTGACAGAATTTGTATTGAGATGCTTGACATGCCAAAAAGTGAAATTTGAACATTGTAGACCGGGCAGAATGGTACAATCGATGCCAGTTCCGGAGTGGAAATTTCACGATATCTCCATGGATTTTGTTGTAGGACTCCCACCTGCTAGGGGAGGACTCAACATGATCTGGGTTGTAGTCGATCACATTACCAAGGTTTCCAGATTCATACTGATGAAGGACACCTGGAAGGTAGTGAAGCTCGCAGAGCTATTCGACAAGGAGATTATCAGACATCACGGAGTCCCTAAAACAATAGTATCTGACCGCGACACCAGATTTCTTTCAAGATACTGGAGAGCTACACGGGAAGCGTTGGGTACAGAATTGAAGTTGAGTACCGCCTTCCATCCTCAGACCGACGGTCAGACAGAAAGAACCATCCAGACACTAGAGGACATGCTTCGGGCATGTGCCTTAGACTTTCAAGGGAGTTGGTTAGACAAGCTTCATCTTATCGAATTTTCATACAATAATAGTTATCATGCCTCGATTAAGATGTCGCCTTTCCAAGCTCTATACGGTAGACCTTGCCGTACACCTTTGTGTTGGGATGAGTCGAGTGAAGCGGTCATTATAGGACCGGAGTACCTTGAACAAGTGCAAGCCGAAGTTCAGCAGATTCGAGCCAATATGAAGGCAGCCCAAGATAGACAGAAATCCTATGCGGATGTGAGACGACGCGACCTTGAGTTCGCCGTAGGCGACCAAGTGTTCTTGCGCGTTTCAAACTATGAAGGGTGTCTTCCGATTTGGTCAGAAGGGCAAACTGAGCCCAAAATTTGTAAGGCCGTACACTATCACCGAAAGAGTTGGATCCGTAGCCTACAGGTTAGCGCTACCTGAGGACTTGGGATGTGTCCATGATGTATTTCATGTGTCACAACTCAAGAAATACATTGTTGATCCTTCTCATGTCTTAGAGCTCGAGAGATTATCCATTGAGCCGACCATGAGATATGTTGAAACCCCAGTGAGAATCCTTGATAGGAAGACCAGAGACACTCGCCATAAGTCTATACGAATGGTGAAGGTCCTATGGTCAAACCACGATGTCGAGGAAGCGATATGGGAATTGGAGGATGCCATGAAGGCTAAGTACCCCCAGTTGTTCATAGACTAGAGAGTCTAGCATTTAGTAATACGGGTACGGGTCGTACCCCTTTTAAGGGGGGTAGAGCCCTTTTACTTTTGCATTGCTTCGGGGTAAGCGTTGCATAGTTTGTAGGTGTTGTAATGGATTTTTGTATGGCACATGTAGTGCAAGTGAATTTGGTATGTGTATGTATGTATGTGTAATGAGTAGTGTATGGATGTGTATGTACGATGGATGATGTATGTGTAATGTGTAATGTGAATTGCATCGATGTATTGTGTGATGGTATGTATGGAAATGGTGTATGGTGTATGTGAATTTGTATTGTGAGTGAATGCGTATTGTGCTTGAATAGTGTATGCTTGCAGTGAGAAAGGAAGTAAACACCTCATAGGTGGTAGTAAGATGCATTATGGCAATTGGTTGCCTAACGAGTAGAATTACTTAAACTATTAACCTTGAGCAACTTTGAGGGCAAAGTTTCTTAAGGGGGGTAGATTGAAATACCCCGCAATTAAAAATGGTGATTAATTAGGCTAATAAATATTTTAGAAGCTTAATTAAGTATAAATAATCATGAGGGAACAAATCCCGAAGAAAATGGATCCTTAAAATGGATTAAAATCACTAACGAACCTTAAAGCGTGTTTTTCGAGGTAATCGGGAAAACGTGTCTTTAAGCGGGTCAAATAGTTTCGTAACAATTTTGGTTGGTCAACTAAATAGTCATTAATAAATATTGGTGAAGCTTTAGAACCAATAAAATCAATAAAACGAGAAATTAGTAAAAACTGTCAAAAACGGGAAGTTGTGGGGTAGAAACATAAATAGACCAAACTTATGTGACCACTTTTAAAATAAAAAGTAGAGTGTGTGTGTGTGGGTTGTGTGGTCCGATTTTGACCCTCTCTCACACCCTCTCTTTACTTGCTTTTCATTTTCAAAACAACAAAAGCAATTAAAACAATAAAGTAAACTTACCTCTCACACTCTCTCTCCAATCCCCTCATTCTCCTCACAACACTCACGTACACAACACTCCCCTCCCCTCTCTGATTTTCCTTCTTCTTCCTTGGAGCCTCTAATGGTGATTTTGAGGAGCCAAAATAGCCACCCACTTCTCTCCTCTTCTTAACCCATCAAACATTCTCCAAAAATTACAAAAACTACACCATTGTGTTCCTCTCACCAAGTAGAGCATTCCTATCTTTTCAAAATTCGAAAAGGAGCACTTTCATCTCCATGGGTATGGAGCATTTGGAGCTTCAAGACTACCATTAGAACCACCTCCTTCTCCTTGTTCTTTTGAGGTAAAAATCTTCTTGAAAGCTTATCTTTTTCTAGCCCTTGTGGGCAAAACGAATTTGCAAACTAAACCCTTGCTTACTTCTTTGAATGCCAGCCGATTTTGGCATTGTTGGAGAGTGGGAAATCTTACTCTTAAGCCATTCCAAGCTTCACTTATACCCTTGCAAGGTAATGAAATTTCTAAACCCTAAAACCTACATTAAAACTTAAATAATGGTTAGGGTTAGTTTTTGTATTGGATGGTGTGTTTAAGAATGGGTGGTAATGTTAGATTTGTTGAGAGACTATAACCGGTAGAGAGAGAGAGAAAGAAGGAAGAAGGAAGAGACAAGGAAGAAGAGAAAGAAAAACTAGAAGAAGAAAACAAGGTAATGATACTCACCTTTGTGTAGTCTTGTATATATGTGTATGTAACAGATTTTTAGTAATGAAAATTTGTATTGTAAAACGGTAGTGTATCGATAGTGTAATGTGTAGGAGGAAACAAATGTTTAAACCCTTAAAAGACATGTAAAACTTATTGAAACCTAGTTGGGATTGAAGTGTAATGTGCAGGAATTTTTAAGAGTGTTTGAGTATTGGTATTGTGTATGGGAGCTTGTATATATATAGTTGTTGAAAACAGGTGAGATGATAGAAATGTGTGAATAAACAATGTGGTGAGAGTATAGAAATATAGGGGAGACTATGGCAAAATTTGCCTAAGAATAGAACACTTAGTGAACTAGAAGCTAGGTGGAAAATTGATGTTGTAACAGATTTTAATCGAGTTAGCTTAGTGGGTAAGTTTGGAGGGGTGTGTAATGCATTAGAAGCTTTAGGAGTGACATTAGAAGAGGGAGTTATAGATGGGGAGAGTTAGGACTAAAATCTGTAGCAAAATGCAACTAGAGAAGAAACTATGTGAGTGTTGAAATGGAATTTGGGAAGAACAAGAGTGTAAGTTAGTATAGGATTTGTGTAAATGAATTAAGGAATGAAACAACATGATTTAGAGTGTTTAAGTAGTGGTAAAACATGTGGGAATAAGTGTAGGAACAATGGGGAAGTAATGGGTGAAAGATAGAACTGAAAACAGAAATAAAAATGCAAATACTGGGCCGGACCGACCTTGGGACCGAACATGCAAGGTCGGTCGGCCAGAAGACCTATTGGAATGGACCGACCTTGTGACCGGACTTGCAAGGTCGGTCGACTCAAAATTCTTCCGTCTTGTAAGCTACTGGAATGGACCGACCTTGCGACCGGACTTGCAAGGTCGGTCGGGCTAAAATTCGCCTATAATGAAACAAACTGGAATGGACCGACCTTCGGACCGGACATGCAAGGTCGGTCGACTCCAGAATTTCGAAACCAGAACTTACTGGAATGGACCGACCTTGGGACCGGACTTGCAAGGTCGGTCGGCCCTGAAATTTTCCAGCGTAATTCCTTACTGACTTCGACCGACCTTGGGACCGGACTTGTAAGGTCGGTCGGGCCTTAAAAAAAATTAATTAAAAAAAATATAATATATATATAATAATATATATATATAATATATATATATATATATATGTATACCCTTATATACATATGTACATATATGTAAGTATACCAATGTTAAGTAAGGAAATAAACTTAAAGTAAAGAAGAGTAAGAAAGTAATGTGTAAGTGTAAGAATGGAAAGGACTTAAGTAAGTAAGACTTAGGAAACGTAAGAGTAATCGAATTAAGTTAATGATAGTTAAATTAATCAACCAAACATATGTATGTTATAGGACTTGATTTGTGAGCACCGAAGGAACGTTGGGATACAAGTACAACGGTGAACGGTATGAATTCCTCATGCCCCGTATGCTATTGGTTACTCTGATTTGTGTGTGTGTGCTAATTGATCACCAAATAAGATAAATGCACGAATCGAAGTTATCATGTTTACTTGTGAATATGTAGTGTTGTATATTGATGTATAGTTTCTTTAATTCTTAGTTTGTATAATTCATGAAATGTATGGATGATAATGAATGTGTGTATGTATGATATATTGCACTGTGTCCGAATGTGTTATGATTGGACTTCTAACTGATTCCTAACAAGCTAGCCAATCTAACTTAAATTGGTAATTAAATTGGAATGAGTAGAAGTCTGATATAGTTTCGGCCACGCGTGAGGATGAGGAGACACAAGAGGTTGGATCCGATTCCTGACTCTTAAACTGGTCCGCGGCCCAAATCCCTTAAGTGGGTAGCATCCCGGATTGGTGAGTCAAGTAAATCCCGGTGGTGGGATAGTGTAGTCCCCGGGCCGGAGGTCATCCCGACTTAACTTGAGTATGAGTAAGTAAGTAAGAATGAGTAAGTAAAGTAAATGAAAGTAAGGAAGTGCAAGTAAGAGAAAGTAAAGTGAAATGAGTAAAAGAGTAAATAGCATTCCGATTAACCCGGATGCGTAATTTGGCTAACGATGTGAAGGTAAGTATTGTGTGCATTATTGTATTGTTGCCTTGAATTGTATAATGTATTGTATATGCATGTATGTTGTATGTAAAGCATGTATGTATGAAATTAATGAACCGAATGTTTAGTGGACGTCAATAGTCGGCGTGCCCTAGCTAGCACGCGGTATATGCGGAGTTCATGCGCAGCTTTTGCTGAGCCCCTTGGGGCGATGTTTTACTACATGTAGGTACAAGGAAGGATGAAGGCTGTGAAGTGTTGAAGCTTGTTTCTTTTGACTTCTTTTGGATTTAACACAAATGATTATGAATGGTGTATTAAGTAGTACACGGCTGTAGTTTTTGATTAGCCGGTGTACCATGGGGTACACCTTTTTGGATAATGAAAGAATGAAGCATTGGTATAGATGAGTAGAGGTTAGAACTCATTCTATTGGCAAACTTGGTGAAATACCCCAAACCTAAGTATGCTAAGTAAACATCAAATCATGATGTAGAAATGCTAAAATATGCCTTAGAAAGATTGGTAGACAATTTAAACCAAGGAAAACACAAGAAAGTGCCTTAAGGGCAATCAGGGCAAAAACGTGCTCTAAGCTTGGAGTGACTTTGATTAGCACCCAAATACCATTATAAGACTTTATTAATATGCTAATGGACATTTTAAATCAATTAGCAAAGAAAACCAAGCTTGAAAACAAGTTAAAACGCAAAATGTGCTTTAAGAAGTCTTAAAGCACATTTTTGAGAAATTGTCTTAGAATTGAGTTTTGAGTGGCTAAAACGTCCATCATTATCTTTAATCAACATGTGTACTAATTAGATCACATTAGAAGCCTAAATCAATGGGAAATCAAAAATTTCAGAAATATGTGCACTAATTAGTGAATAGTGCCAAATAGTGACTAGTTTAAGTTTTAATCAATATAAGCTAATTAGTTGGTCAAACAAGACCATGACTTGCCTTAATTAATAGGGGTCCGGTTTTCTAAGGGAGGATGAGTCACATGAGTAGTCAATAATGTTATAAAGAAGAGGATAAAGTAAGAAGTTACTATTTGCTTTAAAAAGCAAAATATCATTAAAGCTACCTTTTTTCTCTCTCTTCATTCCTCCTTCCTTCCATAATTTCTTCTTCTCTTCTTTTGCTCCAAACCGAGATAGCTCCATCCATGGGTGCTCCACCTTCAATTGCTCACAAGTGTTCATTTTAGCTCCAAATCAAAAACTAAACACATATACTCTTAGTTAGCTCAAGCTCTAGCTTTCTATCTTTACAAAATTGGAAAAGCTTCATTTTGGAGCCATGGGAAATCTCCATTGATGGGGGGGGAATATCAGTTTGAAGAGCTCATTAGCTCTCCATTCTCTTAAGGTAAAGAAAATGTAAGAAAAACCAAGTTTCCATCATCTTCCTTATATGGCCGAAAATTCCTTCTCATGGGGCCTTGGTTTTTATGCCTTGTTCTAGCTTGATTTATTCACCAAGGACTAGTGGAGGTCCTATTTCATTCAATGCCAAAGTCAATCTTGAGACTTCAAAGGTAATCATCCACTTTTATGTCTTAGAAACATTTCTAACCTAGGTTTTCATTCCTTGAGGTTAGTGTATTGTTTATGCTCATAGAGTCATGAATATTGATTACACATTGGCAAGGGAAGTTAAGTGGTGGCCGATATCACAAAGAAGGTCTAAGTAGTTAAGAAGCTTGAGAAAACAAGGTAAATGCTTACCTAATGGTGTTAAGTTTTAAGGGATGAGTTTAGGTGGATACCAATGTGGCAGAGCTTTACATTGTGTATTGGGTTATATAACCTAAGAAAAGAACTTAAGTAAGCTTGTGAACTTGTGACTAAGGAGCCAATGGGAATGAGTTAGTAACATAAGTTTAGATGGATTTAGAGCATTATAACTACTATGAGATTGATGGGTTGTATTTGCAGGTGAAAGCTTAAGTGGAAATTCAGTGTTTAAGTTTAAGTCATTTAAGGGCCTAAGAGCCATGTCATTTAAGAGCCTTAGTGCTATGCAATTTTAGATTATTGCAATATTGAGTATGATGTGAATAAGTTGATTTGGGTGAGAAAATAAGATGAGAAAGGATTTGGTGTGTGAGAGATTATGTGAGAAAAACAAAGCATTTGGGCATGAGGATATACTAGAGGAGCTATGGCGAAATTTGAGTAGAAAATAAGTGTTTAGGTGGTAGTGGTGAGTTAATATGCCCTAGGGTTTACTAGGGAGCATGAAAAGAAAATTGGGTGGAAATGAGTTAACTAAGGAGTTCTTGAGGTTTAGAATGACCTAGGATGGTCTATGAGGAAATTAGAGTTTAGATGGGTGCATTGAACACACCAAAGACATGGTATGAGGAAGGTTAAGACTTGAGCAAAAATCTAGAGGGAATGGTGTATAATGCTTTAAGATGATTTGGGTGTGAACTAGAGAGTAAAACAAGGAGAGTTATGAGAAGCTTGTGTAGGTGGTGGTGAAACTAGTAGAGGACTAGTAAGGGTTCAGTTTAGAAGGCTATGAGTGGTTTGGGAGATAGAAGTAAAACTGTAGGAAAAAGGTTGTAAGTCGTCAAAGGAAATGGCTAGGGAGTTATAAGAGTGTATGATCATGAGAATGGTGAGTAAGTTGAACAAAAGAGGTGGAAAAGTCTAAGGAGGGTGTTGCTTGGTCAAGGTAAATGAAGGGTAGTGTTTAAGGTGTTCTAAGGAAATTTTATGACTAAGGATGTTCTAGGAAACATTAAGTGTTTTTTTTTGGTGAGAATGAATAAGCTATGGAGTTCTTGAGTACTAGGAAGACCTAGGGATGTCTAGAGGGACTAAGGGTTACAATGGTGAATTTAAGGCACCAAAACCATGGTTAAGGAAGCTAGGAAGCTTGTACAAGTTTGAAGGAAAAATAAGGTATAATGACTTGTGAAGATGTAAGCGTGTGCTAGATTACATATAGCTTTGAGAAGTTTGAGTAAAGCAAATGGATATGCAAAAGGATGCTTGGGAGATGATGTTAAGGTGATGAAGAAACACCTTGGTATAATGGTTACATAGGCATGAGATGCCATTTAGAAACCTAAGGATAAAACATAATAGGTGTTAGGGATTTTGGTAAGAGTAGAGTAAGATTTTAAAGATAAGGGAAATGGGTGTTAGGTCACGTCCGAACTAACGTCCGAACTTGGACGTTCGGACATGCCTTGGAGCGCGTAAGTCTTCTGATCTTCGACTGGCGTCCGAACTACCCGTCCGAACATAGAAGTTCGGACACACCTATTTCTATTTTCTGGTTTGGCCTCGAACAACGTACGAACTTGGGAAGTCCGGACGTATGTTCGGACATTCGGCAATCTGCACCCTTAGAGTCTCGAACAGTGTCCGAACTTGGGAAGTCCGGACACAAGTTCGGACAAGGTGCTGTATTGACCAAAAACTTTGTTTAAGGTTGGGAAATGATGGGGAATATTAAGTAATGTTTATAAGGTTGTTAAGAGTTGTTTAGTAGGGTTCTAAGGCCTTTGGAGGTATGAACAAGTGTGAGATAAAATGAGGAAATGAGTAACATTAGTGGTTAAGGTTAAACTACAAGGACTTGGTGGTACTAAGCGGGAAGTCATTATTGATTAATTAGGCTAGGTTAATTGAAAGTAATTAACCGCCCAATTCGGTGAATGTCTTAGGGTTTGAGAAGTTGGACTCCGGAAGAGAATAAGCAACCGAACGAACCACGGTGAACGGTACAGTTCTTCTTGTGACCTGCTTGCTAACGAGGTGTCCCTCGGCTTGTGTGCCATTTGTTTTTGTGTGTTCACTAAACAAGATAAAGCATGCAACCGGAATATTGTGTTATTGTATTGTTGTGTGATGTTTGAAAACTAACACAACATACCGTGGGAACTTACTAACCAACGTTTAGTAAGGAATTGAGTGAGACTAAGGAACGCTCCCTAATGTGGGACGATATGAACCGAAAGAGGTTAACCAACAAACATGGTCTTGAGATTACTTCTAACTGGAACTTGAGTGAGGAAACCCGGGACCGATCTCCGATCATGCATGCTAAGGAAAGGGGGTCGGTATCTATAGCAGATTCGACTCCCGATTAAGGACTTGTCTTCGGACTTGTAGCCTAGGGCCGGTTGCCGGCTCAGCTACGCTGGACTCCCGTCCAGAGTAGGTGGCATTAAGATGGTGCGGTGGGATCACCTAAATCCCAGGTTCGAACTAAGCTACAACCATTCCCCTCTAGGAACGGTTTGTATACTGAGATTAAGTTGAGATTAAGATTAAGGTAAGGTTAAGATAAGTTGCAACCATTCCTTTTTAAAGGATGGTTTGTATTATTAAGTTTAAGATAAGCTACATCCACTCCTTGTTAAAGGGTGGTTGTTTCTAAGATTAAGATAAGACTAAGCTTGAGGTGAGATAAGGATGGACTAAGATTAAGAGGGAACATTACTTAAGGAGTTAAATAATTAACTCTCTAATTAAGGGAACGCATTTAAGTCGTTCATTCTGTGTGAACTTTGATTGTTCATATCTGAGTTGTTGTTTACTGCACTTTCTATTATGTTGTGCATCTAATCAACCTCCATGCTATCGACAATTAGTCGTCGTAGCCACGTTAGCTTGGGGGCCATGAGAGATCGTACCAGCATTCGTGCTGACCCCCTTTGGGGGCTGTTTTTACTACACTGGTACATCAGGAGGCGGCCGTCGCGAGAGTAAGAAGGGGTACAAGTGTGACAGGTTAAGTGTGGCCTACGAGTTGTGCTTGCACACTCGTATGGCAATTGAGTTAGTAAGATGTATAGGATGTGAGGGGATTGTAAGAAGGATATGTAATTGGTTAAGGTTGTGGTACTAATGTTCGGTATGTTCTATAGTCAGACCGTGGCAAGGTCCTGGATTGTAAAGAATGCCGCTGTGACAAGTTTATATATATACTGTTAAGTTGCGGGACCACATCTGGATTGAGTTGGGGTGTTACACTTGGAAATGATGTAATTTGAATATACTTTAGCACTCGGTAATCCATTAATGTAGGCGAATGGTGTTTGGTATTCAGTAAGTAATGTTTAAGTAGCTCGGTATACTATGATCATCAGACCGTGACTGTATGTAAGGTAAGCCTAGCTAGCCGTATGGGCGGTTAGCGGCGTTGTACCCCCGCCGTAGTAATAGTAGTATTTCCGCTGCGAACTGATAGGATTAACAGGACGATTAGACGGTAAGCACAAGATTAACGGTAGGGGTGTTACAAAGAGTCCCGTTTAATTTACCTTTTTGAAATACCCTGACCTTAAATATAGGGATTAAAATTAATCTAATACGTATTTAAGGGCCTAATGATGCCTATGTAATTTTGGTAAGGAAAAATAAACCCAAAAGAAATAAAGAAATGCTTAAAAAGCGAAAAACGCTAAATAAGCGTTAAATAACCATAGGAGGTATGAGACCTCGGTTAGCATATTATATGGATTATAAAGCCTTAATAAGGCCTAAATAATACATGGGAACAACTCCCGAAGAAAACGGATCCAAACAATGAATTAAAATGCTAATAGAGCTTTAGCGCACGTTTTTCGAGAAAACCCGAAAACATGATTTTTAGTGGTCAAACGAACCCGTAAAAATTATAAATCATTAAATAACAATTATTTAGCATTAAAGGAAGCTTAATAACCAATAAAATTAAAGAAACAAGAAAATTCCGGAAAATGGGCCCGATTAGTGAATAGTGCTAAACCGGGTAAATGAACGAGCTTTTTCTATAAAAGATGAAAAAACGCTCCAACTAGTATAACAGTGGGGCCGGTTTGTAATAAGTCCAAAAGCCCTCACACACACACACACTTGTAACTAGCTAATTAAATGTGGAGCTAAAAAGTAAAAATGGGGAAAAGTAAAAAGGGGCTCTCACACTCTCTCACCTCTACTCCCCCTCATTCTCTAATCCCCTCACGTACTGCACTCCCTCCTCTCTCTCTCTGAATTCTCTTCTTCCTCTCAGCGCCAACAATGGCGATTTTACAACCCCCACATAACACCCCACTTCTCTCCTATTGTTGAGTACCCAAAACAACTCCAAATGCAATAAAAACCATACCATTGAAATCCCCTCACCAAGGAGAACATCTTCCTCCTTTCAAAAATCCAAAAGCTCCAATTTCATTTCCATGGGTGGAAGCCATTTGAAGATTTGAGTCCACCATTAGAAGCTCCTCTTCCACCTTGATGTTTTGAGGTAAAAAGAATTTCGGAAATCCACCGTTTCTAGCCCTTGTTTGCATTATAAGAATTTTCAGATTTTGAACTCTTTGTTCCTTATGCTCCAGCCGATTTTGGCTTCTTCTATGGGCTAGAAATCTTACTCCCTTACTAACCAAGGACCTCACTTATTGGTTGTAAGGTAATGTTCTTTCTTAAACCCTAAAAATATGCTTAAGCTTTAGGTTAATTAAGGGTAGTAATGAAATTGGTATGGGTTGTAGCATTGGAGTGTGGACTCCATTTAAAATCGAGAACAAGAAGGAAAGAAAGGAGAAGAAAGGAGAAGGAAAGATAAAGGAAGGAAGAAAGAGAAATTAAGATCACAAGGTAAATGCCCTTACCTTGAGCTAGACTTGTGTATGTTATTGTAACAGATTTTAAGTACTTGAAATGGTTAATGAAGGAGGTTATGAGTAGTAGGTATGTTAAAGTATGATGAGTAAGGTAATGTAGCTGTTTTGGAGCTTGTAAATGTTGTTTAAAAGCTTGGGGATACCAAGGGTAATGTGTGTATAAGTGCAAGAAAATTTGTATGTTGACATGTGAGTAATGATGTGTGAATTGATATGAGATTGGGATTGAATTGTGAGCTGAAAATGTATGTGGGCAATGTTAAAAATATAGGGGAACCTCTGCCCAAATTTGTATGGAAAACAGATTTGGAGAAGAGCTAGGTAATGGGATGGAACTAGGATTGAGGTAAAGCATTGAGGATGTTAGGAGTAGCATTAGTAGAGAGAGTATTGAATGGTAAAGAGGAAAGGAAAAATCTGTAGCAATTGTTGAAGAAAGAAAACTGTAACAGTGGAGAAAAACTGATAGTGGAGTGTGTTTTGTAACAGATTTGGATAGAGGTGGATTAGGCTAGTTTAAAGTGCTTAATCAAAGCTAAAATATGCTAGATTATATATAGGAATATTGGGGAAGAAGTTGGTAAAAGATTGAAGTTGAAACAAAGCATTAAAACTGGAAATTTGCAACAGACTAGATTGGTCCTAGTTTGCAAACAAGTACACAAACCAGGACCACCTCTTAAACTTGGCAGAATGCCTTCTCACTGGAATGGTCCAGGTTTGCAAACAAGTACGCAAACCAGGACCACCTCAAAAACTTGACAGAAAGTATCGCTGAAGGATGGTCCGGGTTTGCAAACAAGTACACAAACCCGGACCACCTTAAAAATACGACAGAAAGTTTTCAAAAGTGATGGTTCGGGTTTGTAAACTGGTACACAAACCCGGACCACCATAAAAACTTGACAGAACGTTCCCAAAGTGTTGGTCCGGGTTTACAAACTCGGACACAAACCCGGACCAACACAAAAATGCTACAGAAAGTGTAAAAATGGAATTTTAAGATGGGGAATTGAAGGGTAATGATAGTATAAGATGATTAAGACTTAATTAATGAGGTTTAAAGGTCATTAAGGCCATGAACAAGCCTAGAGGATAATTTTAAGTAAGTAACATAGGTAAATGTATTTGAATAATACAGAATTAGTAAGTATAAACTGGGAAACCTTAGAAAAGTAATAAGTAAGGTTAATTATAGATAATTAACCACCCAACTCTATGTATATGCTAGGATTCAAATAGTTGAACACTGAAGAGGAGTCGGTGAGTCCAAAGCAATGGTGCAAGGTATGATTTCTTCATGCTCTGTATCCTAACCTGGTTACCCCGATTTGTGTGCTTATTTGATCACCTAAATAAGATAAATGCATGAATCGGACTATATTGCACTTACTTGTGCTTGTTTATATTGTTCTTGGTATATTTCTCTTGAACAATAGTTTGTATAATTCATGATGGAGTGAATTTGTATCTTGTATTGTACTTGCGTAATGTATTGTATCTTGTATGGATGTGTATATGAGCAATGTATTGTGTATGTGGCTTGGATGTTTGACTTTTACTAATTCCTAACTACCTAACTCCTAACGTAAGTATTGAGTAAATTGGAATGAGTAGAAGTCCGATATAGTTTTGGCCACGCGTGAGGATGAGGAGACACAAGAGGTTGGATCCGATTCCTGGTTCTTTAACTGGTCCACGGCCCAAACCCCTTAAATGGGTAGCATCCTGGATTGGTGAACCAAGTAAATCCCGGTGGTGGGACAGAGTAATCCCCGGGCCGGAGGTCCCGACGACTTGACTTGAGTAAGTAGTAAGTAAAGTAAGTATTGTATGAGTAATGGTCTTGGCTGGTGTAAGTCATTGACCCCGAGTAAAAGATTAATCTCCACCTGATTAATCCGGGTGGACAAATGAAGCTAACAAGTACCGGATATTGTGTATGCATTGTGTATGGATTGAGTATGTAATGAGAATGTATTGTGTATGTATCGTAAATGAAGTGTATGAATGTATTCCTTGCGTAAAGTATTGTGGTATTGTGTATAAGAGCATGTATGCATGTATGTTTGAACAAAATGAATTGCATGTATTCGACCAAGTGGTCGGCGTACCCTCGCTAGTACGCGGGGTATGCGGAAGTCATATTCAGCGTAAGCTGACCCCCTAGGGGAACGTTTTTAGTGTGCAGGTACCCGAAGCGGATATGGTCAAGGTAAGAGACCGGTGGCTACACTTGGATAGTTAGAAATAGAATGTAGAAGCGTACTAAGTGGCACACCCCTTGTACTTGGAAAGTAAGTAGTTTGTGAGGAATGGGTAGTGGTTAGACTCTTAATGAGTATCTATGAAATTGAAAGAGGTGTTGTATTTGTATACGGATCTTAGTAAACTCGGTGTATGATATTGTATTGAACTTATGGAGTATTGTAATGAATGGAAGTTCTAGTATTTGATTTGGTAATTGGAGTATGTATTGTAAGTGTGTAGTACTCGGATATTCCGGTCCATCAGACTGATGCTGTATGTAGTAGTAGTAGTAGTAGCCTTGTTAGTCACGTGGGTGGCTAACGACATTGTATCACCCACCGTTGAGTATGTAAGTATCCGCTGCGTGAGTCTGGATTGTATAAGGAGATTGGATGGTAATGACAGTATTAGCGGTAGGGGTGTTACACTTTTACTCAGTTTATTTTATCTTTCCTTTTATTTATAAAAACAAGTCAATTAATCCCCCCTTTTTATGACACCGCTTAGGAATTAGATAATTCCCCTTTAGTCCCACGGTTCGATATCCGGTCGCCTCCACTTTACTATACTACTGCGACCGGGATTTTGTTTGCAGCCCGTAAGGTATTTTGCGTTTTAAATTTCTTTTTTCATTTGTTTTAAAAACACCAGTTCCAACCACTCACATTGCCGGGGACTTGACTTTGTTTAGTCCCTAAGCCCGGATAATTCACCTGTTATATTATAATATTTTGTTCCTATAATATTATGTTTTCTTTATTCTGTTAATATTTTGTTTTAATATTTTGTTTGCTATATTGATTTTGTTTCATAATTCAGTCTTATTTTTATTTTGTCATTTTCTTTTGCTATTTATATGATTACTATTATTTTTTTTCATTTAATATTCCAGCAATTTAATTACAGTCATTTACTTTCCAGTTATTTAAATTTCCATTGTCCTTTAAATCTCTGTCATTTAATTTCTGTCATTTAAATTCTGTCATTTAAATATTCTGTCATTTAAATTTCTGTCATTTAAATTTCTGTCATTTAAATTCTTCTTTATTTAATTGTCATTTAAATTCCAGTTCTTTATTTTCTGTCATTTAAATTCTGTCATTTAAATTCCCTTGTCATTTAAATTCCAGCAATTTGAATTTTGCCCTTTTTCTTTATTTTAATTTTATTATTTACTTAAACTGCATTTATTTTTATTTCTTTTATGTTTATTTATTTTCGGTTTATTTACTCTTATTAAAAAAAGTTCTTTATTTTATTTTATTAAATTGTTTCTCTTTAGCTGTTTAAATTCCCCCTCCATTTTTCTTTTTGTTTTGTTTATTTTATCACATCACAGTTTCTTTTACTGTTTTGAGTGGTGAACACCTATTACCAGGTCACACAGCCTTCCGGTCAATATTAATAATCATACGGTTAGCTACATCCCTGAGATCGAAAGAACTTTTATGCGCACTTTAAGGCAGAAACGATCCCAACAAAACATAACCACCACGGTGATAGAGGCTAACCAGGAAGAAGACATGACATCTTCACCAGCTACAGTTCGTAACATCAACAGGCCATCTAATCAAGGACAACAGCCCGTCATCATCCTTCCCCACCTTACCCCATCCGAATACGATGAGTGGCAAAAGCTGAAGCCATATCATCAGATCCGATGTGTAAAGGAGTTAGGCATGTTCGATGGCTCTAGTCCTGACGAAGCACTGTTGCATGTCACCAAGTTTCTGCAGCATGCCAACAGTCTAACCGCGACCGACGCAGTACTTCAGTACGCAAGACTGTCCTTGTTCCCTCACAGCCTAACGGGAAATGCGAGTAAATGGTACCACAGCCTTACACCAAGTACCATTGGTACTTGGGATGATATGGCCACCAAGTTCTACGACAAGTTCCTGCCCCCGAGCCGAACGTTAGAAATGATTGCTGAGATCTACAATTTCAAGCAGCCAGGGTTAGAGAATATTTGTGAAACTTGGGACCGTTTCAAAGGACTGCTGCTGACGTGTCCTCACCATTGTCTCACAAAAGAACAATTATCTCAATTGTTCTACAAGGGCTTAATCAATCAATGCAAAACGATGGTACTGTCTTCCTTAGGTGCCAACATTTTGAAAAAGCCAGGTGAACAATTCCTGAATGGGATAGAATCCCTTTGTGAAGAAATTAGAGACTGGGCTACAGTCGGATCAAGAGGCGGCACTCTAGGCTTATACCACGTAGAAGAAAGTGACAATAAGTTCGACTAGCTGATGAGAAGCCATGAGCAACTCATGGAGAGCAATGCGCAGCAGGCGACGAAGGTAAGCACACTGCAGAAAGTAGTTGAGCAGATGGCCATGAACTCCTACCCCCAACAAGCAAATTCAATGACTTCCCGATCATCAACAAACCCTTCAGGCTATGCTCCTCTATCCCTATCATCTCCTGATGTTTCTTGTACGCAATGTGGTGGGCCACACGATTATGAAAAATGCCCCCAATTACAAGAATTAAAAGCAGCAGAGAAAGCAAACTTTGTTGGCAACAATTTAGGGTACAGACAACCATGGCAGCACAACATGCACCTCAATTTTCAAGGAGGCCAAAGGCAGTATCAGCAACCGCCTTATGGCAATGATGCTTCTTCAAGCCGACCGACTCAACAACCTTCAAATCCCGACCTTGGAATGTCCCAAATGCAGGATATGTTTAAAGCAATGATGAGTAAGACCCGAGATACACAAGATGAAGTCACATCCCTTCGTAAAGACCAAAAAGCCTTGCAATCCCAAATTCAACAACTTCTCATCCAACAAAGACCTCCTGGCCAACTCCCCGCACAAACCAATCCAAATCCAAGAGAGTATGCAAATGCAATTTATGTAGTGGACCAGCCCATACCACTAGCTCAAAGGGAGCAACAACCCGAGAGTGAAATGGTCCAAGAAGTGGAACAACGGGCTGAGGAAGAATACCTCGACATGAACCAACTGAAGCTCTATGCCAAATTAGTTGAGATAAATAAAATGATGGAAGGTCCACTAAACCTTGCATCGCAGCAACCGGAGAGCGAAATGGTTCATATAGTGCACAACATTACTGAGGATTTGAGTTACTCTCTATCACCACCCCCGTTCGAACCTGAGCAAACGACATCAAACCTTCTGCTTAAGCTTGAAGACAAGCCATCAGAGGACAGCTTCTACCTCAACTTCATGAAGTCTCCTCCATCTGAAGTCAATTACCGTTATTTTCCCTCCTTCTCTGTGCTATACCCAGAAAATGAGGATAGTTACATCCTTAAAAATGAAGAGGAGGAAATGCTCGCTCCCGCCAGAACATCCAAACAAAACACTACAATCAACTTCGAGGAGCCACCTCCCTCTGAAGTTGAATTCAATCAGGGCTCTTCCTATGAGCCTCTCCAAAAAGATGAGGATATATACATCCTCAAATTTGAGGAGGTGGAGCCATCCAACTTTGATCCTCGCACCAAGGATCATCCATTGAAAAATCTGGGCCCTTCTCCAAAGAAAAATAATGAACGCCCAATTCCACCTTCATTTTCGATCCAGGGGAGGAAATTTACATCCTTGACTCTGAGCAAGCACCACCACTATCACCTCCACTATCACCTTGCCACCATACGGCTAAACAACAAAAGGAGAATGTTTACATTCTCCAGTTTGAGGAAGAAATACAACCATCACCCGGTTTTCAATACAAGATTAATTGCAGCAAACACCTCCTTCAAAACCAGGTTTTGTGGAGTTTATATTTTCCTACTTTAATTGTTGCAGTAATACTTTGTTTTGATCCAGGTGGTTCGATCCTACTTGTTGCCAATTTCCTATTCCCGGTACTACCATTGTCAACTTTCATTTTTGATCCGGGATAATGAAGAACATGCGTCTAGCTAGAGACGTTAAAACCGGGCGGCTTGGTGGGAGGCAACCCACTATCTATACTTTGCCTTTCCTTTTATGTTGTTTTCTCTTTTGTACTATATTTCCCTTTTATATGTTATAATAAAATGGGTTTTACTTGAGTTCTTCTGGGTGTGTAGAATATTCTTTACAGGTACATTTCATGTAATTCTACAGCTGCACTCAAGTGTGGGGGAGCTCTGCACACTTTGCGAACTCTGGGGAGTACACTCTTTCTCTTCTGATATTTCATATTCCCTTTTGCTTTTATTTGTATAATTTCCTTGTACATATTGCATTGCCCTGTTAATTTACTTCTTTCTACGCAATGAGAGCATTGCTTGAGCTTAAGTGTGGGGGAGTACACGTACCCTCGTAGCTTATTCTTAACTTTTCTCTTTTGACAATTTGTTTAGATTTGTTAAGTTTGAAATAGTCAAAAAGGGAGCCATAGAGGAAATATTGCAAACCTACAAACATTATGGGGTACTAAAAATTTTCAACCATTTTAAAATTTATTCTGATTAAAAACTGCTTAAAGTTTAAAAATAATTATCATTTGAGCCCTGTTTTCAGCTTTGAGCCTAGATTTGAATTGGAATGAAAAGGTGGAAAAAGAACAAGGCAAGGTACTCCTATGATCCAAACAGGCATATTCTGATCCTAAGCAGGCCTCATCCACTTGGTTATTAAGTTCTTTGGGGTGCTTTATCACCTAGCTACCTAAGGTATTTTATATCTGGGATAGTTGACCCAAAACCGCTACAAGGGTGGAGAGAAAAGTCTAAGGTGAAAGGAAATTTAACTTCAATCGAAGTATCTTTGCATTATGTACTTAAATGATGAAAACTTCTTATTTATGGATCATGAGTACGTGGCATTGAAAGGTATAATGGAATATGATTTTGCTTCACGCCTCTTGTCGTTTCAGGAAATGTGAAAGAAAATAGTGGATTGGCTCAGGGTTAAAAACTGGATTCTTATGATTCTACTTCTCCTTCTTAAATAGTTGTTTGTATGATTTCAAGGTTCTTTTTAAAGCTTAAAAAAAAGAAGGAAGTTTCTAGTACCCTTTAATCTAGAAGTTTTGTAGTAATCTTTCTGTGCTCTCCCTGTTTGGTTATTTTATATTTAACTTGTTTCAAGATTCTGTCATAAAGATTTGCTAGAGGACAAGCAAAAGATAAGTATGGGGGAATTTGATAAGTGCGAAACATATAGACTTTTAGGGTTTAATTACTTTATTATTTGCAACACTTTTAGGCAATGTTTCCCACTTGCTGTGTGAATTTCTTGGATTTATGTTTTGATATGAACTGATACATTTTATGTATAAAATGCAGCAAAAGGTCTTGGAATCACATAGTACACTTCACAAGGTTCGCAACGCAACAAACGGGGATCTAATCGGAGCTCAAACGTAGATTTTAGAGGCAAAACAATTATCGTCCGGACCACCATCCAGACATACTGATTCGGACGCAACACGTGGAGCGCGCTCCGCATAAAATCGACATGTCCGAACAAGGCAGGTTCGGACACTGGTTCGGACGCGTCAAATTGGACAGCGTACAAGGCTGATCGACATTGTGTGAAAAGATAAAATATATTTTATCTTTTCACACACTGACACCGCCTTCATTTCTACCCCATTTTCACTATAAATACACCTATTACCCTCCATTAATACATATCTCATTCCACCCCAAAAACCATGTCAATTTTCCTCCACAAATTCACCATCTCACTCCATTTTCATCCACAAAAACCACTGCGTTATTATTCTGTCCAACCTCTGACCAACATATTACCAGTTAATATGTCAGGCTAAGAGGATATACTCTGGGTGAAGGTTAATTTATAGTCTGTTTAATTATGTAATTATGTTTTTACCGGTTTAATTATATACAGTTTGTTACGATTAAAGCTTATCTCTCACCTTTTTAATAAATTTCATGAATTTATTAAAATGCTTTACTAAATCTATTTTGATCAGATCCGTGATAAATAGACATGTTAATTAAGTCGTAAATCTGTAGAAAGCTTATTATGATTTAATAAGTTAGTATTTTCAGACGCAAATATAATTTCTCATTCCGTTTACATGTGTTTTGCTCGAATGTGGAATAGACCGAGCATGTTCTGGTAAACGAGATCTTTTGAGTCTAAGATTTAGTCCTCAAGATAATAACAGGAATTTTGCCAAACTATCACAATAAAACTGGTAGACATAGCATAAAAGAGCAGACTATATAAACCTGAACCTAGAGTCCCGTTTAATTTACCTTTTAATCAGTTTATTTTATCTTTCCTTTTATTTATAAAAACAAGTCAATTAATCCCCCTTTTTGTGACACCGCTTAGGAATTAGATAATTCCCCTTTAGTCCCACAGTTTGATATCCAGTCGCCTCCACTTTACTATACTACTGTGACCGGGATTTTGTTTGCAGCCCGTAAGGTATTTTGAGTTTTTAATTTCTTTTTTCATTTGTTTTAAAAACACCAGTTCCAACCACTCACATTTTCCTGTCTGCAATCTCACGTGCAGCTGTTCAATTTCATAAATATATGTCAGAGATGCTCCCTTCTGCATGTTGTTTTCTTTTGGTCCAGCCCAATGCCCAGAACATTACGTTGCTCCGTTCTTTTTTTCATTCAAAGTCATGGTCCAGGAATAGTTCCCAAGTACATACCCAGACCATGCCAAAATCTGGGCAGTAAGTTCCATTCCTTCCTGTTTCGGGAGTGTGCTCCGGCATACATACCCAGACCACCACTGTTTTTGTCCAGTATGTTTTTCTCGGTGCTGATCCACATGTGTAAGTCCGGACATATGTCCGGACCAGCTCCAAAATACACCATAAGAGATGTTTTTGCTCCACTTGAGTCCCAGTTTGATCATTAGGCTCTTGGCATGCATCCTAAGCCTTTTCTTCAGCATTTTAACTTGTTTAAGCATAAAACCACAAGTAAGGGGAGAATTTATCACATAATCTACTAAAATAATAATCAAGTTAAACATAGAAATATAGATAAATTCCGCACTTATCAATCTCCTAGAGCGCCCCTTCCTATTGGCTCAGTACCCGTTGAATCTCTACGATGCATTGATAAAGATCAAGATGGAAGAAGAAGGAAAGCATGGGAAAGATTACAAGCTGCTGCTGATTTTTAGAACAAGCTCTAATGAAGATTCATCTATTTGATATTTTAGAAGTTTTTTGGAAGACAATTGGAATTTGCTGCAAGAATTTTGGTTTCTTAAGTTGTTAGTCATTTGGTTGGTTGATGAATATTTTAGTGTGTTTTGAGAAACCATTTCTTTTACTGGGATTTGGATTAAGCATTGTTGGTATTCGCATATTTTGTGTTATTGTACTAGAACTTATTGCACTTTTTCAATCGAAAATATATCTTTTGAAGATGCTTTTGTGATGTTATTATGCAATTCTATTGCAACAAGTTTTTGCTTCATTTTGTAAAAAAAAAGAAAAGAAAAAGCTTTAGATTACGGTTTTAGCTAGAAACCGTAACCTAAAGCACTATTGGCGTGTGCACCAATACGGCTTTAGATTACGGTTCCATTAGAAACCGTAATCTAAAGTTCTCTAGGCTCGCACATGGTAAAGGCTTTTAATTACTGTTTTAAACCGTAATTAAAAAGCTTTAGCGAATAGGTAGCACGGGTGTTAATTACGGTTCAAAATCATAATTAAAGGGGTTTTTCAACTGTGGTAAATTGTTTCCGTTCCACTAGTGGTTTGATCTGTTACTTTCACATGATTGGATACACAACTACCAAGTCGGAATTCTTTAAAGCTCATAACATGCCCATAGGGTGTAATGAAAGACAACAGGACCACGGAGGGATATTTGAGATATGTGGAGATTAAAGGGTGACCGAAGCTGCAACTTGCACCTTCTCTCGGATTTACCTTTTTCGTCTTGAATTCGTTTGGCTACTTCATGACGATTTTTCTTTCTAGCTTTGGACTTGTAACTTTTGAAGTCATCCTTAACATCATTTCTCTTCTTTTTTGATATTTGGATTTCTTTGAGGTTTTTAGATTTATATTTTTTTATCCTTTTCTTTTGAATTTACCTTCGAAGTTCTTGTGTCTCTCGATTTTGACTTTTGAGAGTTGTTTTGATGTGAGCTCTTCGGATCTTACGTCACTTTGGGACCATATGCGGATCATTTCATCATGCTATATAGTAGTGACATTACTTCTTTTGGACTAATAGAGACGTCATCCGAGAGTTGGGCTTCTCGCTTCCTTTGGTCACCAGGTCGGATATTCATCACAGGCTGACTTGTTTTGTGGAGCTTAATTTATCAAAAAAAAGATATATGAAAAGCTCAGCGGGGGTGCCCAGGGTTAAATGTCAGGGTTCACAAGCTTTTGGCTATATGGTACTATACCTAGGCACTTCATCATTCATGATAGTTGGGTATCTGTTCTTTGTTACTTTTCGTGGGTCTAAGATTAAATCTACAAATTGTCTCCTTCGGTCAGAGTTATGTTGTTTACCTTACCTTTGAGTGTGGCCTCATCGGAATCGAGTAAAGATGACACGCTTGTTTGCACATGGTTTTTCTGCTCAAGACACTCTCGTGAATTTTCACTCGAAGACTTGTTCACGCATTTAAATGAAAGATTTAACGACGACGATTCCTAAACTTTGATTGTCCTCAGTATTTACTGGGGTCTTTTGACAAACCTTTTGAACAATTTTTATTGTATGTGGAGTTGAGGTGGATCTATTGTGGATGAGTTATGAAAACTACTATGATCAAATGCTTGGGATTGTGTTTGAGGGTTTGCTTGGGTGATTTGTGATGAAAATTTTGACAAGTATGGCCTCGAGCTGCTTTGTGTTTTTTGAAGGTTTCGGGAATGAGCTATGGTGTTTGAGCAGAGCACATTCATCCTTTTAGAGACATAAAACAAATTGTTGGGTTTCGTTGCCAGGAAATAATTCTTTCAAATTTTTTGGACCTGAAAAAGTCATTTGCTTGTGAAGAAGATGATTTAGTAAAACCATTGCATCCTATTACTGATATGAAAATAGTCATTCTTTGAAAATTGTAAGTGATGGATTTGGAAGATGAATGTCATGGCAGGCTTTGTAGTAGACAGCATGTGAACCCTAGACTCTCTACTGAATTCGAACACTTCTGAATCATGTGATGCCGATAGGACGTCGCTAAGATGACCGTGATTGTCTTCTTTTTCTTCTTCTTCTTCTTCTTCTTCAAGCAACTATTCACAAAATAACGACCCTCGTATTCATTATCGTGTTTACTCGCTTATCATTTTGATATTGATTATTTGTGAACGATGTGATTATATTGGTTGAACTCACTAGTACAAAAAGGCTATTTCGATGCCCCTATCTCGGCAGTTGTAGTAAAAACCGCCAAGATAGGATGTCTAAGTGAGTGCGCTTTAAAATAAATGGTCTATTTTGGCGGTTGTCAAGAGAAACCATCAAAATAGATACATTTCATAGTCAGTGGTTTCTCTTGACAACCGCCGAAATAGACTATTTTTCCGGTCAAAATTTTAAAAAAATTAAATATCTATTTCGGCGGTTCCTCTAACAACTGCCAAAATTGATATATTTCATACTCTATTTTGGCAGTTTCTTCATTCACTATAATTTTGCAAGCCTAACGATGAACAATGAACATACATGTTGCTGCGTTTTCTTTCTAATTTTTTATTTTTGCGCATTTGTAGAGATATATCTGAGTGGTACTGTTGCATCTCTCACACACCAGCCTACCTCTCAGACACATTCCCCTCCTCTATAAATCCCCAAAAAAACATGTAAGTATTTTAACTTCGGATTTTGTTTTAATCTCTTAACCGGTTCGAACTTATTCAGTGAAGAATTGAAAATATGGTTTGATTATTGTTGACAATTAGCGAGTGAGAATGTGGTTTGAAAATGTTGGTTTGATGATTTGAATTTACAATTGTTTGCCAATTAGCTAGTAAAGAATTGATTTTTTTAAAAGGTGGTTTGATGATTGAATTTGTATTTAGTTTGATTTCTGCCATTGTTGGAATGTTTGTGGTTGTAATGACTTTGGTGAGTGCTTAATAATAAGCATGGGATGTGTACAATTATGAAAATTTCATGCCAAATTTTTTCTAGAAATGTCTTCGTAATATTGTATTTTGTCTTAACATAACAATTTTTATTTGTTTATCAGGTCTCACTACTGTCGCTGCTTGTTTATCACCTAGCTAGCTGCTTTTCTCTTTATACATTTTACAAACAAGTAAGTTATTTAACACCAGTTTTCTGTTTTAAAAATGCAACGATTTGTTAAAATTAAAATGCTAGTTTATTTTGTGTTTGGAACGTTAGAGTTAGGCTAAACTACTTGACAATCATCTCAATCACGCTCCATTAGGAAATAAACATGTGCAAGAAAAAAAACATATTGCATAAACATTTTAGTTTTATGTAGGATAATTCTCACATATGTGATCTGTTGCACATACAATATAGAGCGTGACTGGATGTATGGTGATCGAGGAAATCACTTGGACAAGATGCTAAAGAGTTTTGCAAAGCGGCAGACGATCTTGTTTTGTTTGAAGAGGCGACTCCAAATGAAATTCATGTCATGTGAAATTGTTTGGATGAATTTTGTTCGGCTTCTGGTCAGCTAATACGCTTTAAAAAATCTGCTATTCCGTTGTCCAGTCATCTGAGTAAGGAAAGGGCTAGAATCCTTAGCTCCGAGGTGGGGTTGCCAATAGCTAGGGATTTTGGAAGATACTTGGGCGTCCACATCCAACAGGGAAGATATAAGAAGGTAGCCCATGAGGACATTGTCTATAAAATCCGAAATCGGCTGGCTGGGTGGAGGAAGGAAGGCGAGCACTCTTTCCTTTGCTGGACGTTTGTGCTTAGTTAAAAGTACTATTCAGACAATTCTAGTTCACGTAATGCAATGCCAGATTATCCTTGTGACTGTCTGTGATGAGACTGATAGAAGATGTAGAAGCTTCAACTAGAGGCACGAATATGGAGTTTGCAAGTTCCACCCGATCTCGTGGGATCAAATGTGTAAGAGGAAAGAGGAAGGTGGTGAAATACCCGTGAATTTTGGCATAGGATTAAATTAGCATATAGTCGGGAATGTTATTAACAGAATTATTAAGGGCCCAGAGAAGCAATATATATATATATATTTACGTTCATCTCAAACAACTTTATTATGTTAAAGAATACAAATTTGATTTTACTTCTTTCTAAAATATTTTCCTCTTCCTAACTTATTTATTCAGCTACTATGTATTTATTCTTTTATCTATTTATTTAGATAATTCTTCTCATTCTTTACTAACGATTAGTTAGTCCTTCTTCTATTTTTACTTTAACCAAATAATATTTATTTATCTCTCTAATCTTGAATCTAGATCCTTCCATGATTTTAACGTTATTTGATTACTCAGTTTTCAGACTAATATTATTGTGGTAATTGTTTTACAAACTACTTCTCAATTCTCTCTCCTTTTAAATCAAATGTATATATTAATTTATTTCTACTTTATTATGTTATTTATTCCCTATTTAACTTCACGATCTTTACCACGATCTTCTTCATCTTCATTACACCGTCTCTACACTCCTCTCTTTCTTCAAGCTTCCAACCCCTCTTAAATTCACGTTCTTGTTTTCCCCGTCGCTGTTAGGCCGCTTCTCTGCTGCCGGTTCTGGTAGAAGGGTAAGGGGAATCCACTGGTAAGGTTAGATAGTTAATTCATTGGTATTTGAGTAGTTCCTGATTGTGTTTCTGCTTACAATTCTAGACACCGAATTCCCTGACGAACGCTACTGTTGATCTTGCTGAGTGATTCTGTGGCGGTGAGCGTATCCAGGTAAATGTTGTGCTCAACATTCTTTACCTCTGTGTTTCGCGATTATCGATGGTTGGGTTTACTGTGGTTTTGAGATTGTGAAGGTTTGGGAATAATTTTTCCCTGTGTATTCTGGTAAGATGTTTTGCGAAAGGGTTTGAATAAACGTTTTGGGAGACTTTCTTTGAATTGGTTATTGGATTGTTGGTACCTCTTGGTACTCCGTGTATATTGTTGGTGCCTTATTGGCGCTCCGTGTAATTATTGGTACTATGTACCCCGTGGATATTCTTATTATTTTGACTGTAGACATTACTTGCAGTTAAGCTCTAATGATCTACTCCTTTGGGTCATAAGTTACCTTCTAGGGGGTGTGCACACTTAAGAACGTAGAGTGAGGTGGGATTCTTATTATTGCGACCCGGTCTGGGGGTCATCCGTGTAAGCCATTGATTTGATTCTTGGAAAGTTCTCCCCCGAATGTTTTACTAATGGTGGTTTGGTGTTGGTGAAATTGGTTGTCGTTGTGGTGTGAGTTAAGGTTTTGCAAATGTAAAATGAGTTTCAAAATGCATTTTACAAGTTGAGGCAATGTTTACTCAGTTTTGCTGATTTGCGCGATCCATTCGTGTTTTCTATTGTTGTTTTATGATCGCAGGTACTCATGACTGAATGTGGGATTGGGACACGCTATCACATAGCCTAGGACAACTGGACAATTATTTATTCTAATTTCGAGTTGAGTTATGTTTTGGAATTGCTATGTTTTACAAGTTTTGGGAACGATTTGGTATTTGAATTGTAGTTTAAAGCCTGAGCACTCTTTGCTAGATTGTGGCGGTAACGCCTTTTGGATTTTACTGTTCCGCTGCTATTTAGTTGAAGTGTTTTGTTGGGGAATTACTTTCTGTATAAGAGATCTTTCGATGGTTTTCTTATGGTTATTTGAGGTACTAAGTCTTGGTAATGATTCTTCTTTGGTTGCTAAGTTGTTATGTTTATTTTTGTGATGGTTTGGTACTGTTTTCGCTTGTGAAGATGCATATCAGGACCTGTCCGAACGTCCGTCCGGACATCCATGTTCGGACAGGCCCCGAGAGTTTAAGGTGTTTCCTCTGTTTTGGTGTGTCCGAACTTCTGTCCGGACATTGAAGTTCGGACAGCATGCGAGGACGAGGCCGACTTGCAAGTCTCGACCTATGTCCGAACTTGTAAGCTCGGACCAATGTTCGGACACGCCACGTAAGAATTCTTGAGACTTTGAAACTCAACTTGTGTCCGAACTTTGAAGTCCGGACACAAGTTCGGACGCCTTTGGTTTTCAGACTTTTCAACTCTTGACTTGTGTCCGAACTTCCCATGTCCGGACACAAGCTCGGACCAAGTTTGTTTTGCACTTTTAGACCTCGTTTGGGGTCCGTTTTCGAAGCTGTTTTCACCGTTGGTTTTGTAATTTAATAACCTATGTTTTAAGGCAAAATCCAGGGTGTTACAGGTGGACTTGGACTGAGGAAGACAAGATTGATGAACATAGCCTGCTTTGGTAAGCTGACCTGGAGTATAGTGGCTAAGCCCGAGGGTTTTCTATGGAAGTTTTTATTGAGACGTTACCCAAATCCTGATACGGACAGATGTTCGACTACCTGGAGAAATATAAGAAAGTGTAGTTTCTTGATTCAGCAGGGAGCCCGATGGGTGGTGAGCAGTGGAGAGAAAGTGCATTTATGGACAAATAAATGGCTACTCAATTAGGATTTGTAACAAGAAGCTATGGGTAGGGGTGTCAAAATCAGGTTTCAGGTTGGGTTGAGCTCAACCCGAACCCAACCCAAAAATGGTTTAGGTCAACCCGAACCCGGTGCGGGTTATATTTCTTCAACCCGAACTCGCAGCGGGTTGAACCGAACCTGACCCATTTTAAAAAAAAAACTTTTATTTTTAATATTTAGCATCATACAATAAATAAATATAATATTTTTATTAAATTAATTATGATGTACTATATTTAATCATAAATTATTGATTAAATATTTATTCTAGTCATAAATAAATCATTAAACATTAATTTTAGTCATTAAATATAACATATTTTCTATTTGTTTATTAAATTTTTTCGGGTTACGGGTTGGCGGGTTCAACCCAAACCTGGAGCGGGTTTTAGTGACCCAACCCGAACCCGACCTGAAAATTTTTTCGGGTCAAAAATCTCAACCCGAACCAGGCTTTTTACGGGTCAGTTTCAGGTCGGGTTTCAGGTTCGGGTCAAGATTGACATCCCTAGCTATGGGAATGTTCCTGATAATAGTCTTGAGGATCCTGTTTCAAAATACTGGGATGGGGTAAGCTAGAACTGGAACAAAATTTTCAAATTTGTCCCACCAGATCTAAAGCAGTTGTTTGAAAGGGTTAAGGTTTGCCCAGAAGTTGCTTCTTGACTTGGGAAGCTACTCCAACAAGGGATTATAGTGTGTATATTGCCTATCAACTTCTTTAGTCTTTACATAGTATGGATAAGAGTGGTGATCTGGAATGCTCTATGTACAAGAAAGTTTGGCGAATTCCAGTACAAGAGTGGATCCGTGTTTTCCTCTAGAGAATGATATTGGACAAGTTGATGACAAACACTGGTGGAAAAAAAGTCTTATAACACAGGGCTTTATACCACGGCTACGACGCAAGCGTGTTATATAATATTATATAACACGGCTATTGTGCTCATATAACACGGCTAAGAAATAGCCGTGTTATAAGATCCACCGTCCACAATCCTGCGAAAAATAAACAATAAAACACCATCGTTTTGCTTTGTCTTATAACACGGCTACTGTAAGCCGTGTTATAAAACCCTATTTTATACCACGGCTATGCATCAGCTGTGTTATAAGATCAAAAAATTAAATATTTTCGGCACTGAAAAATCGCGCTTAAAGAAAAAAACAAAAATTTTTGAGTCTTATAACACGGCCAAGCATTCAGCCGTGTTATAAAGTCCATAATTTATGGCGCTGAAAAATCCTGCTAAAAAAATACAAATTTTTATATCTTATAACACGGCTATATAGGTAGCCGTGTTATAAGATCAAAAAATTAAATATTTTCGGCGCTGAAAAATCATGCTTAAAGAAAAAAACAAAATATTTTGAGTCTTATAACACGGCTAAGCATTCATCCATGTTATAAGATAAGAAAAATGACTCAATAATCCCAAAGGAAAAGCGAAAATTAATTAGATCTTATAACACGCTTAAATTAAGCTGTGTTATAAGATCAAAAACAAATGCCGTTTTCGGCGCTAAAAATACCACCAAAACGAAAAAAATGAAATTTAACAACTTGCTCATTTATATAACACGGCTATTTTATACCGTGTTATAAAGTTCAGGAGTTATTTTTTCCTCGACCTTATATTTCCAACACTAATCGAAAGGAAACAAAATAATACGATGACGTTTTGGACCATTATATAACATGGCTACCATTAACCGTGTTATAAAACATCTATTATATAACACGACTCTTTTAAACTGTGGCATAAAACCCTTATATTTTCAACCGCACAACACTACTTTCTTTTATTCTGTAACTTCATTCCCGTTCCCACGAAAACTCACCACGGTGAAAGACCACTATCGCTCTTCCTTTGTGTCGCGACCACCACCGACTCTTCTTCTTCCTTTGTGCGGTGACCACCACCATCGAGTCTTCTTCCTCCTTTGCGTGGCGTTCACCACACAACCCAGCTCGGTGATTTCCTGCCCCTGTGCTCCACAAACGAAGCATTTCTCTAGCCCAGTGAACATGCGTTTCAAGTTCGATTCACAAAGGAGATATTTAGGGATTATCTATATCCTTTAGTGTTTATTGTTGGTTTCAATCCTTTTGGCATTTTATATGTGTTGTAGATGACTGTTTTACATTATCGTTTTCCTTCTATCTCACATAGAGACTATTTGAAGCGAATAAATTTTACCGCAAAAGGATTTGGACTTGTAAAGCTACTGGCAAAACCAATCTGACCTATGAGGAGGCATTAACTTCTGAGCAGAGTGCGGCAGAAATGGTTCAAGAGTTTCCTAAAGATCTAATAGGTCATGTGTTGCGGATTGTTCAATACAGTATGATTCTTTGTTGCTCTGCATTGCTATTAGTCAGCTTTAGTTCTGCTTTACCTGTGTGGATATTAAATTACATGTTGCCCAATTGGCTAGTGCTTGCTTTGATAGAAGAATTTTTTGGCTGCTTTATCATGTTGGTATGTTAAGTGTCACTTCGGGAATGCTAGGTGGTTTTTTCCTTGATCTATATTATAACTGGGAAGCTGATAAATGTTCAACTTCCATTTGCAATACTCTTAAGTTTCTTTTTTTTTGTTGCTGAAATGCCTGGTGGTTCTAGATGCAGTTCATACTCACAAGTAAAGTGTCTAAACTTCTTTTCAATGAGTCACACTCAGCCGTGCTTCTATGCTTTAAATCCTTGTTGTGCTAAATGTCTACCGGGATGCTGATGCACCAGTAAAGCAAGTCGTAAGCATATAAGTAGTAGTGTTCTGTATACAAAATCAAAAAAAATCTTCCAGTGCTATCCTTTTGCAAGCTGCTAAACAATTTATTATGGTGTGTTCCCTTCTTGCAAGCTATTGTGTTCTTTATATTCTTTGTATCAACACCCATATAAATTTTCCTTTTAATGTCCACAGATGTAGTGTAATTGAACAGATTCAGTTTGCTAGTTAATTAGCAAAAACAACACATGTTGATTTCAAATTTGGTTTGCTTGAACGATGTTGGAATTAGTCTTAGATTTTACTCCCGATTAAGCTTTTATTTTTGTTGGGCTTGGTATGTTTGTTTACGTGTTGATGATAGGCTGAGAATGGAGTGAAACTATAAGCTGTAACACCCCAACCATAACCTTCACAATTAATCAATAATCGTAGCGGAAATCATAAACTTAACCATATACCAAAAAGGGCGGTGTTACACACCGTTAGCCACCCACCTGGCTAACAAGGCTGCTACTTACAATGTATCGGTCTGATTACGAGAATGCCGAGCATAATTACAACCTTACAAAAATCACTTATCCAAAAGAATGACAATATACCGAGTGTAACTGTACGAAAATCACCAACTAGCTTTACATCCACCAAAATATAAGACCTCGAGTGTACAGACACTACTCGGGTTCAATATCCAAAAATAACAAAAGTATCATCAATCTAGGACCTAAAGCCATTCTGCTTCCTCGATCCTCATCCTGCAATAAACATAGCCCCCAAAGGGGGTCAGCAACCTTTTGCTGGCATGGTTAACGTGCAGCCCGCTGACTACCAGGATACACGCAACTATTTGCCATGATAACATGGCGTTGATTTTTAACATACAACATGCATAAACTTAACAGGAATTATTGCAGAACAATAACCACATACATAGAGAAGACAACTCACTTTAGGAAACAACCAACATAATTAGTCAACTTGAAGCCTAGAGAATGACTTCATTCTCATGTTAAGCTTAACACATATCACATTACTGTTTGTTAGTCGAATGAACAACTTAACTTAAAAGATGAGGCCGGTGTAATTACCCGTACACATCAACACATAATTTCCCCCTAGCCCGAGTGGAAGTCAGGTAGGCAAGCTTTGGCTAAGCTAATGGGAGGTCGAATTCCCCATAAAAGGAAAACTACCCTAACATAAGGAGAGAGCCGAATCTGATTCAGATGTCGACACTCATACATACACGCGTGACCGGAACGACCGGATTCCTCACTCCCCAGGTTAGCACTCGTTAGAAGTCCCACAATGGGAGCTTAACAATATCTCACACAAGTAAGTGTTTAAGCCAGTTAGACATACAAGGGAAGCAAGGCATGATTCAGCAAACACAACGACAACTATACACACATAGCCGCGGTTAGAACATTCCTTAGGTTGGAAACGTTATTACCGGATACCGTTCTCTTATGTTCCTAGCTTGGGTAAACTAATAGTTAGCACGCATACGAGGTCACCGGTATCGGTACGCACACACCACAATAATAACAAGAACTGTAAACTCGTTTCATGATTTAATCTTACAAGGTTGTAAACACACAGAAAAACAAGCAACACACAAGCTGGTGTAAACCGGTAGGCAACAGACTGCAAGAAAACCATACCTTGGTCCTTGCCGCTCTAGTGTTCCACCGTACGTTGTTCCTAAACACGATTGATAACGTCGGTTAATTAATTTACTTAACTTCAAGCTTTACTAAGTATTTTACATGGTTATATGACATGTTTTAATTGCCTAAACTTACCCTAGATTACCTTCATTATACCCCCTAGGGTTAACTACATTTGTCATATTCTTTTCATTTTTTTTGTAGGTTTTGTTCTGTCCGACCCACCGTCCGACCCACCAACTGGGTCGGACCCTTCCAGTAACCTTCGGGTCTGAAAATCTCTACTTGGTCCGACCCATGTCCGACCCAACCATCTGGGTCGGACCATTACAGAAACATTACTGTCTTTTAGTCTCTCCCGTCCGACCCATGTCCGACCCAACCATCTGGGTCGGACCATTACAGAATCTTCTCCGTCTATCCAAACGCGCCCGTCCGACCCATGTCCGACCCAACCAGCTGGGTCGGACCATTCCAGAAGTAACTACGAGTGACCAACAGAGGCCGTCCGACCCAACTGTGGGTCGGACCTCTGGGTCGGACGCCACCAGAATCTGCCCAACAATAGTCAAATCTTTTCCAAACTTCTCCACAAGCCTCCTAGTGTGTTCTAACATCATTTGGTACACTAAAACCTTCATATATCCCCATCCAAATTCATTTACAAGTTTATTTCTAAGTTCCTCAAATACTCTCTCAAAACACTTGTAGTTCACTAGTTTGCTCCCACCTAGAAATGCAATTGAACCATTATATCTCTACACAAATTTTGACATGATCTCCCCATAATTTTCACATGTTCCCACTCATCTTTTAACCCACTAAACATTCCAACCATCAATTCATCCAAGGCACCAAAACACACTTAAAATTCACCATTTAAACCACAATAGCCATCAATATTGATAAACCTTAAAAGCTTGGCTCTTAGGCCCTTAAACAACATTAAATTAAACACTGAATTTCCTCATATTATTTGCAACACCTGCATTTCACTGAACATTTATATTGCTCAAACATAAACACATTCATAGATCACACACTAGTTCAAGGTAAGTTAATTACCTTGGGTTTTCTTTCCAAACTTTCCCTTTCTCTTTACTTCTTGCTCCACCACCGGTTTTCAACGGGATTTATTGCTACACTAATGACCATGCCAAGATAATTACAATGAGTATGGAGGGTTTAAGAAAACTATTCCATTAACCCTAGAACTTAGTAATTATTTGAAACACCATTGGAGGGAATTACCTTCTACTTCAAGGTGAAGTGTTTGGCAATGAATTTGGGCTAGCTCCTGTTGGGTAGAAACCTAACGGCAAGTATACCGGTCGATTATAGCAAGTTTTTCCTAGAAGTGTCCCTCCAGGTTATCGAATCCAAGGGAGGCAGCATTTTAGTTTAATTGATATTTAAGAACAAACTAAGAAAATAACTCAAGTAACAGGGGGGTTTTGTTTGTTGAATTACTAAGTACTGAAGCAAAATGTAAATAAGAACAAGGGTAATGAATACAAGAGCAACAGTGAGCAGAAAAATGATGTTTCTGAATTAATGAGAATGGAAAATTCCGGTTTACTAATCCTCCAATTTCTTCGGTTCCTTTCTCAGTGTGTTTACCAACATCTAAATTAAAATCCTAGATCAGAATTATTCCACGTTCGGTCTCCCGCTCGGTGGAATCTAATTAACAGTTAATAAATTTTAACTCTCGTTACAAATTTACTAATTGCTAACAGCTTTAAGAATAATCCAGTTTAATGATCAGTTAATATCCTAGAGGAATTACCATCTCTAAATTAACCGGTGCTGTTCATGTTGTCTATTATCTACCGCAGTTCTCACTTATAAGCAGATAAACAGATAAAATCCAGTAATTGGCCAAATCACAAGATTTATAACAATAAACAAGGAACAACACTTTAATCTGTTAAAATGGTAAATCACAAAGATAATGGAACCTCAGAATTTGGATTACATAGCAAACCGAAATTTATAGAAATTACTCAGCCATGGAAATGGAATTACTGCAACAATATGTGAATAACATTAAAGAAGAAAAAGAAGAAGAAACTCTGTTTTAAGGCTCTTTGATGGAGTCTCTGTGCACAACCAGCAGTTTCCTCCGCTCAATCTCCAGATAATGGTGAAGTCCCCAGCTGCTTGTGTATTCCAGATTTCTATGGATGTGTGTGGTGTTTAATGGAAATGGTGTTATGAATGGAACGTGAGAAATGAGATGGAGATGGATGGAGAGTGTGAGATGCACTCTGGAATGTGTGTTGAATGAGAGGGATTTGAGTTCTATTTATAGAACTCATTTGCTTGAGTACGTAGCAGTAGCCAAATCGGTGGAGATGATGCTGGAGTTTTTGAAGTGGAATGGTGGGTGGTTAACGTGGGTGTTGTTGCTGGTTTTAGGGAAATAATTTGATTTAGTGGGATTAGAGGATGGAAAGCAAAACCAACGTGATGGGAGTAGTCTGGAAAGGAAAATAATGCTGGAAAGAGTTATTAGTGCATGGGCGGCCGTTAGAGATGAAGATAATAAAATTATCTTCACGTTCGCGCTTCAGACATGCTGCTTCAACCACATGGTCGGGGACTTAGGTCCTATATAAGGTCCCGGACCATGTCTGCATTTAACTCGAGAGTTGCTCCTCTTTGTGGTCCGGGACTTAGCTCCTGAATCAAGTCCCGGACCATGGTTTTAATTCAGTCGAGAGTTGAGTATACTTGTGGTCCAGGACTTAGCTCCAGCATCAAGTCCCGGACCATGTTGATATTTAGGTCAAGGAGACATTTCTTCACTCCATTTAGCTTGTTTGAAAAAGCCATTGTCTCCAACTATGATAGGAACAAGTTCCTTTGAGATTAAATACCTGAAAAAGCATAAAATAACCATAAAAGAAGACAATTGCAACAAGAAACATAAAAACACTTAAAAGACAGGAATTTAGCAGTAAATGATAACAAATTGGGTCTCAAAAGACCATGCAGAAATAGGTAAATTCCTGACTTATCAACATCCCCACACTTAACCTTTGCTTGATATCTTGTGACCCAACACAATGCCCTCTTGCACCATGAAGTGGCACTTCTCCCAGTTCAGTACTAGATGAGTCTCTCTGCACCTGGCTAGAATTTGATCTAAATTTTCCAAACATGAATCAAACGTTAGTCCAAACACAGAGAAATCATCCATAAATACCTCGATACATTTCTCAAGATTATCAGAGAATATGGCAGCCATGCATCGCTGGAAGGTGGCTGGCGCATTGCACAATCCAAAAGGCATGCGTCGGTAGGCATATGTTCCATAGGGACATGTAAACGTGGTCTTCTCCTGGTCCTCTAGAGCAATAGGAATTTGAAAATAACCAGAATAACCATCCAAGAAACAATAATACTTATGCCCTGAAAGCCTTTCCAACATTTGGTCAATGAAAGGAAGAGGAAAGTGGTCTTTCCTAGTTGCAGCATTTAATTTCCTATAATCAATACATACCCTGTGCCCTGTAATAGTCCTTTGAGGGATTAGTTCACCTTTTTCATTGGGGATGACAGTAAATCCCCTTTTCTTTGGTACAACCTGTGTAGGACTCACCCATTCACTATCTGAAATAGCATAGATGATACCTGCATCCAAAAGTTTGATTACCTCATTCTTCACGACTTCTTTCATGTTAGGATTCAAACGTCGTTGAGGTTGAACCATTGGCTTGCAGTTTTCCTCCAAGTGAATGCGGTGGGTACAGAAATTTCCTGATATCCCCTTGATATCAGCAACAGACCATCCAATTGCTTCCTTGTTCTTCCTGAGTACCTGCAAAAGTTTCTCCTCCTGCGAATGTGTTAGATCTGCAGAGATAATAACAGGTAAACCAGAGGGCTCAACTAAAAAGACATATTTTAAATGACTGGGAAGAGGTTTCAGCTCTAAGGTGGGTGGTGCTTTGATGGAAGGAATCAACTCCTTAGGTTCTTGCTCTAATCTCTCCTTCTCCATATGAGCACCCCTGCGAAACGGCCTACCAGCTGATAAATGGAATGCAACCTCAGCAATCTCTGGATCCTCATGAGCTCCATCAAAAGAATTAATTAAACACTTTTCTAACTCATCTAATTCAGCTGCACCAAAAATATATTCCTGCATCAAAGAATCAATAGCATCTAGACTAAAACAGGCATGCATGTCAGAAGGATGTTTAGTAACTTTGGACATGTCAAAAACTGCTCATCATGCATTCTCAAATAATCTTACCACCCTCAACATCAATGAGGGTCCTAGCTGTTCGCATGAAAGGGCGTCCAAGAATTAAGGGTACTTCCTTGTCTTCCTCCATATCTAGAATCACAAAATCAGTGGGAAAGACAAAAGTACCAACAGAAACAACCAAATCTCTAACCACACCCTTTGGAAAGATAATGGATCTATCTGCCAATTGTAAAGTAATGCGAGTAGGGTCACACTCTCCTAATCCAAGCTTAAGATACATGGATAAAGGCATCAAATTAATGCTAGCTCCCAAGTCACAGAGACCCTTACCACAATCGACATTACCTATTGAGCATGGAATGATTGGTAAGCCATGATCGTCGAGCTTCGGTGGGAGGTTCTTGCTAAGCACTGCAGAAACTTTTTCTGTCAATTGCACTGTCTCCTTCTCAACTAATGACCTTCTATTTGAAAGGATGTCCTTCAAGAACTTCGCATAGATGGGCATCTGCGTCAAAGCATCTGAAAAGGGAATATTAATTGTTAGTTTCTTAAAAATGCTGAGGAACTTACCAAACTGCTCGTCGAGGTCTCTCTTTTTCAATCGATTTGGGAATGGCACTGGGAGCTCAGGGACCGCCCATCGTGAAGATCTAGAAGACTGGACGGCTTCACCGGTCAGCTCACTATTTTTCTGTGCACTGTTATCAACTGGAGGATTTTCTGACTCTGGTCCTTTGATGATTTCTACCTCTTTACCAACAACTTTGTCCTTTTCAGCCGGAGTGCTCTCAGCCTCAGGGATTGAGGGATCAAGCTGCTTGCCACTCCTCAAAGTCACTGCTTTAGCATATTCACGAGGATTCTTCTTTGGCTGGCTAGGTAGAGCCCCTGCAGGTCTATCAGAAAAATTTGCACACATCTTCTCAAATTGTTTAGACATGCTATCCATCCTAGCAGCTAAAAGAGTGTTCGAATCTACCTCATAGATTCCAGCGGTCTTTCTTGGGGGAACCTCAGTAGATGCCCTAGTACCTCCCCAGTGATTTGCCGAGTTGGAAAGAGTTTCCAACAGATCCTTTATCCTAGTGATTGGAAGCTCCATGAGGCTTCCTCCTGCACAAGTATCCACCAAAAGACGGCTCTGGGGATCAAGATCTTTGTAGAAGGACTGTAGCACGACTTCCTCTCCCAGACCGTGGTGCGGTACTCTCCGAACAATTCCCTTGAATCTCTCCCAAGCCTCTGAAAGAGTCTCCCCACTGTATTGCTTGAAGTTGGTGATCTCACCTCTCATGGTCAGCATGCGAGATGGTGGGAAGTACTTCGCCAGGAATGTGTTTGCTAGCTCGGTCCAGGAAGTGATACTGTTTGGAGATAGGGAGTTCAACCACTCTGCAGCCCTGTCCCTGAGTGAAAAAGGAAACAAAGTTAGCCTGGCTACCTCTTGAGAAGCTGGTGTTGAACAAGCTCCAACCAATCGCAGGAAGGAGGTGAGGTGAACATTTGGATCTTCAGTGACTGTTCCACTGAACTGCGGCGCATTGAGGACCATTGTGACGTAATGGGTCTTGAATTGCCATTCTACTCCTTCCGGCAGTGCAGGGATTACTATTGGTGATGTAAGTCCCTCCACATTCGGACGAGTGTAGTCGTTCATCCTTCTTTCTCCGCTGATACCGTCCATAAGATACTCTTCTTCTTGAACAAAGGTATCACCTGGTGAGTTTTTGAGAAACACCTCTGGTTCAACTGCAGACTCCAGTACCAGTCCCTGCCGACTTCTTCTTGTGAGTCGTTCTATCTCAGGTTCCAGATCAAATTCAGGAGTTCCTTTAGAACGAGTTTTAACCATAAACCAAAATCAGATAACTGACAGTAAAGTAGTTGTAAAAGTAAACTCAATCGGGTAAAACCAAATTGATACTAGAACCAAAAATTAGAAACAAATTGTAGAAAGCTAAGGAAATGAACAAAAGAAAAGAAAATAAAATAAAAACAAAAACAAGAATATACTAAAAAGCAAAAACAAAACAAAAATTAAATACCAAATAAAAATAAAAATTAAACTAAGCAACCGTGCCTCCCCGGCAACGACGCCATAAACTTGTTGGGTAAAAACCTAACGGCAAGTATACCGGTCGATTATAGCAAGTTTTTCCTAGAAGTGTCCCTCCAGGTTATCGAATCCAAAGGAGGCAGCGTTTTAGTTTAATTGATATTTAAAAACAAACTAAGAAAATAACTCAAGTAACAGGGGGGTTTTGTTTGTTGAATTACTAAGTACTAGAGCAAAATGTAAATAAGAACAAGGGTAATGAATACAAGAGCAACAGTGAGCAGAAAAATGATGTTTCTGAATTAATGAGAATGGAAAATTCCGGTTTACTAATCCTCCAATTTCTTCGGTTCCTTTCTCAGTGTGTTTACCAACATCTAGATTAAAATCCTAGATCAGAATTATTCCACGTTCGGTCTCCCGCTCGGTGGAATCTAATTAACAGTTAATAAATTTTAACTCTCGTTACAAATTTACTAATTGCTAACAGCTTTAAGAATAATCCAGTTTAATGATCAGTTAATATCCTAGAGGAATTACCATCTCTAAATTAACCGGTGCTGTTCCTGTTGTCTATTATCTACCGCAGTTCTCACTTATAAGCAGATAAACAATTTGATTTAGTGGGATTAGAGGATGGAAAGCAAAACCAACGTGATGGGAGTAGTCTGGAAAGGAAAATAATGCTGGAAAGAGTTATTAGTGCATGGGCGGCCGTTAGAGATGAAGATAATAAAATTATCTTCACGTTCGCGCTTCAGACATGCTGCTTCAACCACATGGTCCGGGACTTAGGTCCTATATAAGGTCCCGGACCATGTCTGCATTTAACTCGAGAGTTGCTCCTCTTTGTGGTCCGGGACTTAGCTCCTGAATCAAGTCCCGGACCATGGTTTTAATTCAGTCGAGAGTTGAGTATACTTGTGGTCCGGGACTTAGCTCCAGCATCAAGTCCCATACCATGTTGATATTTAGGTCGAGGAGACATTTCTTCACTCCATTTAGCTTGTTTGAAAAAGCCATTGTCTCCAACTATGATAGGAACAAGTTCCTTTGAGATTAAATACCTGAAAAAGCACAAGAAAACCATAAAAGAAGACAATTGCAACAAGAAACATAAAAACACTTAAAAGACAGGAATTTAGCAGTAAATGATAACAAATTGGGTCTCAAAAGACCATGCAGAAATAGGTAAATTCCTGACTTAACAGCTCCAACACTACTAAAAGATTGAACAAGCTAAAATGGAGAGAAACAATGGTGTTTAGTACACACCAAAATCGGCCACCATAGAGAATAGGCACATGAATGGATTTTTGAGTTCTTTCTTACCTTAGAACAACAAGAAGACGTTTGGCTTCAAGAATATGAAGCTTTCTCTTCAAAATGTGGTATACCCATGGAAATGAAGTATGGAGTTTTGAGATTTCAAAAAGTGGAAAATAATCCCCAAGATGAGAGGAGTATTTTGGTGTAAAAATTTCTTGATTTGGAGTTGGATTAATGGTGGAACAAGAAGAGGCAAGGTGAGCTATGTGGAGCTCCTGCAAATCGCCATGGCTGGGAGCAAATGAAGAAGAAGAGCTGAGAGAGGGGGGATGGCTCGGTGAGTGTAGAGAAATGAGGGAGAGAGAGTGTGTAGTGTGTGAGAGAGGGAATAAAGTAGGTAGTAACTTTTTGCTTTTGTGTTTTTTGTATTTTAGTGAGTAAAGTGAAATTAATAGAATAGAGAGGGGGATAAAACGTGAGAGACAAGAGAGGGGGACAAAAATCTGATTTTTATTTTACAATGTGAGGGAGTGGCACTTGGTCATTAGCAGATAACACCCGTTACTTCCCGAACTGTCAGTTTTAACAATCCGGGTCCGGTTTCCGGAATATATTTATTTATTTTTATTCTAAAATTCTTAGACTTTAGTTAGTATATAATTATAGTTATAAAATCAACTATAATTTATACAAGTCCGTTTTAAACGTTTAAAGTCACGTTTTTCGGTTTTCTCGAAAAACGTGTTTTAAAGCCTCGTTTGTGTTTTTAATCCATTATTTGGATCCGTTTTCTTCGGGAATTTCTCCCACATGTTCTTAGTGACTAGATAAGCCTTTAAATATAATAATTATATAATTAACTTACATATTAAGGTTTGGGGTATTTCAATCTACCCCCCTTAAAAGAACTTTGTCCCTAAAGTTCACACTTCCCACGCATCTTAAATATTAGAACACGGGGATTACTTCTGAAACAACGCTTCCATAACAACACACAAACATTCTTTACATCACGTCGGACTCAAGGTCCCGGTAACATAACATCACTTAGACTCAAAGGTCTATAACATAACAACATAGACGTGTATTCCAATACATGTCGTACATACATAACCGAAACGGCTCTACCCCCCTAAAATAGGGGTACGCCCCGTACCCTATACATACAAATACTAAGAAGTAAATAGCGACGGGTACTTCGCCCTCATATCATCTTCCAGCTCCCAGGTGGCCTCCTCGACCTCCTGGTTAGACCAGAGAACCTTCACCAGTCGAACAGACTTGTGGCGAGTGTCTCGAGTCTTAGTGTACAGGATCCGTACGGGAGTCTCCACTGATCGCATGGTCGGCTCTAGTGTTAGCCTTTTGGGCTGAAGTACATGAGACGGATGAGACATATATTTCTTCAGCTGGGACATATGAAATACATCATGTACCTTGCCCAGCTCAGCAGGTAAATCGAGTCTGTAGGCTACCGGGCCTATCCGCTCCGTCACAACATAAGGCCCCACATATTTCGGGCTCAACTTGCCTTTCTGGCCAAAACGAAACACTCCCTTCATGGGGGATACTCTAAGAAATACCTAATCGCCCACGGCGAACTCCAGGTCGCGTCTACGCACATCGGCATACGATTTCTGCCTATCCTAAGCTGCCTTCATGTTAGCCCGGATCTGACGTACTTCTGCTTGTACTTGCTCTAAATACTCAGGTCCTATAATGACCGTCTCACTCGACTCATCCCAGTATAATGGCGTGCGGCATGGTCTACCGTACAAAGCCTGGAAGGGAGACATCTTGATCGAAGCGTGGTAACTGTTGTTGTAGCTGAACTCGATCAGATGTAACTTATCAATCCAGCTGGTCTGAAAGTCAAGTGCACATGCACGTAACATATCCTCAAGCGTCTGTATGGTGCACTCACTCTGACCATCTGTCTGTGGGTGAAATGCCGTACTCAACTTCAGTTCGGTACCAAGTGCTTCCCGTGTACTTCTCCAGTACCTCGAGAGGAATCTGGTATCCCTATCAGACACGATAGTCTTCGGTACTCCATGATGTCGTACTATCTCACGGTCGAAGAGCTCTGCTAGCTTCGCCACTTTCCAGGTGTCCTTCATCGGAATGAATCGGGCCACCTTGATCAGTCGGTCAACAACGACCCATATCATATTCAAGCCTTCTCGAGTAGGCGGAAGCCCAACAACGAAGTCCATGGAAATATCATGGAACTTCCATTCAGGAACGGGCATTGGCTGTACCATGCCACCACGGCGACGGTGCTCAAACTTGACCTTCTGGCAAGTGAGACACCTAACAACATAATTTGTCACATCTTTCTTCATACCGGTCCACCAGAAATATCTCTTCATACTCTTGTACATCTTTGAAGCTCCGGGGTGAATAGAAGTAGAAGAACATTGTAATTCACTTAGTATGCGCTCCTTCAGCTCAGCGCTACTTCGTGGAATACAAAGTCGGCCATTCAGCCTGATCAAATCATCATCATGTAGTCGGAAATCATACTTTTGGCTCTCGAATGTGCCGTCCATAAGTTTTTGTTTGATCTCTTGCATGTACTGATCTGACATCTGAGCACTCCGCACCTCTTCAACCAAGCTAGAGTGAGAGATTAGCGAATGGAGAGAGTGTGCTCGGCGACTCAATGCATCAGCTACAATGTTTGCTTTACCTTCCTTGTACTGAAGGTTAATATCGTAATCAGTAAGGAATTCAACCCATCTTCTTTGCCTCATGTTCAGCTCCTTCTGAGTGAACAGGTATTTCAAACTCTTGTGATCTGAATAGACGTCACATTCACTCCGTACAAATGGTGTCGCCATATCTTCAAGGCGAAGACAATGGCACCCAATTCTAAATCATGTGTAGGATAATTTTCTTCATGTCGCTTCAACTGTCGGGAGGCGTAGGCCACGACCTTCCCGTGTTGCATCAAAACACAACCCATTCCCTTTCCTGACGCATCACAGTACACCTCGAAACCATCGGTACCCTCTGGTATAGTAAGAACTGGTGCAGAAGTCAAAGCATCCTTGAGAATCTGGAATGAGCTCTCACAGTCAACAGTCCATTCAAACGGTGCATCCTTCTTCATTAAGGATGTCAACGGTTTCGAAACACTAGAAAAATTCCTCACAAATCTCCGATAATAACCTGCCAGACCGAGGAAGCTCCGGATGTCGGTAACCGTCTTCGGTCTAGGCTAGGTGCGCACAACATCAATCTTGGCCGGATCCAGAGCGATCCCGGCCTCTGAAATAACATGACCAAGAAAAGAGACTTGGTCCAACCAAAATTCACACTTCGAGAACTTCGCATAAAGCTGGTTCTCTCTCAATGTTTGCAATACACTCCTCAGGTGATTTTCATGCTCAACCTTGGACTTAGAGTAAATAAGAATATCATCGATGAAGACAACTACTGACTTATCCAACTGATCTCGAAACAAACGATTCATCAAGTCCATAAACTTTGCCGGTGCATTAGATAAACCAAACGGCATGACCGTGAATTCATAGTGTCCATATCTGGTCCGGAATGCGGTCTTCTCGATATCACTGTCTCTGATAGCTATCTGATGGTAACCCGATCGCAGATCGATCTTAGAGAATACAGATGCACCTCTCAGCTGATCAAACAAATCATCGATACGTGGCAATGGGTAACGGTTCTTCACCGTCACAGCATTCAGCTCTCTGTAGTCGATGCAGAGGCGGAGACTACCATCCTTTTTCTTCACAAAAAGGACTGGTGCTCCCCATGGTGAAACGCTAGGGCGGATAAAACCCTTGTCAAGTAGGTCTCTCAGCTGCTCTTTGAGCTCTGTCATTTCAGCTGGAGCCATTCGGTAGGGCGCCTTCGCTATCGGTCCGGTGCCCGGCACCAAATCAATCTCAAACTCAACTGCCCGTGTAGGCGGCATGCCTGGGAGTTCCTTAGGGAAGACATTAGGAAACTCCGACACAACCAGCACATCTGGGCTAAATTCAGGGTCTCTCTCTATGTTCTGGACATAGCAGAGGTATACATCATTCTTTCTTCTGATTTCATGACACATGGCCATGGCGGAAATGATTTATGTCGAAGGCTCCCTGGGCCTCTGGCGGTAGGAAATGGTAATCCTAGACGGACTCTGAAGAAGTAGACGGTGCTCGGCACATAGGATTCTGCCCTTGTACCGCTCCAACCAGTTCATCCCGACAATTACATCAAAACCGACCCCTCGAACTCTATCAAGTCGATCGGGAACTCTTCATTCTTAATTCGTACAACAACGTCTCGGTGGTAGCGGGTACACCTGATCCGCTCTTTCGACGAGAGAGTGACTAGGAAGTCTTGCATCTCTTCACCGTCTAACCCCAGCCTCTTCGCAAATGATAGCGAGATGAAAGTGTTTGAGGCTCCGGAGGCGAACAAGACCGAGGCGTCCACGCCATTAACTGGGAAGGTACCGGTGAGGATGGTGCCGCTCTTGTCGGCCTCTGCCTCATTGCAGACACTCAGTATACCTCCCGTCCCGAGTGCACAGCCTAATTTATTCCAGAAACTTATAAGTATAACGGTAATAACACGGGTGGTTTACTCAAGAAATCAGCACTGCTTTATTCATAAAGCTCATCTTTACACCATGATGGTATTACATTAGGCTACATCGCTTGAGCACTTAGCATACTTAATACACCACATACTTAACATACAACTGACTTCACACTTTACATGGTTACACATAACTTCAAAACTGTCTAAAGGTTAAGTTCAAACGTCCAGGCTTCATGTGTGTGGCATTGATTATTGTCGGAGGTGCCGTATTCAATTTGATCTTCTTGACACCATGATACAGCATCCTTGACTGCCCACCCATGATTAACACATCTCTAGACTCCAACACTAGCTTCCTCGCGAGGTCCGCTCGCTTCTGCTCGCCATACATAAACACTGTGGTATCACCAATGGACCAAGACACCACGGGCACTCCCTTACTAAGAGACTCGGGTGTCTCGTCCTTGTCTTGGTGTAAACCCAACCTTCCACCTTTTTGGTAGAAATTGACAATACACAAATCTGCCTTGATACTTGGAATTTGTTCCGATTCAACTTGCTGAGCAATTCCTACGGTGTGGCTGACTACCGCAAGGAACTCCTCAGGTACACTCGGTATGGTAGCTCCATCTTCAGCTCGTGTGTCTTGATATGACTTGGTGTAAGGGTTCCAATCCTTACCCATGCACATCATCTTTAAATTCATCTTCACCCCACTTGGGTATTCGGGTGTGTAGAAACCTCCTGGTGCTGCTCCAAGCTCGTTGCACCGTCGAATGATATGGATTTGTGCTTCGGGTGTCAAGTATCCTTTTAATAATATCATACCTGGTTGGATAACTGCAGAAGGTTATTTTCTGAGTGGTTAAATTGGTGTAAAATTAAAAGAAAAGAAATTAAATCTCAAATTAAACGTCGGGCTTCAAACAAATCCCGGTCGTAGTAGTAAAACAAGTGTCGTATCCACAGGGAGATTGTTCAATTTATCCTAGTCTTGGTAGTTACTTAAAAACTGTAAAAAAGGGTTTAGCCGGAGGCAAGCTTGATTTGTTGTTTGATCAGTGCAAATATAATAAAAACAGTAAAAGGTGAATTAAGTGATGTGGATGGAAAAATGTATCCTAGGATAGCGGGGGAATTGCCTAAATTACTTAAACATATTTATAACCATGTCTCAATTATTTATTGCCTATTAGAGTTAATAATTGTCAGTTACGAACTCTTAATAAAAGCCTTAGTATTTTCCTGCTCAATCCGGAGTGTAAATACTAAGATTAATTCCTTTGTGGTACCTAGACTATCTCAAAATCATATGTTGATAGTTACCATAAAAATGCAGTATTTTGTTAGAATAAGCATTTAACAATATTAGTTAAAAGGAATTAAAACAAGTTAACAAGTGAGACAGGTGATAAATATTGTTTACGTAATATTAGAAATAAATCCCCATCCTAGGATACAAAAAGAAAATTACTCAGACATTAACGGAGATAAGAAGATAGCACAGACAGATTTTGACATTAATTCAGAGGAAGAACTGGTCTGCTCTCGCTCTCACTGCTGCTCTTCTATTTCTTTTGTTATTGCGTGAGTGTGGAATGTTGTGGTGTTACGGGAGGAAAATAAGTGGAAGGGAATGGATGAGTGTGGTGAGCGAATTCTTCAGACTCCCGTCGTGCGTGGTGTGCGTCCGCCTAAAACTCATGCGGACGTGACTGAGCCGTCCGCCCGGCCACTTGTGCCGTCCGCTTTCATGTCCGCCTGAAACTCATGCGGACGTGACTGAGCCGTCCGCCCGGCCACTTGTGTCGTCCGCTTCCGTGTCCGCCTGAAATCCACGCGGTCGTCACTGGTGTGGCATCCGCTTAAGGACATCCGAGACGTCCGCCCTAATACCATGCGGACGCATGTGTTGTCTCGACTTATTTTCTTCCATCTTTGACCGGCTCTAAATTCTTCGTTTGGACTCCGTTTTCCGAGCCGTTTGCGTCTATGCGTTCGTCTCTTCATGTACTTTGCTCCTAGCTTGGCTTTTCCTCATGTTTAAACCAATAAATTTGTGAGATAATCAATAAAACATAAACTAGAGGAAAAACATACGATAAGTGAGAAATGAGCAGAAAAGTGCTGATATGATATATGAAATACACCTATAAAACATGCTCATTTAGACACTTATCACACCCCCACACTTACCTTTTGCTTGTCCTCAAGCAAAACCATGTACCCAAACAAGTAGGGAATGCTCAATATTAACAAATACTATTATGAAGGGTAGGATAAAGAAGTCAATAGTTCATGATCTTAAACTTTTTAGAGGAGTGTGATCCATCACCTACTGGTGGCATAGGTGTACTCAGGGCAAAAATAAAAATTAGAGTTTCGGGGTATGATCCGGAGTACTTCAATGCTTCTTAGTTAAGGTGACTTTGAGAAATTTTACCATGGCCAACTTCTCTCAAGAATGGGCATTGAGGAGAAAACAAAAGGAAAAATAGAATTATGCATTTGTTTCACTTTTGCATGAGAGATGAGAAAATAATATGTAGGCATCAAACCTTCGTATTTTAAAGAACACTCAACTCTCTTTGTTGGTTACCAATGGTGTCTCGCAAGTCCTTTATTTATTATTTTTTCCTTTTCTTTTTGACAGAGAAGCACCCCTTAGCAATCCCTAAGAAAGAAGACAGAAAGAACCCCTGAGTAATAAAAATCCATCCATTTCAGATCATTTGGTCACACCGCATAAAAATGCTCCTCAAAAGTAATCAATATTTTAAAATTTTTGTACATTTAATACCATTTATCCCACAATTCATAACAATATTTATTCTTAAAGAGAACAACCCACATAAAAAAGGGTCCACGATATTGAATTTGAACAAACGCAAGATAAGCAGAGAGATTAAGCATTTTAGCATAAAATGTCACCGAAAAGGGCACACTCCCCCACACTTAATTTGAACAATGTCCTCATTGTTCACCAGAAAAACAAGGGAAAGTTTCAGAAGGCCTTTTCGGTAAGTAGATAAAATAGAGAGAACACGAAGCTCACGAATATTCATTTAAGCACATAAACTCTCCTCTGCAGATTTTATTTAAAATAAAAGCATAACGAAAGAAACTGGTACTCCCCTGAGATTATTTTTGCTAGCGTGTATTGGACTTCCCCCACACTTGAGCTTCAGCCTCAAGTAGCGTAGCTTGGTTGCGGTGTAGACATGAAATTGCACCTGCATAAGACACTAGAAGCAACCATACTATAAACGGGGTTAAGAGTTAGCAAAAATAAAATTTAAAGGGAACCTGAAAATTAAAACAGCATAAAAAGCATATAAAAGATAAGTTCGTCCGGGTTGCCTCCCGGAAAGCTGCCCTTCTTTAACGTCTTTGGCTAGACGCTTTGTCGTTAGATCGATCATGGGGGGTGGTTATGAGGAGGAGATCCAAAGCATGACTCGATAGTATTTTTGAGTGTCCACCGGGATGCATGTTTTCTTTTCTTATCCCGCTCTTCGTCCGGGATTGGTGGTAGTATCTCTGTAATAGACATGCCGTCTGGAAGGGTGATAAACAGAAGTGGGGATGATGATGATTGAGTATCCCTTACGAACTTGAGATCTTTGGATTTGCTATCTGGAGATCTTCCTGATGCAAACTCCAGCTTTTCGTTATAAGCCTGAAGGGTGATTTTCCCCTGGGCTACCCAAATGTACACATCGGCTGTGGCAAGGAATGGTCGTCCATGGATGAGAGGTGTAGTGGAGTTCTCTTCGATGTCTAGAATGACAAAATCGCATGGGAAGTATAAGTGTTCCACTTTGATGATAATATCCTCCACCACTCCGCTTAGGTAAGCTACTGAACCATCCGCCAGTTGAAGGGTCATCTTGGTCTTTTTCATCTCTCCAATTCCCAGCTTTTTGAAAGTGGAGAGGGACATCAAATTTATGGAGGCACCCAGATCGCATAGGGAGTATGGAAATGAGGTGCCACCAATTGTGACTGGAATAGTGAAGCTGCTCGGATCATTGCATTTGGAAGGTAGTGGTTGTTGCAGAATAGCTGAGCAAGCTACATTGAGAGGTACCGTACCGACTTCGGCCAATTTAGTTTTGTTGGATATGAGGTGTTTGAGGAATTTGGCATTTTGGCAATGAGGTCTACAAACTGTATGTTGACGTTTAGTTGTTTCAGCATTGCCAGAAACTTACCATATTCATTATCCAATTTCTGCTTCTGGAGTCGGTGGGGAAATGGTATAGGCGGTTCTTGTGAAGAAGGTTTTGAAGCTGAAGGAATAGTGAGGATGGTGGGAGATGTTTTTTCTACAGGGGCCTCAGCTTTTTCTTCACTATCCTCTTTGGATTCTTCTGATCTTTGCGGGATGTGAATCTCGTCGGTTTTCTTACCGCTTCTCAAGGTTATCGCCTTAACCTCTTCTCCTTCTTCTTCAAAGTCGAGCTTTTCATTTTCATAACCGGCCACCAAGTGCTCAAGGTAGGTATTCTCAGATTGAATGCGATTTTTATAGACTTTGGCGGTGCTTTCAAGTTCAGCTACATTCCTTTTGGAAGTTTCGATTGCTACAACCCACTCTTGGAGGGAAGGGTGTAGTTCTGGAACTTTAGCTGTTTTAGCCACCTCCATCTTTTCTTCATCGTGCTCCTTCACATAGATGCATTTGGCTTGCTCCCTTGGATTTGCTTCATTTTGGCTGGGGAGAGCCCCTGGCGGTCTTCGAGCAAGTTGTTCTGCAAGTTGATTGAATTTACCTTTGATTTTCTGGTTGAAGGCTTCTTGTGAAGAAAGCTGGTTCTGAGTCATAGTCATGTAACCCTTCATCATCTCTTTCAGTTCTGCGTTTGGATCAGAAGAGGATGAAGATGGTTGTTGTTGTTGTTGTTGGAAACCTGGAGGGGCACCTTGTTCTCTATAACCCATATTAGAGTTTGGTTGGGGTCGGTTTCCCTGATAGGTATTGGAATTGTTGTTCTGCCCTCCTGGGTTCTGATCATTATTTTTCCATGAGAAATTCGGGTGATTTCTCCATGGATAGTTGTTGTTGATGTTATTGTTGTAGGAATTACCAGGGCGGTTTCCTATGAATTGTACTTCCTCGTACTGGCCTTTACCTTCGCACTGATGGGTTTCATGAGGACCGGCGCATATGACACATCGTTCTGTAGGTGGAACTGGTGGTGAACTTGCAGGTGGGGAAGCTATTGTTTTTACGATTTCGTTTTGTGATGTTGTTAGCTTTTCCACCATCTTTGCAAGAGACGAGATATGGGCTGATAAATGATCCGTAGGCTCAACGTGGAGTAGGCCTGCTGCTCGTGGCGTTCTTCCTTTGGATCTCGTCCACTGTCTTGTATTGCTCGTCATGGTTTCGAGAAGGTCCATTCCTTCTTTAGGAGATTTCATCATAAAACTTCCTCCTGCAGAGGAATTGACGAGTAGTCGGTTTCCATCATCTAGACCATTGAAAAATGACAGGCAGAGGGATTGATCGTCGAGACCATGGTGGGAACATTTCATTAGCATATCCTTGAATCTGTCTCATGCGTCGTACAACGTTTCTCCCGGCTCCTGACAGAAAGTGTTGATCTCACCGATCAATTGCCTTGTTCTACTGGTTGGGTAGTATTTGGCAAGGAATTTTTGGGCCATTTGCAGCCATGTGGTGATTGATCGGGAGGGAAGACTTCGGTACCACCTGTTTGCTGAATCCGACAACGATTGAGGAAATAGTTGTAGACGGATTCTTTCTTTGACGTTGCCGGTCTGACCAAAGGAATTGCAGAAGTCTAGGAAGAGACTCAGATGATTTGGGGCTTCATCTGGGTTCGCTCCACTAAACTTGCCTAGATCCCGGACGGCGGTGATGTTGTGGGTTTTGAAAACCCATCGTCCGGCTTCTTGTGGTGTTAGTTCAGGGAGAATATAGCTGATGCTTTCCTTCGGTGTTCGGTTGTGGTAATCAGATAGGGCACAGGTGTTCTGGTTGATTTCATGGTCCATTTCATTATAACTTCGTATTGGCCATGGCTTGATTTCTCAGGTTTTTTGTGCTTGTAAAAAGTGCGCTCAGGTTCGGGGCTCGGACTGATTGGTGGGAGAACCTCGGGTTCGAGTGTTTGGCATGCACAGAAGATAACTTGTGGTTTGTGAGAAACTGCAAAATTAATTAGTAAATAGATAAAGATAAGCAAATATATTGGTTAGGCTGATAAACGTTAGTTAAACAACACTGATATATTTTTTTTTTGTATTATTTTTTTTAACAAGAGTAAAATGACAGAATATTAAATGACAAGGGAAAGAAATGACAGAAAATTAAAGTTAGGAGTTAGTATACTGGAAATTATAAGTTAGTAGTTAGTATACAGAAATTTGAAGGACAATAGAAATGAAATGTTAAGGACAATGGAAATGAAATGTTAAGGACAATGGAAATTAAATGTTAAGGACAATGGAAAGAGATGACAGGAAATTTTAAGTTAGTAGTTAGGGACAATGGAAAGAAATGACAATGGAAAGAAATGACAGAAATAATAACAATAATATTAAGATGTCCAAAGTCAGATGTCCAGGTTAGATGTCCAATTCAGATGTCCAAGTCAGATGTCCAAGTCAGATGTCCGAGATTAACAATTTAATAGTATTAATAGATTATTATAATATAGCGAGTGAACTACCAGAAGCTAGGGAAATTGATGGAATCAATCTCCCCGGCAACGGCGCCAATTTGCAGAAGGTTATTTTCTGAGTGGTTAAATTGGTGTAAAATTAAAAGAAAAGAAAAGAAATTAAACTCAAATTAACGTCGGGCTGCAAACAAATCCCGGTCGTAGTAGTAAAAAAGTGTCGATCCACAGGAGATTGTTCAATTTATCCTAGTCTTGGTAGTTACTTAAAAACTGTAAAAAGGGTTTAGCCGGAGGCAAGCTTGATTTTGTTTGATCAGTGCAAATATAATAAAAACAGTAAAAGGTGAATTAAGTGATGTGGATGGAAAAATGTATCCTAGGATAGCGGGGGAATTGCCTAAATTACTTAAACATATTTATAACCATGTCTCAATTATTTATTGCCTATTAGAGTTAATAATTGTCAGTTACGAACTCTTAATAAAAGCCTTAGTATTTTCCTGCTCAATCCGGAGTGTAAATACTAAGATTAATTCCTTTGTGGTACCTAGACTATCTCAAAATCATATGTTGATAGTTACCATAAAGCGTATTTTGTCAGAATAAAGCATTTAACATATTAGTAAAAGGAATTAAAACAAGTTAACAAGTGAGACAGGTGATAAATATTGTTTACGTAATATTAGAAATAAATCCCCATCCTAGGATACAAAAGAAAATTACTCAGACATTAACGGAGATAAGAAGATAGCACAGACAGATTTTGACATTAATTCAGAGGAAGAACTGGTCTGCTCTCGCTCTCACTGCTGCTCTTCTATTTCTTTTGTTACTGCGTGAGTGTGGAATGTTGTGGTGTTACGGGAGGAAAATAAGTGGAAGGGAATGGATGAGTGTGGTGAGCGAATTCTTCAGACTCCCGTCGTGCGTGGTGTGCGTCCGCCTAAAACTCATGCGGACGTGACTGAGCCGTCCGCCCGGCCACTTGTGCCGTCCGCTTTCATGTCCGCCTGAAACTCATGCGGACGTGACTGAGCCGTCCGCCTGGCCACTTGTGTCGTCCGCTTCCGTGTCCGCCTGAAATCCACGCGGTCGTCACTGGTGTGGCATCCGCTTAAGGACATCCGAGACGTCCGCCCTAATACCATGCGGACGCATGTGTTGTCTCGACTTATTTTCTTCCATCTTTGACCGGCTCTAAATTCTTCGTTTGGACTCCGTTTTCCGAGCCGTTTGCGTCTATGCGTTCGTCTCTTCATGTACTTTGCTCCTAGCTTGGATTTTCCTCATGTTTAAACCAATAAATTTGTGAGATAATCAATAAAACATAAACTAGAGGAAAAACATACGATAAGTGAGAAATGAGCAGAAAAGTGCTGATATGATATATGAAATACACCTATAAAACATGCTCATTTAGACACTTATCAATAACCTGACACTGTTCTGTCGGATAGTCGGGGATGCCGATGGTGGTATCTCCGGGGTTCGGTGTGGGTGGGATTGGATAGCAGATATTGAAGGTTCCTAAGGTTTATAATTTCCTAATTTAGGTGGGTTTCACATTACATTTTAACTCATTCACTTATGTGGTCATACATTTAGACTCACTAACACACATGCATGGAATGCAGTATGCAATCACTTATCTCACTTAATAGTTTAAGGGGGTACCTGGTCTAGAGGACGATCCTGATGCCTCTGACCGGTCCACCACGTTCAAGGCAGCCTTGCTTGCTCCCGGCCCCTTCCCCTTCTGGGACTCAGTATTCCCTTGCCCCAGGGATGGCTGATAAGTAGCTTTCGGGCCTTCAGTGGTCGCAGTGGCCTTACCCTTCCATTGCCCTCTAGGCCTATAGTTCCTGCCATCAAGGTTATTGTAGCACTCGAAGTCACGGTGCCCCAGCTTCTTGCAGTAGTGGCACTGCACATCATTCCCTTTGCAATCCTTGCCGGGATGGTCACCTTTGCACCACTTACAGAAGTAGTGGCGCTCCGGTCCCGAGCCCGTACTGGCTGCTATCACAACACACGATCAATACACACTTTACAATATAGCAATACATACTTGAATTCGGTAGTCGGAATTAACTAGTTACCCTTGGGCGGGTGAGAGCGTAAGGGCTTAGCCGCATAGGCGTAGGTGAGCTTCAGCGGCTCCTCAGTGGTAGTGGGCTGGGCTTGGCCCTTGCCATCCTGATGCTGGCCCTTCTGGGGCTGAGGGTAAGGTTTCCTCTTCTTCCCTCCTTGGTGCCCTTGCGAGCTTTGGCCCTCGCTCAAGACCTTGCGCTTATGCGCATTCTCCTCGTCCCTCAAACGGACGGTGATCTCCACCTTAGCAGCAGCATGATAGCACTCCTGAAGTATCAAGGTGTTAGTCATGCCCCACATACATTCACGCACTCACATATAACATAACTCATTCACACTTAAACATTATTTACGAATACCTGCAAGGTGTTGTACTCGGCTGGCCCCATGCCATAGCGTAGGCGGTGACTCAACCCACTGTAGAAGCGATTCACTAAGACCCGGTTCGAGTAACCTAGGTCGGGTAGGAGATGAACAAGGTCGGTGAAGGCGGTGTAGTAGTCGTCCACCGTCATTTTGTCTCCTTGCTTTAAACTATCAAGCTCCAGGCGCTTTGCCTCTTGCACGTGCACTAGATAGTACTTGGCCCTTAGTAATGCCGTGTACTGTTCCCATCCAAAATCCGGATCAGCCACTTTCTCGGCCCTCACAAGTTTCCACCAATTTCTAGCCAAGCCCTTCAAATAAAATGCAGCAAGTCGGACCTTGGCATCAGCAGGAACGGCCAAAGTCTCGTAGGCGGTCTCAAGCTCCGAGATATACGCCTCTAGTTTGGAAGGGTCGGTCTCCCCTTTGAAAGACGGGGGCCTTAGATCGGCCAACGCTTTTACCCAATTAGTCTCGCGTGGCTGTGGGGGTGGTGGTGGTTCAGGCTGATCCTGACCAACGGGCTGTTGTTGCCCTTGCTGCACTGCGGTTACTATTTGAGGTATCACTTGAGCTAGGGCGGCCGCCATTGCCTCTGCCATCATCTGAGCGGTAGAGTTCTCCCCTAGGTCTCCCAAACCACGCCCGCGGCCTCTTCCTGGTGGTCGCCCTGCCATCTGAATTTTTTTACATGAAGCACATTAGTATTGTGCATATAACTTATCGGGTCAAGTGTTTATAACGTCCTTTGGACGACAAGGTTTAAATTTCCTAACTCGGTATATTCCTAAGCTCGGTAATCGGTAATCAGAGCGATACTTCGCTCTGATACCACTTTTTGTAACACCCCAACCATAACCTTCACAATTAATCAATAATCGCAGCGGAAATCATAAACTTAACCATATACCAAAAAGGGCGGTGTTACACGCCGTTAGCCACCCACGTGGCAAACAAGGCTGTTACTTACAATGTATCGGTCTGATTATGAGAATGCCGAGCATAATTACAACCTTACAAAAATCACTTATCCAAAAGAATGACAATATACCGAGTGTAACTGTACGAAAATCACCAACTAGCTTTACATCCACCAAAATATAAGACCTCAAGTGTACAGACACTACTCGGGTTCAATATCCAAAAATAACAAAAGTATCATCAATCTAGGACCTAAAGCCATTCTGCTTCCTCGATCCTCATCCTGCAATAAACATAGCCCCCAAAGGGGGTCAGCAACCTTTTGCTGGCATGGTTAACGTGCAGCCCGCTGACTACCGGTGAAATACCCCAAACCTTGGTATGTTGTGTAAATGTTAAACTATGGTAGTTAAAGGCTAAAAAGTGCCTTAGAAACATAAATGAATCATTTAAACCATGGTAAAACACAATAAAACACTAAGACACGGTTTGAGCAAAAACATGCTCTAAGGTTGGAGTGAACTTGGTTAGGACCCAAAGAGCCTACCAAGACTTGATAATGTTTAATTATGACTTTATGAGGCTAATTAAGTCCTTAGGAAACTTTGATAGACAATGAAACCAAACAAAACACAAATAAATACCTTAAGGTCAAAATGGGCTAAAATGTGCTCTAACCTTGGGATAAATGTGTATAAGGCCTAATGGTCAAACCTATGCCTTATTTATAGTTAATGAACATATTAAATCAATTACCAAAGAAAACCAAGCTTGAAAAAAGTTAAAACGCAAAATGTGCTTTAAGGAGTCTTAAAGCACGTTTTTGAAAAATTGTCTTGTAAATGAGTTTTGAGTGGCTAAATGTCCATCATTACTCTTTAATTAACATGTGTACTATATAGTATCACATTTGGGTGGCTATATCAATGGGAAATCAAAAATTTCACTTCTATGTGCCTTGTTTTTGGTGAATAGTGATTTTTATAACTAGTTTGTAACATATAATGTTATAAGTGAGACAATTGACTAATAAGGTCTAAAATACCCCCTTGCTACTATTTGGGGCCGGTTTCCTTATAAGGGAATGAGTCATCCCTTTGTTAAATTGATAAGATAGAAATTGATAAAGTAAAACACTATTTACTTTACTTAAATATCTAAAACTAACAAAGCAAACTCATTTCCTCATTCTCTCATTCTTTTCTTCATTTCCCATGGTGGTCTTCTTCTTCCTCCTCTCTCCATCGGTTTCCAACAGAGCCATACCATTCGTCATCCTTCATCACTTGTAACTTATGACTCCATGCTCCGAATTTAATTCCGAGACTACCGTTCTCTTAGTTGGAGCAAGCTCTACAACCTTGTCCTTTCAAATCCTCAAAACCACCATTTTGGTGCCAAGGAGAACTTCCATGGAAGGGGCTTGAGCTAATATTTTTATGCCTTGTTGATCACCTTTGCTTCAAGGTAAGGAAAAACCAAAGAAAACTCCATTCCCTCTCCTTTTGGTATATGGCCGAAAATTCACCTCACCATGGTGTCTTTACCTTGCTTGTTTTAGCTTCATTTGAATCTTCCAAGGGCTTGGTGGAGTCCTCTCTTGATATATATTCAAGCTCTTTTTCCATTCCAAGGTAAAACAACTACATTAATGTTTTTGAAATAATGTAAACCTAGGGTTTACAATGAGATGAAGCTTAAAGCTTATATACTCATTTCAATGTTGGTATATTGTTTAGTAGTTGACAAGGAATGAAATGCCTTACCGGTTTTAAGAGGAAACAAGAAAGAAGTTTGTGTGGAAAAGAGGTAAATATACTAACCTAATGTGGTTTAATGCCTTAGTAGAAAAGAGCTTATAATGCTTGTTAAAACTACTTAAAGAGCAAATGGTGAATGACCTAGTAAAGTGTTCTCAAGGAGACTAGTAAAAGAACATATGTATTGGTGTGTGTAATTGCAGGTCAAAGGCTTATGTATTGTGGAAATTCAGTGTTTAAGGATTATGCAATTTAAGGGCCTAAGAGCCATGTTATTTAAGGGCCTAAGTGCCAAGCAAGTTTAATTATGCACTATATTGTGATGTAGTGTAAATTTGGTGAAGTTTTGTGAGTGATAGTGTTCTTGATGGATTTAGGTGTTCTTGAGTGTTTAATGGTGAAAACTATGAGTTTTGGAATGATGATGTGCTAAGAGAACCCATGGCGAAATTTGTAAAATGTATAAGGAGTTCTAAGTGCTTAAATGAACTTGGGTGAACTAGGAATTGTTAGGAATGGATACATGCTTCACTAAGGAAGAACATATGCATTAAGGTGTTCTAAGGTGCTACAAGGTTTAGGCATTGTCTTGGAAGTTCTAGAAATCCTATAAGTGTTTTTAGGATGTATTAAAGTCTTGGAGAAGTTTGTTTAAGGTTTAGGTAATGTTGGTGAATAAGGAGAGAATGATGTTTAGGGAAGGTTTTGAGAAAGGAATGTAAAGAAGTTGTGAAAAGAAGATTTGGTTAGTAAGAGGAGATGCTTGGGAGATGATGTTATGAAGGTGAGAAAGCATTTTAGTGTAGTGGTCATTTAGGTGGAACACCACTTAGGAACTTAAGGAAAAGATCACAAGTGTTGATGAATTTCGCAAGAATTGGGTGATGTATTAGACATGGAATTAAATGAGGTTTGAGGTGCCAAATCAGTGTTAAAACATGTTAGGATTTATGTAGAAACATTAGGAGAAGGTTAGGCTTGGTTTGGTGGTTGAAAAGTGGATGAAAAATAATGTTCTGGACTAGTACTGGAGTGGTCCGGGTTTGCAAACCAGAACCCAAACCCGGAACACCCCAAAAACATGCCAGAGAGTTAAGTCTGTAGGTGGTCCGGGTTTGTAAACCCGGATACAAACCCGGACCAGGTGAGAAATTGGGCAGAGAGTATTGCGATGAGATGGTCCGGGTTTGTAAACTCGGACATAAACCCGGACCACCCTAAAAATGCACCAGAGTGTTATTAAGTGTGTTTAAGATGGGGAAGTGAATGATAATGGTTTTAGATAATGTTTAGGCCTTGTTTGGTGACTTTTAAAGGCCATGGAAGTATAAACAAGGGTGAGAGTGAATGTGTAAGTTGTGAACTCAAGATCACATAAATAAATTAAGTACAACGGGATGACGGGGTTAACTATGGGCGTTGGTCATTAAGCAAACATGTTACCCCATTGTTAATGAAAGTAATTGTAATGTACCAGTTGTTCGAGAATTGTTCGAGGAACGTAAGTGGACATGGTAGAGTGGACTCCGGTGACAGGTATGGTTTTCTTGCAACCTGTGTCCTACCGGATTACACCGGCTTGTATGCCAATATGTTTTTCTGAGTGTTTGCCACCTTGTAAGATCAAAACATGTAATGAGTTTATAGTAATTCATTTATGTGGCGAATTTGGCCACCGATACCATTTAACCTCAAATATGTGTTAAACCTTAGCTAACCAAACTAGGAACACATGAGTGATCGGTATTCGGAGTTAACGACCCAAACCTTGGGAACGTTCTAACCACGGCTATGTGTGAGTTAGTTGGATATTGTTGTTGTATGCAAGTGTGTGAACCTCCCTTGTGTGCTTAACTCGGTTATGATACCGTATGGTGTGTGGATGTGGTAGGCTCCATGATGGATCTCTAACTACTTGTTTATAAGTGTATATGTACTAATGGGGGGTGAGGAGTCCGGTTGTTCCGGCCACGCGTGTGATGGACGGGAGTCGATATCATATCCGGTTCGGCTCTCTTGGTGTATGTATAGGTGGTATTCCAATTTGGTTTCTACCTTCCCTTAGCTTATCCAAAGCTAGTTACTGACTCACGTCGGGCCACAGGGGCATACGTATGTTATTTCGGTGTGCTTGGGATTACTATATCCGACACACCTTGGGTATAAGTTAACCGTTCTATATAACTGGACGGTAACGAGGTTGGTAACGAGCTTAACATGGGATTGGCAAAAATCCCTAGGCTCACATGGTATACTAACTATGGTGGAAGGTTCCTTGTGAGAACCGATTTTATGGTGTTATGTAATGTTATGGTGCTATGCAAATTCCCTTGCTATGCTATAGTATATATATATACATATTGGATGTTTAAAATGATGGTGATGTTATCATGTGTACGTCGAAACAAGAAAGGTTTGTTATGTTTTGTTATATGAGGAATGAGATATGTTGTAGGATATGGTGTGTGTGGATCATGGAAATGAATCCCAGTTGTGACAAGAGGCGTTTAAGGATAACCCGAGTAATGGGTACATGTCGTTCGTTAAGGAGGTAGCTCCGTTTTAGAGGAGAGCCACTCTAGGGTTTAAGGAATCATTGGATGGTTGGTTTAAGTGTGGATGTGTTGGTTATTGGTTGAGCCCACTGAGGCGAAATATTATGTGTTGTATGTTTATGGCTAGTATGCATGATTTAAATATAATCAACTGCATGCTAAGACGACAATTAGTTGTGCGTGGCCCGGTAGCATGTGGGCTGCGGGATTACCATACCAGCAAAGGTGCTGAGCCCCTTGGGGGCCACCCTTTCTCTCCTTTTCTATTTCAGGTACAAGGAGCTGGAAGCCGTTCGAGAGTAGGACGGGGTAGATGTTTTACATGGGTAGCCATTTAAATGGCGTAAGCATTGTAAGCGTAGTAAGTCCGAATTTGTTATCGGCATTAGTTTGTAAATACTCGGTACAGTGGGAATGTATGTATATAATAAATGTTGAAAATGGAATGAGGATTGTATTGTGTAGTTGCTCGGGAATCTAGTCCATCAGACCGATACAAATGTATATGTATTAGCCTTGTTAGCCACGTGGGTGGTTAACGGCGTGTAACACCATTGAATTAAGTAATGTGATGAGCTGAGATTTCCGCTGCAGTTTGATGTTAAGTGTACAGTGGTGGTTGGGGTGTTACAAAAAGTGGTATCAGAGCGAAGTATCGCTCTGATGACTGAATTACCGAGCTTAGGAAGTACCGAGTTAGGATTTTAGTACTTTGGGTTAAGGGTTGAGTGATAGCGGGAGAGATACGCTAGATAGGAACAACCAGTGAATACTGGAAACCTACAGTATCCTTCCCACCCTCCACAATCCCCGTTTTATAACTTGGGAAAGAACGCCAGAGAGATGGAAGTCCACTCTTACTCGGGAATACCCGATCTGGCTGTTATTAGACACATCTAAGGTACGGGAGAACCTGTCATACGGTAGCTCCCGAAAACTGGGAATCCCGGAGACGGTTCCCATCTAAACAGTGTTAACCGCATTTCATAGCGAAGAGCGAAGAATCAGTGTATAGAAGAATAGAATTTCCGGCAACCTGGGTCGACATGCAGAGCAGTCGAGAATAACCAGCTTGCAACGCACTGACCGTGCAACAAGCAAGAAGTGGATTAGTGAAACCCGAGACGAATGTCTATGGGAACACAGTTGGTAAGTAATACAATAACGGTATACCAACCAACTAAGGAACAACAACGTAGTACCCAAACAAGAGACAAGTCTCAGTAACCACGACAAATACGTGGAACGGGCTACGAAGACGAAACAATACAAAAGAAAAAGGGGTCTCCCAGAATGGGAAACACCCTAGTTGATGATCGTGATGTGAATACAGTGAGAAGTCACCTAGAGAAGTTATTGCCAAGACAGTAACATCAGTGAGGGCCAACAAGGCCACTGATGACAATATGGGTCAAAACAATACCATAATCGGTATGTGTCCAACCGATAGCCAGTTAGCATGGCGCACTTGCCATAGCAAGTGCTGCTATAACAGGGCTGTTCGGGAAACTTATAACCACTACAAAATACTTGGAAAAGTACCATGAAGTTAAATGTGATCATCATAACAGTGGAAGGGCCTGTTAGCCTAACCTCTGTAATTGGAAGTACACCAGTCAGCAAGAAGCTAGACTTGGCTAAGGTAAGAAGATGTTGTGAAACCATGGAAATTTTCTTTCAAACTCAGATTTACTCAAACCCTTTTTCTTTTCAAAACCAGATTTTCTTTCGAACCAACACTTCTTTCTAACCTTCTTTTACACCAAACCAGTAAAACCAAGGGCAGTTGATAAAGATACAACAGTGGACAAACTTTCCCTCGATTAAGTTCGAGAAGCAAGGAATGAATATTGTCACGGGACCAATATAAGGGAGTTGACCACATAATACTTCACCTAGGCGTGTGACGGACACTACAAGTGTACCAACTGTTGGTGTGGAGACCGCACACTCCGATAGGAGCATGTGGGCCTGACAGACCTACTTATAGGTTAGTTTTGGGTAAGTAGTAATGTATCAGTATGATACCCCATATATGTATACGAGTAGAGTCCAGAACACGGGAAGTAGTCGACTCCGTCTACGGTCAGCAGTATAAATCAAACAGAGCTAGAAAATACAAGGAATGCTTGAAGTAAAGGAACCCAGTTAAGTTAAAAAGGACTAAAGGAACTAGTGAGTTTATTTTAAGGAAATGTATAGAGTTAAGAAGTGCGAAGAGCACGGAATGTCATGTAAAGACATTGCATATGTCTTAATAAGCCGAGGGATAAAACATGATAGCTGGAACGGAGACTCAGCCTATGCATGGCAAGGCAGATGCCTAATGTGGACACATTAATGTGCAATGAACGGGATGAAAATTCCCAGAATGAGTACCTACACTACCAGGAAATGTTGATCTTCACAGAAGAAGATAATAACCAGTTAAGAACGCAAAAAGGCGTGACTAACTGAATGTACCAATAACTGTGAACCAGATGTAAAGACATAACTTAACAACACCCAGGAGAATCCTTGAAGGGTGCTCGCATCAACAATTGTTGAACGAAATGCATGACAGAAACACAAGGGATGAAATTAACACCCAGTTTAGACATAAGTTGTCAGAAGACGGACTGACAAACCTAAGGGGCATCCCATGAAAGGAAACGGAATGCAACGACCCTGTCATGGAGCCCGCTACAACCTCTAAACATGTAATATTGTACAGAGAAGTACATGTGTGTGAACAGCCTACAAAGAGCCCAGCTCAAGGCAAATAAGGCTTATAAGCCATAAGCAAGATATGCTATATAAATTCGATTGATTGTAGAAGTGTATGTTGTATAAGTGAATAAAGTGGTAAGCGAACCACTGCATTAAGAGTGGGGATACCTCTCGATATTATGAGACCGCAGGAGCGGTAGTTATGTGAATCTAGTTCAAGAAGTATATGGAGGATGGACCACGTTGTTATTACCCCCAGAACGATTTGAATAAGAATAATACGAAAGGAAATGTTTGTACCAGTTGTGTAGACAGGAAGAGTGATAAGTTGATAGCAATCACCATAGGTGTGTGAAGCTAAATGTGTAGCGAACAACGCTCAAGGGAAAAATAGTAGTATATTCAAAAAAATCAGCCAAATAAGTGGCCAGATAAACCCAGTGTAATGGCGGAAGCTAATATAATAGCGGATGCAATAGAAGTTGATGTTGTATATTGAGTAAGGATACGGTGCGCAATAAGCGACTGTTGTCTGAGTATTGTTAGATGATAAAATGGGGGACGAGCAGAGTTATGAGTTAAACCCAGTGGAGGCACAACAGTAAATGATAGCAAACGAACCGAGCAGTAAGCCGGTGACAAGTATTATGTGATGAGAATTTCAGTAAAACACAGTGTAAATTCCTATCGCAATCGCATGAGAGATTTACTGTCAAGAGTTTACGCCTCTGCACTCTGTATGACTGAGTGTTTTGGTATTGCAATTGCGCAGTAATGATCAAGTGGGATAGCTAGGAATCAGAAGCATGGTAATTGTGGAGGAATAATGTTATAGTGGCCGATGCATAGGTAATGCAAGGCCGCAGGAATGAAAGAATACATGTACAAAACCAAAGGTGGAGACATGATTAACAATAAATAACTACAGTAACACTAAATACCGAATGTCGGTATAAGATATACCCCAGGTGTGGGAAATAACTGAGAGAGCACTACACATTAGGTAGTAGCTCAATCTCAACCGACAGTAAGTCGGTAGAAGCAAGTTAATCATTGTGAAATACATGGAAGTTTACGCTGTAAGCTATTGGAGAAGTGGATGGAAAATTGTGAAACTCACCGAATTCGCTCAGGGTAAGAGATACCATGCGTCGGTTGAGAAACCATTCTTCCCAAGATAAGGGTAATACATTGGAGATGTACAATACAGTAACAGTAACGAATGGGGCAAACTAGCCCTATAATTATCAGAATGGCGCAGCAGAGGCCAGTGAGCCCATGCACCAGATACTGAATATACATGGTGAGTATGAATAAATGGCTAGTTGTCAATGCCTAAAAGCCTCACAGGCCAGGACCGAAACCGGTTATGAGTTAGAACTCCAATGCAAATTCTTGGTTTAGGGACTAAACCGCCAATATGGTTAAGATCCTCTAATCAGAATCCATTGTGTAATAGACCGCGTGGAAGTTAAAACACTTCACGACGGCAGAACATTTTAAGCTAATGCTCAGTGATTGATTACGTGGGCGTAATCCCTTTTAAGGGGGGTAGAGCGCAAAACCACTTAGTGTGTTTTACCGTACAAGTGTACGTGAACTGGGTGGTGCATAGCACAAAATGATTTGTTATGATGGTTGGCGCGTGTGTTATATAAACATACGCATTTATTTGTGGTTAAATTGTGGTGATTGCGCACAGAAGATGCGAATACCATTGTGGGAAGTGTGTTAGTACAAGTGGAAGGGAGTAGAGAAACTCCCGGGGAACTAAAACCCCGACGGTGCATAAATGTAAACCATGTATTGTATTTTGATAAAAGATATATGTATATATATACAGTGTTGTGATTTATGAAGGATATAAGACCGACATAGAACCTAGTGAGAATTAAATCCCCTAGGTAACTTGAATTAAGTTGGACTTGGATGATGATTAATAGACAAAGTTCTATCCCTTGGAGATGTTATGATCATGATCAGAATGATTTTAAAAGATAGAAAATGGGATATGTTTGAATTAGTTGTTGGTTGAAAAAGAAGTGGGAGGTGAAACTTGATTATCATGAGATCAAGGGAAGCCGAACACAAATTGGGGTGGAAAGATAGTTCAAACATGATGCTGATCACATCAGGGTTGGATGACTCTTGAAGCGCCCTGTAAGTGGTCATAAATAACTATGTTAAGAAAGATACAAAGAGCATAAATCGGCTTGGAGTTGTGTGGTGTTTTCAAAAGGATTTTTAATGAGTATTTCAAAACAGACGATTGATATTTTGAATAAAGGATTCTCTTATACTTAACCTAGTAAAGAATATTTTTGTAGTACTTGCTCACGAGCCGAGGACGTATGAAGCCTTTGTCTTCGGACGGTGACATGAAGATATATGTTAAAAAAAAAATTAATGAATGTTTTGATCTCCCAAAGAACGGGACAAGAAGGTGTCCATCGCGACCGGGTTCTGCGGGGATCACAGTATATATGTACTCAACATGGGACTCGAGCCCATGGAGAGATGGAAAAGGTATTTCTGTTTGATATACATGCTATGACATGTTGTTTGGTATGAGTGATAAGGTTATTTTGACTTTGGTCTCCTAAAGCGTATGCTATCAAGACCTATGAGTCTAAATGTGTTGTGTATATAGAAATGTGTCTAAATGTGGTTATGTCACCCAGACCTAAGAGTCTGAGGGATATTATGTCAGTGCAAGTGTGGTAAAGGTACCCGGACCATTAAGTCCGAGGTTACCATGTGAGTATGATATTTTATGTATAATGTGGATATGTTGCCGGACCATTAAGTCCGAGGTTGGATGTAAAGGGGTGGTTGGTAATGGAAGTTTTATGGCTATAAGTAATTCCGTATTCTAATCAATGATGCGAGGAAATGTGAACTTCGAGGCGAAGTTCTTTTAAGGGGGGTAGATTGAAATACCCTAAACCTTGGTATGTTGTGTAAATGTTAAAAATGGTAGTTAAAGGCTAAAAATGCCTTAGAAACATAAATGAATCATTTAACCATGGTAAAACACAATAAAAACACTAAGAAACGGTTTGAGCAAAAACATGCTCTAAGGTTGGAGTGAACTTGGTTAGGACCCAAAGAGCCTACCAAGACTTGATCATGTTTAATTATGACTTTATGAGGCTAATTAAAGTCCTTAGGAAACTTGATAGACAATGAAACCAAACAAACACAAATAAATACCTTAAGGTCAAAATGGGCTAAAATGTGCTCTAACCTTGGGATAAATGTGTATAAGGCCTAATGGTCAAACCGCCTTATTTATATGTTAATGAACATATTAAATCAATTACCAAAGAAAACCAAGCTTGAAAAACAAGTTAAAACGCAAAATGTGCTTTAAGGAGTCTTAAAGCACGTTTTTGAAAAATTGTCTTGTAAATGAGTTTTGAGTGCTAAATGTCCATCATTACTCTTTACTTAACATGTGTACTATATAGTATCACTTTGGGTGGCATATCAATGGGAATCAAAAATTTCACTTCTATGTGCCTTGTTTTTGGTGAATAGTGATTTTTATAACTAGTTTGTAACATATAAGTTATAAGTGAGACAATTGACTAATAAGGTCTAAAATACCCCCTTGCTACTATTTGGGGCCGGTTTCCTTATAAGGGAATGAGTACCCTTTGTTAAATTGATAAGATAGAAATTGATAAAGTAAAACACTATTTACTTTACTTAAATATCTAAAACTAAAAGCAAACTCATTTCCTCATTCTCTCATTCTTTTCTTCATTTCCCATGGTGGTCTTCTTCTTCTCCTCTCTCTCCATCGGTTCCAACAGAGCCATACCATTCGTCATCCTTCATCACTTGTAACTTATGACTCCATGCTCCGAATTTAATTCCGAGACTACCGTTCTCTTAGTTGGAGCAAGCTCTACAACCTTGTCCTTTCAAATCCTCAAAACCACCATTTTGTGCCAAGGAGAACTTCCATGGAAGGGGCTTGAGCTAATATTTTTATGCCTTGTTGATCACCTTTGCTTCAAGGTAAGGAAAAACCAAAGAAAACTCCATTCCCTCTCCTTTTGGTATATGGCCGAAAATTCACCTCACCATGGGTCTTTACCTTGCTTTTTTAGCTTCATTTGAATCTTCCAAGGGCTTGGTGAGTCCTCTCTTGATATATATTCAAGCTCTTTTTCCATTCCAAGGTAAAACAACTACATTAATGTTTTTGAAATAATGTAAACCTAGGGTTTACAATGAGATGAAGCTTAAAGCTTATATCTTTCAATGTTGGTATATTGTTTAGTAGTTGACAAGGATGAAATGCCTTACCGCGTTTTAAGAGGAAACAAGAAAGAAGTTTGTGTGGAAAAGAGGTAAATATACTAACCTATGTGGTTTAATGCCTTAGTAGAAAAGAGCTTATAATGCTTGTTAAAACTACTTAAAGAGCAATGGTGAATGACCTAGTAAAAGTGTTCTCAAGGAGACTAGTAAAAGAACTATGTTTGGTGGTGTAATGCAGGTCAAGGTATGTATTGTGGAAACAGTTGTTTAAGGATTATGCAATTTAAGGGCCTAAGAGCCATGTTATTAAGGGCCTAAGTGCCAAGCAAGTTTAATTATGCACTATATTGTGATGTAGTGTAAATTTGGTGAAGTTTTGTGAGTGATAGTGTTCTTGATGGATTTAGGTGTTCTTGAGTGTTTAATGGTGAAAACTATGAGTTTTGGAATGATGATGTGCTAAGAGAACCCATGGCGAAATTTGTAAAATGTATAAGGAGTTCTAAGTGCTTAAATGAACTTGGGTGAACTAGGAATTGTTAGGAATGGATACATGCTTCACTAAGGAAGAACATATGCATTAAGGTGTTCTAAGGTGCTACAAGGTTTAGGCATTGTCTTGGAAGTTCTAGAAATCCTATAAGTGTTTTTAGGATGTATTAAAGTCTTGGAGAAGTTTGTTTAAGGTTTAGGTAATGTTGGTGAATAAGGAGAGAATGATGTTTAGGGAAGGTTTTGAGAAAGGAATGTAAAGAAGTTGTGAAAAGAAGATTTGGTTAGTAAGAGGAGATGCTTGGGAGATGATGTTATGAAGGTGAGAAAGCATTTTAGTGTAGTGGTCATTTAGGTGGAACACCACTTAGGTACTTAAGGAAAAGATATCATAAGTGTTGATGAATTTCGCAAGAATTGGGTGATGTATTAGACAAGGAATTAAATGAGGTTTGAGGTGCCAAATCAGTGTTAAAACATGTTAGGATTTATGTAGAAACATTAGGAGAAGGTTAGGCTTGGTTTGGTGGTTGAAAAGTGGATGAAAAATAATGTTCTGGACTAGTACTGGAGTGGTCCGGGTTTGCAAACCAGAACCCAAACCCGGAACACCCCAAAAACATGCCAGAGAGTTAAGTCTGTAGGTGGTCCGGGTTTGTAAACCCGGATACAAACCCGGACCAGGTGAGAAATTGGGCAGAGAGTATTGCGATGAGATGGTCCGGGTTTGTAAACTCGGACATAAACCCGGACCACCCTAAAAATGCACCAGAGAGTGTTATTAAGTGTGTTTAAGATGGGGAAGTGAATGATAATGGTTTTAGATAATGTTTAGGCCTTGTTTGGTGACTTTTAAAGGCCATTGGAAGTATAAACAAGGGTGAGAGTGAATGTGTAAGTTGTGAACTCAAGATCACATAAATAAATTAAGTACAACGGGATGACGGGGTTAACTATGGGCGTTGGTCATTAAGCAAACATGTTACCCCAATGTTAATGAAAGTAATTGTAATGTACCAGTTGTTCGAGAATTGTTCGAGGAACGTAAGTGGACATGGTAGAGTGGACTCCGGTGACAGGTATGGTTTTCTTGCAACCTGTGTCCTACCGGATTACACCGGCTTGTATGCCAATATGTTTTTCTGAGTGTTTGCCACCTTGTAAGATCAAAACATGTAATGAGTTTATAGTAATTCATTTATGTGGCGAATTTGGCCTCCGATACCATTTAACCTCAAATATGTGTTAAACCTTAGCTAACCAAACTAGGAACACATGAGTGATCGGTATTCGGAGTTAACGACCCAAACCTTGGGAACGTTCTAACCACGGCTATGTGTGAGTTAGTTGGATATTGTTGTTGTATGCAAGTATGTGAACCTCCCTTGTGTGCTTAACTCGGTTATGATACCGTATGGTGTGTGGATGTGGTAGGCTCCATGATGGATCTCTAACTACTTGTTTATAAGTGTATATGTACTAATGGGGGGTGAGGAGTCCGGTTGTTCCGGCCACGCGTGTGATGGACGGGAGTCGATATCATATCCGGTTCGGCTCTCTTGGTGTATGTATAGGTGGTATTCCAATTTGGTTTCTACCTTCCCTTAGCTTATCCAAAGCTAGTTACTGACTCACGTCGGGCCACAGGGGCATACGTATGTTATTTCGGTGTGCTTGGGATTACTATATCCGACACACCTTGGGTATAAGTTAACTGTTCTATATAACTGGACGGTAACGAGGTTGGTAACGAGCTTAACATGGGATTGGCAAAAATCCCTAGGCTCACATGGTATACTAACTATGGTGGAAGGTTCCTTGTGAGAACCGATTTTATGGTGTTATGTAATGTTATGGTGCTATGCAAATTCCCTTGCTATGCTATAGTATATATATATACATATTGGATGTTTAAAATGATGGTGATGTTATCATGTGTACGTCGAAACAAGAAAGGTTTGTTATGTTTTGTTATATGAGGAATGAGATATGTTGTAGGATATGGTGTGTGTGGATCATGGAAATGAATCCCAGTTGTGACAAGAGGCGTTTAAGGATAACCCGAGTAATGGGTACATGTCGTTCGTTAAGGAGGTAGCTCCGTTTTAGAGGAGAGCCACTCTAGGGTTTAAGGAATCATTGGATGGTTGGTTAAGTGTGGATGTGTTGGTTATTGGTTGAGCCCACTGAGGCGAAATATTATGTGTTGTATGTTTATGGCTAGTATGCATGATTTAAATATAATCAACTGCATGCTAAGACGACAATTAGTTGTGCGTGGCCCGGTAGCATGTGGGCTGCGGGATTACCATACCAGCAAAGGTGCTGAGCCCCTTGGGGGCCACCCTTTCTCTCCTTTTCTATTTCAGGTACAAGGAGCTGGAAGCCGTTCGAGAGTAGGACGGGGTAGATGTTTATACATGGGTAGCCATTTAAATGGCGTAAGCATTGTAAGCGTAGTAAGTCCGAATTTGTTATCGGCATTAGTTTGTAAATACTCGGTACAGTGGGAATGTATGTATATAATAAATGTTGAAAATGGAATGAGGATTGTATTGTGTAGTTGCTCGGGAATCTAGTCCATCAGACCGATACAAATGTATATGTATTAGCCTTGTTAGCCACGTGGGTGGTTAACGGCGTGTAACACCATTGAATTAAGTAATGTGATGAGCTGAGATTTCCGCTGCAGTTTGATGTTAAGTGTACGGTGGTGGTTGGGGTGTTACAAGATACACGCAACTATTTGTCATGATAACATGGCGTTGATTTTTAACATACAACATGCATAAACTTAACAGGAATTATTGCAGAACAATAACCACATACATAGAGAAGACAACTCACTTTAGGAAACAACCAACAAAATTAGTCAACTTGAAGCCTAGAGAATGACTTCATTCTCATGTTAAGCTTAACACATATCACATTACTGTTTGTTAGTCGAATGAACAACTTAACTTAAAAGATGAGGCGGGTGTAATTACCCGTACACATCAACACATAATTTCCCCCTAGCCCGAGTGGAAGTCAGGTAGGCAAGCTTTGGCTAAGCTAATGGGAGGTCGAATTCCCCATAAAAGGAAAACTACCCTAACATAAGGAGAGAGCTGAATCTGATTCAGATGTCGACACCCATACATACACGCGTGACCGGAAGGACCAGATTCCTCACTCCCCAGGTTAGCACTCGTTAGAAGTCCCACAATGGGAGCTTATAATATCTCACACAAGTAAGTGTTTAAGCCAGTTAGACATACAAGGGAAGCAAGGCATGATTCAGCAAACACAACGACAACTATACACACATAGCCGCGGTTAGAACGTTCCTTAGGTTGGAAACGTTATTACCGGATACCGTTCTCTTACGTTCCTAGCTTGGGTAAACTAACAGTTAGCACGCATACGAGGTCACCGGTATCGGTACGCACACACCACAATAATAACAAGAACTGTAAACTCATTTCATGATTTAATCTTACAAGGTGGTAAACACACAGAAAAACAAGCAACACACAAGCCGGTGTAAACCGGTAGGCAACAGACTGCAAGAAAACCATACCTTGGTCCTTGCCGCTCTAGTGTTCCACCGTACGTTGTTCCTAAACACGATTGATAACGTCGGTTAATTAATTTACTTAACTTCGAGCTTTACTAAGTATTTTACATGGTTATATGACATGTTTTAATTTCCTAAACTTACCCTAGATTATCTTCATTATACCCCCTAGGGTTAACTACATTTGTCATATTCTTTTCATTTTTTTTTTGTAGGTTTTGGTCTGTCCGACCCACCGTCCGACCCACCAACTGGGTCGGACCCTTCCAGTAACCTTCGGGTTGAAATCTCTACTTGGTCCGACCCATGTCCGACCCAACCATCTGGGTCGGACCATTACAGAAACATTACCGTCTTTTAGTCTCTCCCGTCCGACCATGTCCGACCCAACCATCTGGGTCGGACCATAACAAAATCTTCTCCGTCTATCCAAACGCGCCCGTCCGACCCATGTCCGACCCAACCAGCTGGGTCGGACCATTCCAGAAGTAACTACGAGTGACCAACAGAGGCCGTCCGACCCAACTGTGGGTCGGACCTCTGGGTCGGACGCCACCAGAATCTGCCCAACAATAGTCAAATCTTTTCCAAACTTCTCCACAAGCCTCCTAGTGTGTTCTAACATCATTTGGTACACTAAAACCTTCATATATCCCCTGACAAATTCATTTACAAGTTTATTTCTAAGTTCCTCAAATACTCTCTCAAAACACTTGTAGTTCACTAGTTTGCTCCCACCTAGAAATGCATTTGAACCATTATATCTCTACACAAATTTTGACATGATCTCCCCATAATTTTCACATGTTCCCACTCATCTTTTAACCCACTAAACATTCCAACCATCAATTCATCCAAGGCACCAAAACACACTTAAAATTCACCATTTAAACCACAATAGCCATCAATATTGATAAACCTTAAAAGCTTGGCTCTTAGGCCCTTAAACAACATTAAATTAAACACTGAATTTCCTCATATTATTTGCAACACCTGCATTTCACTGAACATTTATATTGCTCAAACATAAACACATTCATAGATCACACACTAGTTCAAGGTAAGTTAATTACCTTGGGTTTTCTTTCCAAACTTTCCCTTTCTCTTTACTTCTTGCTCCACCACCGGTTTTCAACGGGATTTATTGCTACACTAATGACCATTCCAAGATAATTACAATGAGTATGGAGGGTTTAAGAAAACTATTCCATTAAATCTAGAACTTAGTAATTATTTGAAACACCATTGGAGGGAATTACCTTCTACTTCAAGGTGAAGTGTTTGGCAATGAATTTGGGCTAGCTCCAACACTACTAAAAGATTGAACAAGCTAAAATGGAGAGAAACAATGGTGTTTAGTACACACCAAAATCGGCCACCATAGAGAATAGGAACATGAATAGATTTTTGAGTTCTTTCTTACCTTAGAACAACAAGAAGACGTATGGCTTCAAGAATATGAAGCTTTCTCTTCAAAATGTGGTATACCCATGGAAATGAAGTATGGAGTTTTGAGATTTCAAAAGGTGGAAAATAATCCCCAAGATGAGAGGAGTATTTTGGTGTAAAAATTTCTTGATTTGGAGTTGGATTAATAGTGGAACAAGAAGAGGCAAGGTGAGCTATGTGGAGCTCCAACAAATCGCCATGGCTGGGAGCAAATGAAGAAGAAGAGCTGAGAGAGGGGGGATGGCTCGGTGAGTGCAGAGAAATGAGGGAGAGAGAGAGTGTAGTGTGTGAGAGAGGGAATAAAGTAGGTAGTAACTTTTTGCTTTTGTGTTTTTTGTATTTTAGTGAGTAAAGTGAAATTAATAGAATAGAGAGGGGGATAAAACGTGAGAGACAAGAGAGGGGGACAAAAATATGATTTTTATTTTACAATGTGAGGGAGTGGCACTTGGTCATTAGCAGATAACACCCGTTACTTCCCGAACTGTCAGTTTTAACAGTCCGGGTCCGGTTTCCGGAATATATTTATTTATTTTTATTCTAAAAATTCTTAGACTTTAGTTAGTATATAATTATAGTTATAAAATCAACTATAATTTATACAAGTCCGTTTTAAACGTTTAAAGTCACGTTTTTTGGTTTTCTCGAAAAACGTGTTTTAAAGCCTCGTTTGTGTTTTTAATCCATTATTTGGATCCGTTTTCTTCGGGAATTTCTCCCACATGTTCTTAGTGACTAGATAAGCCTTAAAATATAATAATTATATAATTAACTAACATATTAAGGTTTGGGGTATTTCATAAGCTCTATATACTTCTATTCAGTGTTGCTACTTGAACTATTGAAGCAGTTTATGAGCTCCTCAAAAGTGTTGTCTACTAGTTCAGTTTTTGTTGTTGTTAATAAAATAGTTTAGCCGTTTAGCATCTTCATTTTATGGTGAATATTACATCTTATCTAAGCTCTAGATTTGCCAATATATTAAGTGAAATTTGGCACAAAAGAGCATGGTTATAATCTGAAAAACAAACCTAAGATATACTATGAGTGTTACAGTTTTTGGTCTACATATTTCATTTTGTTGCACTATTCCAATTGCCAGAAACCTGGGCAATATGGAGACTTGTTTTTTATGGTTCAAACTTAACTATTTTTACACTTCTATAAAGCTAGTTGTTGTTACCGCACAAACAACAAACTGGAACAAAGTTTTTTTTTGTTTCAACCCTTAGTTAAATAGTCAAAGATATATGATTTTTATCCTACACATTGTCTTCATCTTGAAGTTCTCATTTTATTCATAAAGTTTTCATACCATCCATTGCACTATCTTCCAAGTTGGTCAATGTTTTGCACTGTTTGAACATAGGCTAAAGCATGATCATTGATTTTTTAATTTTAGGCACATCATGATAGCCAATGTAGAAGTGTGAACCATTGCAGATTTTTGATGGTGAGACTGAAAACTGAGTGAAAATTTGTTTTGATATCTTTCATATAACAACAATAAGCAAGGGCATGACTTTCACATAAGCCAAAAATTCACATCAATTCACATCATTTGGTGTCTTCCAAACATATAAAAGTAGATTAAAAGACGCTTTATTGACTTATCAACAGAAGTTCAATTGCTGAAGTGATATTTTTTGGCACAAGTTAGCATATATGACCTGAAATATAAAATCCTGAAATACACTATGTATTCTGCTGTTTTTTGTATGCATTTTTTGCATTTTGTGCACTGTTTTGGTCCTACCCCGCGTAGCCTTTCTTCTTCTATTCCTTCTATTGACCTAGAGCCTCCCAACTCACACCCACCATGAATCTCCCCCTTACTTTGGCAAACATCTTTGAGCTCCATCGATCTCTGCTTGAACCTCCGCCTACTGTGTTGCCATCACAGTTTGCCACCTGATTTTACCAAGCCTGCACCGCAAGCAAAAAAAGCTGCGAAGAAGGAAGCAGACTCGAAGCCCAATACAAGCTTGATTGATTGGGTTCAGTCCGTGTTGAAATACCCCAAACATTAATTACCAAAATTAATAAGGAATTAAATCAAATGAGGGTTATAATTCCCAAATATTCATCTAATGAGTAATACTCATTATAAACGTTAGTGTATAAACATATAGTCCAAAATGGACACCAAACTATACATTAAATCTCTAATCAAAGAGAGAAGATTATTAAGGAGAAATTGAAATATCCCAAATACTAATTACCCTAATTAATAATAAATTAATTAAATGAAAGTGATTAATGAAAGGTTAAATATCTTAAATATGTAAAGAAACAATAGAATATAAATGATCTTGAGGAGGTTAAGAAAAAGAATTTATTTAACCATAACTATCCATTTTTGTATAAACGTATGTAAGCGTTAAAAAGGGAATTGTTAAACACCTTAAATAGAGATTAAATATCAACAATGATATTATATAATGTGCATAATATATAATGTACAAAAGGGAAAATAAAATAATAATAAGAACAATATTAAAATGGTATGTTTATAGTGATCATTAATTTAAGAAGATTTATTAAGTAAGTCTTATTATGGATCATGTAATAAATATATGATCATTTTATAAGTTCACTAAACCCCATTATAGGAATAAATATCCTTATAATTGAAAATGGTTTGTTATAATTCATTGTATATATAAACAAATTTCCTTATGATTAAAGGAGTTTATTTAAATTGTAATGGAGTATTTTATAATATTTATAAGGCTTTGAAAGGAATGTATTAAGCCCTAAACCTATCTAAATAATCCTAAAGTAAAATAGGTAATAATATAAGGATTAATTGATTTAAGCATAATATATGGAATATAGTACATTAACGAACATACTAAAATAAAACAAGAGTCAATTGAATTGATTGCACTATGAAATGTATCATTAGATTTAAGAGTACATCTAAAGAATAAATTAAATAATAAAAGAAAATAGATGTAACATGTAATATACAAAAAATTATAACAAGAATAATATGTTAGAAAAGAGGAATTAAATAAAGATATTGGGGCACTTAAATAAATCAAACAAAGTGAATATGGATTAAGACATATTATTTTAAGTTATACGCTAATACTCATATTGTCTCCTCAAATAGTAAAAGAGTGAAATTTTACAAGGTGACGTCTAGTGTTTTCCCTCACCACTCTTTTCTTCATTCTCTTTACCTACAATCTGGCAGAAATAGATAACTTATGTTGCATCTCACACACCAGTTTTGACGGGACTAAAATTCCTGGTGCTGGAACATACACAACTTAGCCTCTTTTTATTTTCTTCTTGCGCTTACTGTTGAGGAGGGAACAACTCCACACCTTCAACCATCTCCTTCACTCTCGAACATACATGCTCACCTCTATCAATTCTTTTCATGGTAAATTTACAAACCTAGACAGTAAAAAGGTAAAGTATATATTTTGCTCTTCTCCACACCGCTCTCCTTCCTTATGCAAACCAAATCAAACCCTTCACTCCAGATTTCGATTCCTTCCTTAATCCTCTCTTAAATATAGAGATCTTGCTACCGTTGTGTAGATCTATGAAAGATCTTCGATTTTAATATAACCTTGTGGAATTTCGCGTGGGATTCTGACCTGGGCAAGTCAAAGAAGAGGAGTCGTTCTCTATAGCAGATCTGTCCAACAGGCCTCAGTTCCTTGAGAGATTCTGAGTTTTCTGTAAGTTTTCTTGAAATTTTCCCAACAGCAAACTTGTTCCTCTTCGAATTATCTTTCCAGCCATGTAAATACCTTGCATTTTCATGGCCGTTTCACTTCTAGGTGACATAAACTGAGGAGGGTGCACAACTTGAAAAGTGAATATGAAAATGTGGTAAGGTGTTGTTGTCCTTGTGATTTCCTCTAAGTTTAACTGGCAAACAGATAAAATGCATACTATATGCTCTCTTCATCTCTTTCCTTGTGTTGATGCTGATGCACATGCCCAATAATACATCTCGCACAGCAGATTTCACAACTCTCCACCACTCTTTTGTCAATGCTTACTGGCGAGCAAGTGAGAAAATCACGGAATTGCTGCTATCTCACACACAAGATCGAGGGGGCTGAAAACAGTTGGTGCAGAACTGTTTGCATCAGATCTAAGACATATACATGCTATACGTTCTTCCTTCTCTTCTGGTGGAACATACAGCTTAGTGTTTGTTGCTTCTCTTCATTCCATTCAAGTACTGATCACTAGAACTACTACATCTCACGCACCTGATTGAAGCAGGGACATGAAATAGTTCTTTCCACAACTGGTATTATACTTAAACTCAGCTTCCTCTCCTTTGTTAATTATAATACTGAAAGCTGGCGATTTCTCTTATTACACATATAAATTGAACTATCAACAAATAAGCAGTAGCATAATCTATCACAATAAACATATAAGTAGTAGCAAGATTCCTGTTGTCCGTTACTGCAATAAAAGTTTCAATTTCTACTGTCAATTTTAGCAATAGCAGGTTACATCTGTTACACCTTGTGGAACAAACGAATAAGCAGTATGTAGTCTTGTAGTTTCCAAAATCCTAAAAATGTTGTAGTATAAGGCTCTTTCTTCTTGTAGATGCACTTAAGCAGTGATGAATAGCTGGAACAGCAGCATTTTACACACCAGATTTATAGGGTAGGAAAACATTTCTTTTTCCAGAACTGGTAGTATACCGGTCTCATCTCCTTCCTGCTGTCTCTGCATAAAAAAAATACAAGTAAAATACAAGTTAAATCTCCTCTATCGCACACCAACAACAAATAATTATTTTCCTCTTGCAGCCAACAAACGAGCATACTGTTGTAAAGAGTTAGATATGTAATGTCCAAAATACTCTAGGCTAATTGTATTAGTCGTGTGTATATAAGATGAGATGTTAATTATTACATATGTAAGTACAGAATGCAAATCCTTGCTTAGTGAATACGTGAGTTATCAGTTGCTTTCTTCCCTCTCTTTTTCTATGTTCAAACTATTCTCTCTTCACCTCCAATTCTGTTTCTCTACAACTGCAAACATAGTGGTCTCAGATTCTTGTAGCAGCAATAACTTCAACTTGGTAAACATTATATGCTAATTGTACACCCTCTATTCAAAACCTGGGTTTAAGCTAAAACCTTTGGTAAATCCTGATGAAAATCTGCCTATACAATCTGAGTTTTAATGCTGTTAGTAAGTCTAGTATTTTGTGTTACTGATTAAGGAATGAAGAAATAAGAGTTGCTAACTCAATTGAATCGGGTCTAAGATATTTACTAGATCTGGTTATGCTACGTAATCTGTTGCGATCTACTTTGTTTTGCTTGATTAAACACCTGCTAGCAAGGGTGCTGACTTCCAATTTTCTTTACTTGGCAATACAACTTCAGTCATGTTTTACTGCTGTTGCGTGTATCCCTTTTGCAGAAATTTTTAGATGTTTAAACTGTCATCGTGTTTGAACCAAAGATTAAGGGTGCATATTAGATACTAACCTGACATGAGTAGTATATATGAGAGAAAATAATAATAATAGAAATTAATAATATATATATATATATATATACATATATAATTACGATTAATTATGTATAAGCGGTAACCCAACAACTACAAGTATTAGGTTTAATTAGATTTAGAAATGAGTGGTGAATTAATATGTAATTAATACATATTGAGTTTTAATTGTTATATGTCATTAAATATTAAACAAATAAGAGTGGTGGATAAAGGGAATAACTAAATAGTAAAGAAATAGTTAGTTAAGATTTTTAAGTTCTTATTTGTGGTTTTTTTAAAAAATTGATTAATGAAATAAATTGTAAATGGGAATAATGAAATAGTATTTTTCAAAAGTTTAATCAATTTTCTTATCCTCAATGTAATATTGAAACTGATAAGAACATACATGTTTCTTCCATTTTCTTCACGGTGAATATCCAACTATATATATATATAGATATTTGTACGACATACTCTTCGTGGTAGTTTTGAAACCTAAGCCGAAACAAACTCCGTCAGTCTTCCTACTCCTCACGGTAATGCTACAAATCTTACAAATATATATACAAGTTTCATTATTGAAAATGACAAATGGAACAAATCTCGATTAATGCTTAATTATACATATACACATGTAATTGCACTAGACTGAATATATATATGTGTGTGTGGGGGGGTGTAGCCTTGTTACGTTATATATATAAAGTCATAAGATTTTAAATAAATACAAGTTGTTTCGTAAGTGAGAAGTTGCATAATACAAGGTATATTAAAGAATAGTAATGTACTATGTAATATAAACTAACGTTGCATGGACTGCATGCAACCATAGGTTATAAGATATAACCATGCATGCAACTATAGGTTATAACAATACCTATGCATGCGATATAACGGCTGAATTAAAATATACGAGAACGATCAAACTTCTATAAAGCATAACGCTTAATAAATACCACGGTTGGAAACTGTGATTCCTACGTTTGAAAACGTTAACTACAACGTTCGTATGAAAACCGACGTCTTTGTTAAACCGAATATTAATACATACTTCGAGTAAAGAGCTTTTAAGGATAACGATACCTTAACTATTAACATTTGAAATCCGGGGATGTAATACCGGGGTTACTGACGTTATTCGGAAATACCGAATCGTATTGTCATGTGGGTTGACACTTAGCGTTCTTCGTATTGTTAGATCGCCTGTCAGACGTGCGCGCTCGAGAAAGCTTAGTGGTCTACACTGCACATCCTGGTCTAAGGTGTACGGTATGTAAAGGGGTTTGATCCGGGTTGTCCTGAGGAATTCCTCGGGCTCGGATTTGTTTGATAACGTGTGTGATTATGTGTGTGCTGGATATCTGTGTTACTGCATTAATTATTCATGCACGAACGTCCTACAGGACTAATACTACGTCGACTATAGATCGACTTATATAAAACTACATATACGAGTTGTGTAATTGTGATTACCGTTGCCCGACCTAATACAATAAGTATTACAAGTATGTAGTTATAACCTAAGTAAAACACTTAGGAACGGGACACGACATTGTCGGCCCCTAGAGCTTCGACTCGAACATAAGTACTACCTAGAATCATTCTAGGCATGCGTAAGACCCACAGGGCAGCTGTAACACCCCAACTCAATCCAAAAGTGATCTCGCAACTTAACAACATATATATACACATGTCACAGCGGAATTCATTACACTCCAGGACCTTGCCATGGTCTGACGGACAGAACATACCGAACATTAGTACAACAAATCTTAACCAATACATAACCTTCTTACAATCCCCTCACATCCTATACATCTTACTAACTCAAATTGCCATACGAGTGTACATGCACAACTCGTAGGCCACACTTAACCCATAACACTTGTACCCCATCTTACTCTCGTGACGGCCGCCTCCTGACGTTCACCTGTGTAGTAAAAACAGCCCCAAAGGGGGTCAGCACGAACGCTGGTACGATCCTCTCATGGCCCCAAGCTAACGTGGCTACGACGACTAATTGTCGATAGCATGGAGGTTGATTAGATGCACAACATAATAGTAAATGTTGTAAACAACAATCCAAATATGAACAATCAAAGTTCAAACAATTGAACGACTTAGATGCGTTCCCTTAATTAGAGAGTTAATTATTTAACTCCTTAAGTTACATTTCCTCTTAATCTTAGTCAATCCTTATCTTACCTCAATCTTAGTCTTATCTTAATCTTAGAAAACAACCATCCTTTAAAAAGGAATGGATGTAGCTTATCTCTGTCTTATAATACAAACCATCCTTTAAAAAGGAATGGTTGCAACTTATCTCAACATTATCTTAATCTTAGAATACAAACCACTCTTTAAATAGAAATGATTGTATCTTATCTCAATGTTTATTTTTGTCGGGTCAAAAGCAACCCTAGCCAATGAGCTATTAACTCCATTGGTTGAATAAACAACTTATCTTATAATTTAGGATTTAGGTGATCCTACCGCACCATCTTAATGCCTCCTACCTTGGACTGTATGTCCAATGTAGCTGAGCCGGCAACCGACCCTAGACAACAAGTCCGAAGACAAGTCCTTAAACGGAAGTCGGATCTGCTATAGATACCGACCCCCTTTTTCCTTAGCATGCATGACCGGAGTCAGTCCCGGGTTCCTCACTCCCCCCTTAAGTTCCAGTTAGTAGAAGTCTCAAGACAATGTTTGTTGGTTAACCTCTTTCGGTTTTTAACAAACCAATGTTAGGGAGCGTTCCTTAGTCTCACTCAATTCCTTACTAAACGTTGGTTAGTAAGTTCTCACAGTAAGTTGTGTTAGTTTTCAAACATCACACAACAATACAATTACAATAATGTTCCGGTTGCATGCTTTATCTTGTTTAGTGAGCACACAAAAACAAATAGCACACAAGCCGAGGGACACCTCGTTAGCAAGCAGGTCACAAGAAGAACTGTACCGTTCACCGTTGGTCGTTCGGTTGCTTATTCTCTTCCGGAGTCCAAATTCCCAAGTCCTAAAACATTCATTCTGTTTTAGGTTGTTAATCACTTAACTTAATTCAACTTACTTAACTTATTTAACCCTTAATGATCCCCACCTAACACCTCTTAAGTCTTACAACTTGATCTTATAACTTATCCTTAAACATGTAAGTTTATGCTTAACTTAGTCCCCCAGGTCTTTAGGTTTCTAATCCCCATTGCCCTCTCAATGGTGTACCATTAGAACCATTAAGCATCCTTAAAATTTCTCCTCTTTTTTTTTGTTTTAAGGGTCGTCCGACCCACCGTCCGACCCAACCAACTAGGTCGGACCATCCCAGAAATTTTCCGTCTTCTAAGACTCACCCGTCCGACCCATGTCCGACCCAAGGGCCCTGGGTCGGACCATTCCAAAAAATTACAGGTGACTTAACAGAGGACGTCCGACCCATGTCCGATCCAACCAACTGGGTCGGACCATTCCAGCACAAGCCCAAAAATTGTCCAATCTTCTCCAAACTTTTCCTCAAGCCTCCTAATGTGTTCTAACATCATTTAGACCCTTAAACTCACCTTTAATCATCCTCCAAACTCATTAAAATAACCTCCAAAGATCTTCTTAAACATTTACTAAATTCTTGCAAAAACTCACGCTTATCATATAGTTCCTTATATTCCCAACTTGCAACCTCACCAAAACTTCAACCAACCCTAGTGCTCCCTCCTTAACAGTTTGACCACTTCATAAACATCATTTTTCCATCTTTAATTCATCCATCTTTCCTTTGCTAAACCTTCCAAGGTTATCTTGCATTTCCATGCACCAATTCCTCTCCTTTCCTTTGGTTACTCATCACTCTTAAACTCTTAAGCATACCTATACCTTTCCTTCCATCCTCTTAACACCTTAACATTGTTCTTCATTTACCATGACCATGCTACCCCCCCCCCCCTCCTTAGGCATTTCCTCCTATTTTATGCAACTTACTCACCATTCTCATGATCATACACTCCTATACGTTTCTAGTCATTTTCCTTGACGACTTACAACCTTCTCCTACAATTTTCACTTCCATCACCCAAGTCCACACATTACCATTTAAACTAAACCTTCTAGTCCACCACTAACATCACCACCTCTTACACAAACTTCCCGAAACTCTCATTGTTCTACTCTTAGTTCATACCTAAACCATCTCAAAACATTATACATCATTTCCTCCAGATTTTTGCACAAGTCTTACATTCCTCATACCATGATTTTGGTGTGTTTAATACACTCACCAATCCTCTAATTTCTCCTAGACATCTCTAGGTCATTCTCATCCTCAAGAACTTCTTAGTTAACTCATTTCCACTCAAATTCCTTTTAATGATCCCAAGTGAATCCTAGGGCATCTTAACTCACCACTACCACTTAAACACTTTGTTTTCTACTCAAATTTTGCCATAGCCTCTCTAGTACATTATCATGCCCAAATGTATTGCTTTCCTCATTCAACCATCTCACACACATCCAGTCCTTTCTCATCTTATTTTCTCACCCAAATCAACTCATTCACAACAAACTCAATATGATGCAATAATCTTAAATTGCATAGCACCAAGGCTCTTAAATGACATGGCTCTTAGGCCCTTAAATAACTTAAACTTACACACTGAATTTCCCACATATAAAAGCTTTCAACCTGCAAATACACCCATCAATCTCATAGTAATTATAATGCTCTTAAAATCCATCTTAAACTTATCTTACTAACTCATTCCCATTGGCTCCATAGTCACAAGTTCATAAGCTTGTTTAAGTTCTTTTTCTTAGGTTATATAACCCAATAAACAATGTAAGCTCGAAGCCACATTGGTACCCTCCTAAACTCATCCCTTTTTGTAACACCCCAACCGCTAATCCTATGCTTACCGTCTAATCGTCCTACTAATCTTACGAGTTCGCAGCGGAAATATTACATACTTACTATGGCGGGTGGTACAACGCCGCTAACCGCCCATACGGCTAGCTAGGCTTACCTTACTTACAGTCACGGTCTGATAAACATAACGTACCGAGCTACTAAAATTACTTGCCAAATACCATGTACCAAATACTTACATCATTGGATCACCGAGTATTAAAGTATATTCGATTACATCATTTCTAAGTTCCAAAAGAATGAGTTACCAACTACTCATCTATACCAATTCTCATTCTATCCCAAAATCCAAAAAGGTGTACCCCATGGTACACCGGCTATTCAAAAACTGTAGCCATGTACTACTTAGTACACCCATCATAAATTCATTGTTTACAAACCAAAAGAAAGACAGGAAAATTACACTTCAACTCTCCTAGTCTTCATCCTTCACGGGTACCTGTGTGTAGTAAAAATGGTGCCCCAAGGGGCTCAGCAAACGCTGCATATAGACTCCGCATATACCGTATGCTAGCTAGGGCACGCCGACTATTTGACGTCCACTAAACATGCAGTTCATTATTTTCATACATACATGCTTTGCATACAACATACATGCTCATACGATTCATTACATAATTCAAGGCAACAATGCAGTAGCACACAACTTACTTACCTTCACAAGGTTAGCCAAATTATGCATCCGGGTTAATCGGAATGCTTTACTCTTTTACTCATTACTTACTTTTCTTCTTACTTTCATTTACTTTACTTACTCATTCTTACTTACTTACTTACTTATACTCAAGTTAAGTCGTCGGGACCTCCGGCCCTGGGGACTACGCCGTCCCACCTCTGAGATTTACTTGACTCACCAATCCGGGATGCTACCCACTTAAGGGATTTGGGCCGCGGACCAGTTTAAGAGTCAGGAATTGGAGCCAACCTCTCGTGACTCCGCATCCTCACGCGTGGCCGAAACTATATCGGACTTCTACTCATTCCAATTTAATTACCAATTTAAGTTAGGATGGTTAGCTTGTTAGGAATAAGTTAGAAGTCCAAACTCATCACTATCGGTCACAGTACAATACATCATACATACACACATTCGTATTCATCCAAACATTTCATGAATTATACAAACTAAGATTTAAGAAAGACATTCACAACATACAACACTACATATTCATAAGTATGCATATTAACTCCGATTCGTGCATTTATCTTATTTGGTGATCAATTAGCACACAACACACAAATCAGAGTAACCAAGATAGCATACGGGGCATAAGGAATCCATACCGTTCACCGTTGTACGTGATTCCAAACATCCTTCGGTGTCACAAATCAAGTCCTATTAATACATACAATCGAATGATTAATATACCTATCATCAACTTAACTCCTACTTACTATGTCCTTATACTCCTTACACTTACACTTTACTTACTTATTTTTCATTACTTAAGTTTTACTTTCTTACTTAACTTTGGCATGCTTTCATACATGTACATATATATATATATGTAGGTACATATATATATATATATATATATATATATATATATTATTTAAATTAAATAATTTTTTTATTTTTTTTTGACCGGACCGGACTTGCGACCGACCTTGCAAGTCCGGTCCATTCCAGTAGCTCACATTACCGAAACTCTTCTGGCCGACCGAACTTGCAAGTCCGGCCGCAAGTTCGGTCCATTCCAGAAGGTTTCCTCGGTGAATTTTTCTGGCTCGACCGAACTTGCATGTCCGGTCGCAAGTCCGGTCGATTCCAGTAGGTTACATCGGTGAATTTTTCTGGCTCGACCGAACTTGCATGTCCAGTCGCAAGTCCGGTCGATTCCAGTAGGTTACATCGGTGAATTTTTCTGGCTCGACCAAACTTGCATGTCCGGTCGCAAGTCCGGTCGATTCCAGTAGGTTACAGACGGGGAAAATTTTCTGGTCCGACCGAACTTGCATGTCCGGTCGCAAGTTCGGTCGATTCCAGAAGCTTTCCCATCTTTGTAAACCTGGGCTCGACCGAACTTGCAAGTCCGGTCGCAAGTTCGGTCCGACCCAGTATTTGCATTTTTATTTCTGTTTTCAGTCCTCTCTTTTACCCATTACTTCCCATTGTTCCTACACTTGTTCCCACATGTTATAACACCAATTAAACCTCCTAATACACCCTAGTTCACTCCTTAACTCCTTACACAATTCTATACTAATTCACTCACATAATTTTCCAAGTTTCTTTTCAACACTCACATAGCTTTTCCTCTAGTTGCATTATGCTACAGATTTTAACACTAACACTCTCTATCTACAACTCCCTCTTCTAATGTTATTTCTAACACCTCTAATACATTACAACTACATTAACTATCTCTCCCCATATTCCCTCTATCTATCTATCTCAAAATCTGTTACAACTTACATCTCTCACCCAGTTTCTATTTTACTAAGTGTTCTAATCCTAGATAAATTTTGCCATAGTCTCCCTTGTATTTTATACACTCACCACATTGTTTTGCTCACATTATTATCAACATCTCACCTGTTTATAGCCAATACATATATACCCAATTCTCATACACCAATACCACACTAAAACAACATAAAAATTCCTGCACTCCACAATCCATTCCCAATCTGTTTTAGTACGTTTTAAAATGTCTTTTAAGGCTTCAAAATACTTATATCTTCCTACACATTACACTACTAATACATTACCATTTCCATTACTCATTTCAACTACCAAAAACTGTTACATACATATATATACCAAGTTACACAAAGAGTATTCTTACCTTGTTTCACTTCTAGTTTTCTTGTTCCTCTTGCTTCTTCCTCTTTCCTTCTCTCTCCCGATTTGTAATCCCAATTCCTCTAACACTACCAACATTTATATACATGCTTCAATACTAGAACAACCACTAATTCTCATTTAAGCCTTTAATGTACATTCTAGGGTTTAGGAGTTTCCTTACCTTGCAAGGGTTTAAGTGCTGTTTGGAATGGTTCAAGAACAAGCTTTCCTCTCCTCCAACAAAGCCAAAATCGGCTAGAGTACAAGGGAACCAAACAAGGGTTTAGCTCTAATTCGTTTTGCCTTTGAGGCTAGAAAAAGATGGAGTTTTTGTAGATGTTTTTACCTTAATAGAACAAGGAGAAGGAGGGCCTTCTAATGGTGGTGTTGAAGCTCCAAATGGGATATACCCATAAAATCGAAAGTGCTCTTTTTCGGATTTTGAAAAGAGGAAAATGTTGCTCTAGAGGAGAGGATTCCAATGGTGGTATTTTTATAATTTTTGGAAGGGTTTTGAGGGAGTTACAAAGGAGAGAAGTGGTAGTTTTGTGAGGGGGTCTTCAAAACTCCATGGAAATCGGCTGGGTTGAAGAGAAGAAAAGAAAAGAGGAGGAAGAGGGGTGTGTTCACGTGAGAGAGGGAGTGAAATGGAGGAGAGAGAGAATAAAGGTGAGGTGAGGGTTTACTTAATTATTTTTGTCTTTGTAAATAGAGGGGAGTGTGAGGGGAGGGTCCAATCGGACACACACACACACATAACACTTTTACTTTTTATTTTCAAAGTGGACACATAACTCTTGGTTATTTATGTTTCTACCCCACAACTTCCCGTTTTTGACAGTTTTTACTAATCTCTCGTTTTATTGATTTTATTGGTCCTAATGCCTCACTAATATTTATTAATGATTATTTAGTTGACCAAAATTGTTACGAGTCTATTTGACCTGTTTAAAGACACGTTTTCCCGGTTACCTCGAAAAACGCGCTTTAATGTTCATTAGTGATTTTAATCCATTTTAAGGATCCGTTTTCTTCGGGATTTGTTCCCTCATGATTATTTACACTTAATTAAGCCTCTAAATTAATTATTAGCCTAATTAATCACTGTTTTTAATTACGGGGTATTTCAATCTACCCCCCTTAAGAAACATTGCCCTCAAAGTTGCTCAAGGTTAATGGTTTAAGTAATTCTACTCATTAGGCAAACCAATTGCACTAATGTGTCTTACTACCACCTATGAGGTGTTCACTTCATTCCACATTGCAAGCATACACGGTCCAGCAACATACACAATTCACATGCATACCATTCCACATTACGTAATACAACATTACCATTCACAATACACATTGCACATACATCATCCATCATACAACGTACAAATACATTCATACACCACACATTACACATACATGCGCATACCAATTCACTTACACTACATGTGCCATACAAAATCTATTACAATGCCTACACACTAAGCAATGCTTACCCCGAAGCAATGCAAAAGCAAAAGGGCTCTACCCCCCTTAAAAGGGGTACGACCCGTACCCGTATTTCTAAATACTAGACTCTCTAGTCTATGAACAGCTGTGGGTACTTAGCCTTCATGGCATCTTCCAGCTCCCATGTCGCTTCTTCGACATTATGGTTTGACCATAGGACCTTCACCATTCGTATAGACTTATGGCGAGTGTCTCTGGTCTTCCTATCGAGGATTCTCACTGGGGTTTCGACATATCTCATGTTTGGCTCAATGGATAAGTGCTCGGGCTCCAACACATGAGAAGGATCAGCAATATACTTCTTGAGTTGTGACACATGAAATACATCATGGACATGCCCCAAGTCCTCAGGTAGTGCTAACCTGTAGGCTACGGACCCAACTCTTTCGGTGATAGTGTACGGCCCTAAAAACTTTGGGCTTAGCTTCCCATTCTGACCAAAACGGAAGACACCCTTCATAGGTGAAACTCGCAAGAACACTTGGTCGCCCACGGCGAACTCAAGGTCGCGTCGTCTCACATCCGCATAGGATTTCTGTCTATCTTGTGCTGCCTTCATGTTAGCTCGGATTTGTTGCACTTCAGCTTGCACTTGCTCAGATACTCCGCCGGGTCCTATTTGCCCGCTTCACTTGACCTCAACTCCCAACACAAGGGTGTACGGCAAGGTCTACCGTATAGAGCTTGGAAAGGCGACATCTTAATCGAGGCGTGATAACTATTATTTACGAGAACTCGATAAGATGAAGCTATCTAACCAACTCCCTTGAAGTCCAAGGCACATGCCCGAAGCATGTCCTCCAGTGTCTGGATGGTCCTTTCTGTCTGACCGTCTGGTGAGGATGAAGGCGGTACTCAACTTCAATTCTGTACCCACGCTTCCCTTGTAGCTCTCCAGTATCTCGAAAGAAAACCTGGTGTCGCGGTCAGATACTATAGTCTTAGGGACTCCGTGGTGTCTGATAATCTCCTTATCAAAAAGCTCAGCTAGCTTTACTACCTTCCAGGTGTCCTTCATCGGTATGAATCTGGCAACCTTGGTAAGGCGATCTACTACAACCCAGATCATGTTGAGTCCTCCCCTAGCAGGTGGGAGTCCTACAACAAAATCCATGGAGATATCATGAAATTTCCACTCCGGAACTGGCATAGATTGTACCATTCCGCCCGGTCTACGGTGTTCAAATTTTACCTTCTGGCATGTAAGCATCTCAATACAAATTCTGTCACATCTGATTTCATTCCAGACCACCAGAAGTACCTCTTCATGTCTTTGTACATCTTGGAGGCTCCCGGATGGACTGACAATGTGGAACAGTGTGACTCTCGCAGGATGCGATCCCTTAGCTCAGCATTGCTTCGGGGGACGCATAGCCTGCCATTCAACCGAATCAAACCATCTTCATGTAGCTTAAAATCATACTTTTTCTTCTCAAATGTACCATTCTCGATCTTGTGTCTGATTTCGGTTAGGTAAGGGTCGCTCAACTGAGCGTCTCGCACCTCGTCAACCAAGCTAGAAGAAGCGAGTAGCGAATGGAGCGAGTGTGCTCGACGGCTCAGGGCGTCGGCTACAATGTTTGCCTTCCCTTCCTTATACTGCAAGTTGATGTCATAGTCTGAAAGAAATTCCATCCATCTTCTCTGTCTCAAATTCAGTTCTTTCTGTGTGAATACATACTGTAAGCTCTTATGGTCGGAGTAGATGGTGATGCTTACCCCATAGAGATAGTGTCGCCATATCTTCAAGGCGAAGACAATGGCTCCTAACTCTAAGTCGTGAGTCGGGTAATTCTCCTCATGCTTTTTCAGCTGGCGGGAGGCATAAGCAACAACCTTGCCATGCTGCATGAGTACGCATCCCATTCCTTTGCCTGATGCATCACAGTACCCCTCAAATCCCTCTGTGCCCTCTGGAAGAGTAAGGACGGGCGCTGAGGTCAATGAGTCTTTCAGTTTCTGAAATGATAGCTCGCACTCGTGTGTCCATACAAACGGTGCATCTTTCTTCATCAATGTAGTCATGGGCTTAGCGACTTTCGAGAAGTCCCTTACAAATCTCCGGTAGTAACCGGCTAGACCAAGAAAGCTCCTAATGTCGGTAACAGTCTTGGGTCTAGGCCATGATCGTACAGCTTCTACCTTAGAAGGGTCAACCGAGATACCTGCGCTCGAGATGACATGTCCAAGGAATGATACCTGATCAAGCCAAAACTCGCATTTGGAGAACTTCGCATACAGCTGGTTCTCGCGCAGTGTCTCAAGCACTTTCCTCAAATGATTTCATGTTCCTCTGGTGATTTGGAATATACAGTATGTCGTCGATGAAGACAACCACTGAAGTGTCCAACTGCTCACTGAATAGTCGATTCATGAGGTCCATGAATTTTGCGGTGCGTTTGACAAACCGAATGGCATCACTGTGAATTCATAGTGGCCATATCTGGTACGGAATGCCGTTTTCTCAATGTCTTGTTCCTTGATTGCAATCTGTGATACCCTGAACGGAGGTCGATCTTGGAGAAGACTGAGGCTCCTTTCAACTGGTCGAATAGGTCGTCGATACGTGGTAGTGGGTATTTATTTTGACTGTGACCGCATTCAGCTCGCGGTAGTCAATGCAAAGTCGGAGACTACCGTCCTTCTTCTTCACGAAGAGGACCGGTGCTCCCCAGGGTGATACGCTCGGGCGTATAAACCCTTTGTCTAGAAGGTCTCTTAACTGTTCTTTCAATTCGGTCATTTCTGCAGGTGCCATGCGGTACGGTGCCCTAGCAATGGGACCGGTACCTGGCAATAGATCAATCTCAAATTCCACTGCTCTCGGTGGTGGCATGCCGGGTAGCTCCTTAGGGAATACATCGGGATACTCGGATACAATGGGTACTTCATCACTGAACTCTGGATCTCTCTCCAGGTCTTGTACATAACACAGATACACCTCTTGGCCCTTTCTGAGCTCCCGGTACATAGCCATGGCAGATATGAGTGTGGTCGAAGGCTCTCTCGGTCTCTGGGGTAAGATACGGTAACCCCAGAAGGACTCTTGAGCAGCAAACGATGCTCGGCGCAGAGGATTCTACCCTTGTGCCGCTCCAACCAATTCATTCCAATGATTACGTCGAATCCCAATCCATTGAATTCGATGAAGGAAATGGGAAACGATTCGCCTTTGATTTGGATTGTGGCTGATTGATAATACTTGGTGCACTTTACTCGCTCCTTCGATGGGAGAGTAACCATGAAGTTCGGTAGCTCATCCGCATCTAGCTTCAACCTCTTCACAAAGGATGGTGATACGAAAGTGTGAGAGGCGCCGGAGTCGAATAACACATTGGCATCAATGCCATTTACTGGGAAGGTTCCCGTTAGGATGGTGCCGCTTCTGCCGGCTTGTGCTTCGGTGAGGATGCTCAGGTTACCTTCGGTACCGAGTCCACAACCTATTGGATTCACAATTGGATAAGTATTGATGGTGGACACAAGTGGAATTAAATCAACACTGCTCTTTATTGATAAACCAACCATCATACATACCGTGTCTCTAATACACGTTACTAATAGATTACATGATACTAGGAATTTAATACTTTCTAAAGGTAAGGTTCAGGCGTCCTGGTTTCATGTGTGTGGCATTGATTATTGCCGGCGGTGCCGTATTCAACTTGATCTTGTTGATCCCGTGATACAGCATCCTAGAGTTTCCACCCATGATTAGGACATCTCCTGATCTCAATACCAGTTTCTGTGCGAGGTCCACACGCTTCTGCTCGCTATACAGGAATACGGCGTCATCACCAATGGACCAAGACACTACGGGCACTCCTGTTCGAGAGATTCCGCTGTCTCGTCCTTGTCTTGGTGTAACCCAAGTCGTCCTTCTTTCTCGTAGAAGTTGACGATACAGAGATCCGCTTCAAGTGCGGGGATCGGTTCAGGTTCACATTGTTGTGCAAGTTCTACTGCTTGTGTGACGAGTGTCTGAAACTCTGGTGGTATTGTCGGTGGCGTCGCTCCGTCTTGTGTTCGTGTCTCCTGGTATGTCTTGGTATAAGGATTCCAGTCCTTTCCCAAGCACATCATCTTCAGCTTCATCTTCGCTCCACCGGGGAATTCGGGTGTGTAAAATCCACCTTGACCCGTTCCTAGCTCGTTGCATCGTCGGATGATTGAGATTTGCGCTTCGGGTGTCAGGTATCCCTTTAATAAGATCATACCTGGTCGGATGACCTGACACTGTTTGTTGGTGTAGTCGTGGTTGGTGATGTCGATCTCTTCTTGATTCAAGTTTACCGGTATCGGGTAACAGATACTAAAGCTTCCTATGGTTATAAATTTCTCTACGGTGAGTACTAGTTTCAACTACTTCATTTCATGCTTAATACACACTCCTTTTATTTACTCATGCATTCACTCATACAGTTACTCTACTACTAGGCATGCTATTTCAAGGATTAAAGGTTTAGATGATTACCTGGGCCGGATTTCGAACCGGACCCATCACGGTCAATAACATGAGAACAGGCTGCCTCTGAGGTGCGCCCCTCTGAGGCCCCGGGATCCCTGTCCCTGAGGTGCCTGCTGGGCCGGTGCATCGCCAGATGCCACCTCCTTGCCCTCTCTCTGCTTGTAGTTCTGAAAGTTTCCCTTTGGCTTAGCATTCTCTGGGCATCTATTAGCTGTGTGTCCCAGCTTCTGACAGTTGTAGCATTTGATGTCTCTCCCATACAGTCTTTACCAGGATGGTCCTGGTTGCACTTCTGCACACATAGGTGCGGCCATCGGAGAAGGTTTTGGCGCACCGGAGCTAGAACCTGAGGTTAGAGGGTTAGCACATGTGTGCGTGGATATACTAGATACATACTTATACGAATACAAATTGGATTAGGAATTTACCCTTGGTGGGTGTGATCTCAGTGGCTTGCTGCCACCGGTGCAGAATAACCAAGCTGAAGAAGCTCAGCTGGTTTGCCCTGCTCAGCATGGGCACTGCTCTCACCCTGGGATTTCTTTTGGGATTGCTGAAAGAAATTCCCTTTCTTCTTTTTCCAGCTCTTCCCCTGGTTCTGCTCCTCAGTGCTGGTGTTTTTGTTGTTGGCTTTGCGCTTCAGCGCGGTCTCTTCATCCCTTAATTGGCAAGTGATCTCAACGCGAGAAGCCGCGTGATAACACTCCTGAAATCTCAGGTATTAGCCGGGATTCTCATTTAAGGAGGAATAAAGAAAGATTCAAAGAATTCAAGGAATTTAAGGAATTGAAGTGATACTAAGGGTTAACTGATATTTACCTGAAGGGAGGTAAATCTCGTGTAGCCCATACCGTACCGAAGGCGATGGCTCAGACCGCCATAGAAGCGATCGACCAACACCTGGCCGGTGTATCCTAGATCAGGGAGGAGACGAAGAATGGAGGTAAAGGTGCGGTAGTACTCATCCACAGACATCTTGTCTATCATCTTCAAGGCATCTAGTTCTAGCCTTTTCTTGTTTTGACATGCTCGGGGTAGTATTTTGAACGGAGGAGAGATGCAAAGAATCCCAGTCGAATGTGGGGTCGCTGACGTGCTCATGACAGCTTCCACCAATCCATAGCAGCATCCTTTAGGTAGTAGGCAACTCTGACTCGAACTCCAGCAGGAGCTTCGAGTGTTTCGAAAGCCGTCTCCATCTCGGAGATGTAGGCCTCGAGCTTAGCCGGATCACTCTCGCCCCTAAAGCAGGGAGGGCGGAGCTCCGCTACAGCTTTTACCCAGTTGCTTCTCTGGGTGGCGGGGGAGGGATTGGCCCCGCTTGAGTTTGTTGGTTTTGTTGGTTTGTTGCATGCTTGATTACTTGTGGTAGCATCTGTGCTACCGTGGCAGCGACGATCTCAGCTATCGTCTGCGTGCCGGTCCGTCATTGCCCCCTCCTCTAGGGCGGCCTGGACCTCTGCCTGACATCTGAATATTAACAGTTACATTAGGCTTGCAAGATATGACTCAAAGGTCTTGGAATTTAAGCAAGTATCGTTCATAAGAACGTTAAGGGTATCCGTTGTTAACACGGTAGTTCCTAGTTAGGTTTCTAAGTATCCGTCTTAAGACGGTTGAAATCCTAACTCGGTAATCCCCTATGCTCGGTACTAGGACATCAGAGCGTAACTACGCTCTGATACCACTTTTTGTAACACCCCAACCGCTAATCCTATGCTTACCGTCTAATCGTCCTACTAATCTTACGAGTTCGCAGCGGAAATATTACATACTTACTACGGCGGGTGGTACAACGCCGCTAACCGCCCATACGGCTAGCTAGGCTTACCTTACTTACAGTCACGGTCTGATGAACATAACGTACCGAGCTACTAAATTACTTGCCAAATACCATACCAAATACTTACATCATTGGATCACCGAGTATTAAAGTATATTCGATTACATCATTTCTAAGTTCCAAAAGAATGAGTTACCAACTACTCATCTGTACCAATTCTCATTCTATCCCAAAATCCAAAAAGGTGTACCCCATGGTACACCGGCTATTCAAAAATTGTAGCCATGTACTACTTAGTACACTTCAACTCTCCTAGTCTTCATCCTTCACGGGTACCTGCGTGTAGTAAAAATGGTGCCCCAAGGGGCTCAGCAAACGCTGCATATAAACTCCGCATATACCGCGTGCTAGCTAGGGCACGCCGACTATTTGACGTCCACTAAACATGCAGTTCATTATTTTCATACATACATGCTTTGCATACAACATACATGCTCATACGATTCATTACATAATTCAAGGCAACAATGCAGTAGCACACAACTTACTTACCTTCACAAGGTTAGCCAAATTATGCATCCGGGTTAATCGGAATGCTTTACTCTTTTACTCATTACTTACTTTTCTTCTTACTTTCATTTACTTTACTTACTCATTCTTACTTACTTACTTACTTATACTCAAGTTAAGTCGTTGGGACCTCCGGCCCTGGGGACTACGCCGTCCCACCTCCGGGATTTACTTGACTCACCAATCCGGGATGCTGCCCACTTAAGGGATTTGGGCCGCGGACCAGTTTAAGAGTCAGGAATTGGAGCCAACCTCTCGTGACTCCGCATCCTCACGCGTGGCCGAAACTATATCGGACTTCTACTCATTCCAATTTAATTACCAATTTAAGTTAGGATGGTTAGCTTGTTAGGAATAAGTTAGAAGTCCAAACTCATCACAATCGGTCACAGTACAATACATCATACATACACACATTCGTATTCATCCAAACATTTCATGAATTATACAAACTAAGATTTAAGAAAGACATTCACAACATACAACACTACATATTCACAAGTATGCATATTAACTCCGATTCGTGCATTTATCTTATTTGGTGATCAATTAGCACACAACACACAAATCAGAGTAACCAAGATAGCATACGGGGCATGAGGAATCCATACCGTTCACCGTTGTACGTGATTCCAAACATCCTTCGGTGTCACAAATCAAGTCCTATTATATACATACAATCGAATGATTAATATACCTATCATCAACTTAACTCCTACTTACTATGTCCTTATACTCCTTACACTTACACTTTACTTACTTATTTTTCATTACTTAAGTTTTACTTTCTTACTTAACTTTGGCATGCTTTCATACATGTACATATATATATATATGTAGGTACATACATATATATATATATATATATTATTTAAATTAAATATTTTTTTTATTTTTTTTTTACCGGACCGGACTTGCAAGTCCGGCCGCAAGTTCGGTCCATTCCAGAAGGTTTCCTCGGTGAATTTTTCTGGCTCGACCGAACTTGCATGTCCGGTCGTAAGTCCGGTCGATTCCAGTAGGTTACATCGGTGAATTTTTCTGGCTCGACCGAACTTGCATGTCCGGTCGCAAGTCCGGTCGATTCCAGTAGGTTACAGACGGGGAAAATTTTCTGGTCCGACCGAACTTGCATGTCCGGTCGCAAGTCCGGTCGATTCCAGAAGCTTTCCCGTCTTTGTAAACCTGGGCTCGACCGAACTTGCAAGTCCGGTCGCAAGTTTGGTCCGACCTAGTATTTGCATTTTTATTTCTGTTTTCAGTCCTCTCTTTTACCCATTACTTCCCCATTGTTCCTACACTTGTTCCCACATGTTATAACACCAATTAAACCTCCTAATACACCCTAGTTCACTCCTTAACTCCTTACAAAATTCTATACTAATTCACTCACATAATTTTCCAAGTTTCTTTTCAACACTCACATAGCTTTTCCTTTAGTTGCATTATGCTACAGATTTTAACACTAACACTCTCTATCTACAACTCCCTCTTCTAATGTCATTTCTAACACCTCTAATACATTACAACTACATTAACTATCTCTCCCCATCTTCCCTCTATCTATCTATCTCAAAATCTGTTACAACTTACATCTCTCACCCAATTTATATTTTACTAAGTGTTCTAATCCTAGATAAATTTTGCCATAGTCTCCCTTGTATTTTTATACACTCACCACATTGTTTTGCTCACATTATTATCAACATCTCACCTGTTTATAGCCAATACATATATACCCAATTCTCATACACCAATACCACACCAAAACAACATAAAAATTCCTGCACTCCACAATCCATTCCCAATCTGTTTTAGTACGTTTTAAAATGTCTTTTAAGGCTTCAAAATACTTATATCTTCCTACACATTACACTACTAATACATTACCATTTCCATTACTCATTTCAACTACCAAAAACTATTACATACATATATATACCAAGTTACACAAAGAGTATTCTTACCTTGTTTCACTTCTAGTTTTCTTGTTCCTCTTGCTTCTTCCTCTTTCCTTCTCTCTCCCGATTTGTAATCCCAATTCCTCTAACACTACCAACATTTATATACATGCTTCAATACTAGAACAACCACTAATTCTCATTTAAGCCTTTAATGTACATTCTAGGGTTTAGGAGTTTCCTTACCTTACAAGGGTTTAAGTGCTGTTTGGAATGGTTCAAGAACAAGCTTTCCTCTCCTCCAACAAAGCCAAAATCGGCTAGAGTACAAGGGAACCAAACAAGGGTTTAGCTCTAATTCGTTTTGCCTTTGAGGCTAGAAAAAGATGGAGTTTTTGAAGATGTTTTTACCTTAATAGAACAAGGAGAAGGAGGGCCTTCTAATGGTGGTGTTGAAGCTCCAAATGGGATATACCCATAAAATCGAAAGTGCTCTTTTTCGGATTTTGAAAAGAGGAAAATGTTGCTCTAGAGGAGAGGATTCCAATGGTGGTATTTTTATAATTTTTGGAAGGGTTTTGAGGGAGTTACAAAGGAGAGAAGTGGTAGTTTTGTGAGGGGGTCTTCAAAACTCCATGGAAATCGGCTGGGTTGAAGAAGAAAGAAAAGAGAGGAGGAAGAGGGGTGTGTTCACGTGAGAGAGGGAGTGAAATGGAGGAGAGAGAGAATAAAGGTGAGGTGAGGGTTTACTTAATTATTTTTGTCTTTTGTAAATAGAGGGGAGTGTGAGGGGAGGGTCCAATCGGACACACACACACACACATAACACTTTTACTTTTTATTTTCAAAGTGGACACATAACTCTTGGTTATTTATGTTTCTACCCCACAACTTCCCGTTTTTGACAGTTTTTACTAATCTCTTGTTTTATTGATGTTATTGGTCCTAAAGCCTCACTAATATTTATTAATGATTATTTAGTTGACCAAAATTGTTACGAGTCTATTTAACCCGTTTAAAGACACGTTTTCCCGGTTACCTCGAAAAACGCGCTTTAATGTTCATTAGTGATTTTAATCCATTTTAAGGATCCGTTTTCTTCAGGATTTGTTCCCTCATGATTATTTACACTTAATTAAGCCTATAAATTAATTATTATCCTAATTAATCACTGTTTTTAATTACGGGGTATTTCACTTAAAACTTAAACCACCATTAGGTAAGCATTTTACCTTGTTTTCTCAAGCTTATCTTAACTTCCTCCTTAGACCTTTTCCCTTGGGAATCTTGGCCACCATCTTAAATTCCCTTGCCAATGTTCTAATCAATACACAATGACTCTCATGAGTGCTAAATAATACACTAACCTTAAGGAGTAAACCCTAGGTTGAAAATGTGTTTTAAGGTATTAAATTGAATGTTTTACCTTGGATTCTCAAAACAAGCTTGGGTATGAATCAAGTAGGACCTCCTCTAGACCTTGGAGAATAGAATCAAGCTAAAACAATGGATAAAACAAAGCTCCATGAGTGATGATTTTTGGCCATCTAAGAAAAAGGATGGAAAGTTGATTTTTCTTTCACTTTCATTACCTTGAATGAATGGAGAACCAAAAGAGCTCTTCAAACTTGATTTTCCTCCATCAATGGAGTTTTCTCATGGCACCAAACTTGAGCTTTGAAATATTTGAAAAGGTAGAAAGGTAGGTCTTGGTCTAACTAAGAATAATCTATGCTTATTTTTGGATTTAGAGCTTAAATGAAGGTTTGGTGAGCATTTGAAGATGGAGCATCCATGGAGGCAGCCCTCTCGGTTTTGGAGCAGGAGAGGAGAAGAAGAAACCGTGGAAGAAGAGAATGAATGAAGAAGAGGAGAGAAGATAGGCTAAAAGGTAAGATATTTACTTTTTAAAAGCAAACAGTAAATTTCTCTCATTTCTCTTTTCTCTTCTTAAGTTGAATGACTCATGTGGTGACTCACTGTTATAACCCAAAGTTCGTTGCATTTTATTTTGTTTGATGTAATTCTAAGTTGGCTTGTGTTGCGTAGGACATGGGAGTCCTTTTTAAATAAGAGGAGGGACAAGGTGGACTTTTCCCTTCTAGTGAATTTTGGCAAGTATTAATTAACACTTTAGTTAATTAATCCTCACGCTCTACACCACGATCAGATCGCTCCTTCATTTGACAGTTTCCCAACCTTGTTCCTCTCTTTCTCTCTCTCAAGAATACGTTCAATCAAGCGCTCAACCCTGCAAGTGTGGTTCTGAAACCCGAGTTCGCTGGTGGATTCTGCTATTTGTTTCGCCGTCTCCGTTGCAATCAGGTTGGTCTTGTGGTTGTCATTTGTGAATCAGTTTTGGGGGTTAGGTTTTGGGAACCCTTTCAATCTCTAATAGTTCTTTGCAATCTGGTTGTGATTCAGCGTTGACCCTTCTGTTCCGTTCTTTCTCTCCTGCGTTTGGCTCCGTTTGTGTGTTCGACGTCGGATTCAGGTGAGGGTTTCGTTACAGTTTTTGGATTGTAATTTCAGTTTCAGAGTTTGGGTTCCGTTTTCTGAATTGGGGGTTTGCAATTGTTTTTGCTCAGTGTATTTGGTTGCGTTCGGTCTGCGTTGAGGGTCTGCATTGGAGGCTTCTGCTGTTCAGAATTGAGGAATTTGTCTCTACTGTATACTGAGGTAGGTGGCTTATGGATTCGGCTTGTGTGTTCAGCCTTGGGGAGTGTTGCGTTCCGGTTCTGAGTTTTAATGTGTTTTTGCCTTGCAATTGTGGTTTGCGAATTGTCTGTTTGATGATGTTTAATGCTTACAAACCCCCAAGGTTGTTTTTCTGAAAACTTATGAAGTTTTGACAGTGTTTTGATGCTTCTGTTCTGTGTGCAATCCTCTGTTCTCTGTATTTTTCGGCATGTCGAACTTCTGTCCGAGCTTTGAAGTTCGGACATGCCCTTCTGCGCTTAAACTTTCTGAAGTTTTCGCTGTGTCCGAACTTCTGTCCGAGCTTTGAAGTTCGGACACAGCCTTCTGCATTCTCTGATTTTGGCTTCGACTTGTGTCCGAACATTGGATGTCCGGACACAAGTTCGGACTCTCCACGTCCTGTTTTCCGAAGAACGTCCGAACATCCGTCCGAACTTGGATGTTCGGACACCTCTGACTCTCCATCTGTTTTAAGGTTCGACTTGTGTCCGAACTTTGAAGTCCGGACACAAGTTCGGACATCTGTCTGGTTTTGCCTTCTGAGTCTCGACTTGTGTCCGAACATTGATGTCCGGACACAAGTTCGGACAGGCTACTGTTTTGGCCATAACTTGCTCGTTTGAGCTCCGTTTTGACTTCTATTTGCGGGGTTGGATTCCCCTTCTGATTTCCAAGCTATCTATGAGCTTTCTGGTGCCTTTGGTGCACATATGCTTATCTGTATTTAAGCTTCTGTTTTGGGACCTAGTTATCTCTGTGTCTGAGCCTTTGGATGGCTGGTTTCGCTGTCTCGTAGCGCGCTATGTAGGATCCTTCTGTTCACGGGTGTTCCCCGTTCTGTTCACGGGTGTTTACACCTGTTCTGTTTACGAGTGAGGTTTCCTCGTTCTGTTCACGAGCGGGTTGCTCGTTCTGTCTGTATGCTGTGATTACTAGTGTCCCACTCTGTTTTCTGCTTCTGTCAGCTTCTGCTCTGTTTAGTCCTTAATGATTGGACTTCTGTTTCTGATTTCTGATATGTTTATGGATTCTCTTGACTCCTTCTGTTTTAACATTCTTAAATGTTTTGAGCATGCTGGTTGATGAAGTTGTCATCTACTGGGCATAGTTGTGTGCTCATTCCCCTACTTCTAACGCTTTTGCAGATTGATTAGCGAGGATCGTCTCCCCTCAGCTTCTGGAGTTTAGCTGCTTTGTTTTTAGCTTCTTTTGAGACTTGTATTGAATTTGGGCCTTTGGGCATTTTGTTAGCTTCCGCTTTTGACTAGTTTGGTGGGTTCTGTAATGACTTTTGGGGATGTTTTAACATCTCTTGTTTTATACTTTATTTAAGTATTCCGTTTGGGCCTTATTTGACTACCTGTTTAAGTTCGTTTATTAGAGCCTTGCGTTATTATGTAATAATACGCGGCGTGTAATACCCCTAACTCCTAGGCCAGTGTTTGGGGGTGTTACATTTAGTGGTATCAGAGCTCTGGGTTCTAATCTGCTGGGATTTTAAGTTAGCCAGTCAGTCAGAAATGTCAGTGTTAGTGTCGGAGTCTAACTGCTTGCTGTTGGACTTTCAGAATGCCGCCAAGGAGAGCGAATAACCCTCCAGGGAATGTTGCTGATGCTGTTCAGCAATTCATGACGCAGCTCATGCAGACCATGGCTGCAGGGGGCGGTCCAGCTGGAGGAGGACCGGCTGGCGGAGCAGGCCCGGCTGGGCAGATGCTGGAGGGAGGAATGTGAAGGCGCTTCAGGAGTTCATGAAGCTGAAGCCGCCATCGTTCGATGGGGCAGGAGACCCCCAGGAGGCCAGCCACTGGTTGTCAGAGGTGGAGGATTTGCTTCGGGTGATGGGCTCTGAGGAGGAGCAGAAGGTCGACTTCGCCACCTTTCTGTTCAAGGCCGAAGCCAAGGAGTGGTGGAGGTCAGTGATGGGGAAGTTCCCACAGCCTTGGACGTGGGAGCAGTTCACTGGGGAGTTCAACAAACAGTTCTACCCCGACGTCTACAAGGATCAGCGCATCCTGGAGTATAACCGGCTACGCCAGGGCCGGGACATGAGTGTGGAGGAGTACGTCCGCAAGTTCATCAGCCTGTCTAAGTTTGCACCTGAGCCTGACGAGCATAGGAAGGCCAGGAAGTTTGAGAGTGGCCTGAGGCCGGACATCCGATCTGCTGTGACGCCGCTGCGTCACAAGACCTTCAGGGACGTTGCTGATGTCGCCCTGCTGGTAGAGGCCGACTTGAGAGGTCGCCAGTCTGGAGGGAAGGACCAGAAGAGGAAGCAGAGGTCCGATGACAGTGATAGGAGGGATCAGTCTGCTTCTCAGAAGAAGCAGTCTACTGGAGACCGCTCTGGGGACCGTTCGCGAGACAGAGGTGGTTCGTCTTCATCAGCTCCCGCTCCGAAGTGCCAGGTCTGTGGCAAGTTTCATAGAGGCCAGGACTGCTACAGGAAGTCGGGGCCTGCTTCAAGTGTGGATCCATGGGCATAGGATTGCTGATTGCCCTCAGGCTGAGAGGAGCAGAGGTAGCTCTGGAGGTGGAGCTGGAGGATCTACATCTGGGTCTAGAGATCGAGACCGGGTTGAGCAGAAGAAGCCCCAGGGCCAGGCCAGAGTGTACGCGATGGCTGGAGAGAGAGACCGATCGACTGACAGAGTTGTCACAGGTATTCTCCAGCTGTCATCTCGTTCTGTTTTCTGTTTGTTTGACTCTGGAGCCACCCACTCTTTTATTTCTGCTGAGTTAGTGGGTGAGCTCGGTTTGCCTGTGCCTCTGGGTGTTGAGTTATGTGTGCATAGTCCAGTAGTTAGGGACTCTTCTATGTTTGAATTCTGTTTGCAAAGATAGTCCTGTGTTAGTCAGAGATAGGACTCTGTGTGCTAACCTCATCCCGATGGAGATGACTTCTTTTGATGTGATTCTGGGCATGGATTGGCTTGCTGCGCACCATGCCCATATTGATTGTGCTGCTTCGAGAGTCACTTTTGAGGAGCCGGGTCAGCCCCGTCTAGTTGTAGCAGGGAATGGACTCCCGTGCTCGCCGCCAGTCATATCTGATGCAGGCGTTCCGTTTTCTGAGGAAGGGATGCCAGGGATATCTGTGCTACATCCCTGAGGTTCGCAAGGATGCGAAGTTGGAGGAGATTCCAGTGGTCAGAGACTTCCCAGATGTGTTCCAGGATGATGTGCCTGGGCTTCCCCCTGTCAGAGAGGTGGAGTTCTCGATCGAGCTCGCACCTGAGACTCAGCCGATTTCGAAGGCCCCATACCGGATGGCGCCTGCTGAGCTCAAGGAGTTGAAGGTCCAGTTGCAGGAGCTGCTGGATAAGGGCTTCATTCGCCCGAGTGTGTCGCCTTGGGGAGCGCCAGTGCTATTTGTAAAGAAGAAGGACGGTAGTATGCGGTTGTGCATTGACTACAGGGAGCTCAACAAGGTTACCATTAAGAATAGGTATCCTCTCCCGCGCATAGACGACTTGTTCGACCAGTTAGCAGGAGCTAAGGTGTTTTCGAAGATCGATCTGAGGTCGGGATACCATCAGCTGAGGATTAAGGCAGACGACGTGCCTAAGTCCGCTTTCAGGACTCGTTATGGACACTACGAGTTCCTAGTGATGCCATTCGGGTTGACGAATGCGCCGTCAGTATTTATGGATATGATGAACAGAGTCTTCAAGCCGTTTTTGGACCAGTTCGTTGTAGTTTTCATCGATGACATCTTGGTGTATTCCAAGAGTGCTGAGGAGCACGAGGAGCATTTGAGGACCGTTCTCCAGACTCTGAGGGAGAACGAGTTGTATGCGAAGCTGAAGAAGTGCGAGTTCTGGCTAGATCAGGTGGTATTCTTGGGACATGTGGTCTCCAAGGATGGTATCTCCGTGGACCCGGAGAAGATTCGAGCTATTACTGAGTGGGCCAGGCCTACTAATGTCGGAGATATTCGTAGCTTCCTTGGACTAGCGGGCTACTATCGTAAGTTTGTGGAGGGCTTCTCCAAGTTGGTGATTCCGTTGACTCGTCTGCTGCAGAAGGATGTGAAGTTGAGTGGAGCGATGCCTGCGAGCAGTGTTTTCTGGAGTTGAAGAAGAGGTTGACTACTGCGCCGATCTTGACTCTTCCGGAGGGGACCGAGGGTCTTGAGGTTTTCTGTGATGCGTCCCATAGGGGACTTGGATGTGTTCTGATGCAGCAGGGGAAGGTAGTTGCATATGGCTCTCGTCAGCTTAAGCCATATGAGAAGAACTATCCGACCCACGATCTGGAGCTGGCTGCGGTGGTCTTTGCGTTGAAGATTTGGAGGCACTACTTGTATGGGGCAGCGTGCAAGGTGTATACGGACCATAAGAGCCTCAAGTATCTGTTCACTCAGAAGGAGTTGAACTTGAGGCAGAGGAGATGGCTGGAGTTGTTGCACGATTATGATTTAGAGATCCTCTACCATCCGGGTAGGGCGACTGTGGTTGATGATGCGTAGTAGGAGGGTCCGTTGGGACGTCTGTGCTTGTCTGGTGTGAGAGGTCTGCTTAGAGGTCTGCTCGTCGGATGGGATTTCTGGGTGCTGTCCCTTGTCAGAGAGGTCTGCGATGTTAGCAGCACTGCAGGTTCAGCCTACCTTGATCGACCGGATCAAGGCCAGTCAGGAGCTTGATGTCAGTCTGTGTAAGATCAGAGAGAGTTTGTCTGCTGGTCAGGAGTCTGAGTTCAGAGTTGCAGAGGATGGCTGCCTGAGGTTCAGAGGCCGTGTTTGTGTGCCGGCAGACGACGCGTTGAGGCGTGAGATCATGCAGGAGGCTCATGGAGCTCCTTACTCGGTACACCCAGGAGGTGTGAAGATGTACCGGGATCTGCGTGAGACTTTCTGGTGGAGCAATATGAAGAGGGACATCTCCGACTTTGTATCCAGATGTAGGACCTGTCAGCAGGTCAAGGCCGAGCAGAGACCAGCTGGTTTGCTTCAGCCTCTTCCCGTTCCGGAGTGGAAGTGGGAGAGCGTCGGCATGGATTTTGTCATGGGACTGCCTAAGACTCCGAGGGGTTTCGATGCAGTTTGGGTCATTGTGGACCGGCTCACGAAGAGCGCTCACTTCTTGCCTGTTAGGAAGACTTTCAGTTTGCACCGTTTAGCCCAGTTGTACATTGATGAGATAGTACGTCTGCATGGGGTTCCGGCTTCGATTGTGTCTGACAGAGATCCGAGGTTTGTGTCCAGGTTCTGGCAGAGTTTGCATCAGGCTTTGGGGACGAAGTTGTCTTTCAGTTCAGCTTACCATCCTCAGTCAGACGGGCAGACAGAGAGGACGAATCAGGTCCTGGAGGACATGCTCAGGGCTTGTGTACTCGACTTTGGGGGCAGCTGGGATCAGCACGTGGCACTGATAGAGTTCGCGTACAATAACAGCTTTCAGACCAGTATCGGGATGGCTCCCTTTGAGGCCTTGTATGGCAGGAGGTGCAGATCACCCATCTGTTGGGATGATCTGAAGGAGAGAGCTGTGATTGGTCCAGACTTGGTTCAGGATGCTGTGGACAAAATTCAGTCTATCAGGGAGCGTTTGCTAGTGGCTCAGAGTCGCCAGAAGAGCTACGCCGATCAGAGGAGACGACCTCTAGAGTTTGAGGTGGGCGATCATGTGTATCTGAAGGTTTCTCCAGTGCGAGGAGTCGTTCGTTTTGGGAAGAGAGGCAAGCTTAGCCCTCGTTTTGTGGGTCCTTTTGAGATCCTAGAGAGGATCGGACCGGTTGCCTATCGTTTGGCTCTGCCTCCGTCTTTAGCAGCAGTGCACAGTGTTTTCCATGTTTCGATGCTGAGGAAGTACATTCCGGACCCATCTCATGTGATCGACTTCAGTCCGCTTCAGTTGAGGGAGGACTTCACGTTTGAGGCAGTTCCTTCGAGGATCCTAGCTCGGGACGTCCGTAAGCTCAGAAGTAAGACCATGCCCTTGGTGAAGGTGCAGTGGTCGGGACAGTCAGAGGAAGAGGCGACCTGGGAGGTCGAAAGTGATGTGCGTTCTAAGTTTCCCGCCCTTTTCGAGCAGTAGGTATGTTTTAATTTCGAGGACGAAATTCTTTTAAGGGGGAGGTGATGTTATAACCCAAAGTTCGTTGCATTTTATTTTGTTTGATGTAATTCTAAGTTGGCTTGTGTTGCGTAGGACATGGGAGTCCTTTTTAAATAAGAGGAGGGACAAGGTGGACTTTTCCCTTCTAGTGAATTTTGGTAAGTATTAATTAACACTTTAGTTAATTAATCCTCACGCTCTACACCACGATCAGATCGCTCCTTCATTTGACAGTTTCCCAACCTTGTTCCTCTCTTTCTCTCTCTCAAGAATACGTTCAATCAAGCGCTCAACCCTGCAAGTGTGGTTCTGAAACCCGAGTTCGCTGGTGGATTCTGCAATTTGTTTCGCCGTCTCCGTTGCAATCAGGTTGGTCTTGTGGTTGTCATTTGTGAATCAGTTTTGGGGGTTAGGTTTTGGGAACCCTTTCAATCTCTAATAGTTCTTTGCAATCTGGTTGTGATTCAGCGTTGACCCTTCTGTTCCGTTCTTTCTCTCCTGCGTTTGGCTCCGTTTGTGTTTCGACGTCGGATTCAGGTGAGGGTTTCGTTACAGTTTTTGGATTGTAATTTCAGTTTCAGAGTTTGGGTTCCGTTTTCTGAATTGGGGGTTTGCAATTGTGTTTTGCTCAGTGTATTTGGTTGCGTTCGGTCTGCGTTGAGGGTCTGCATTGGCTGGATTCTGCTGTTCAGAATTGAGGAATTTGTCTCTGCTGTATACTGAGGTAGGTGGCTTATGGATTCGGCTTGTGTGTTCAGCCTTGGGGAGTTGCGTTCCGGTTCTGAGTTTTAATGTGTTTTTGCCTTGCAATTGTGGTTGCGAATTGTCTGTTTGATGATGTTTAATGCTTACAAACCCCCAAGGTTGTTTTCTGAAAACTTATGAAGTTTTGACAGTGTTTTGATGCTTCTGTTCTGTGTGAAATCGCCTCTGTTCTCTGTATTTTTCGGCATGTCCGAACTTCTGTCCGAGCTTTGAAGTTCGGACATGCCCTTCTGCGCTTAAACTTTCTGAAGTTTTCGCTGTGTCCGAACTTCTGTCCGAGCTTTGAAGTTCGGACACAGCCTTCTGCATTCTCTGATTTTGGCTTCGACTTGTGTCCGAACATTGGATGTCCGGACACAAGTTCGGACTCTCCACGTCCTGTTTTCCGAAGAACGTCCGAACATCCGTCCGAACTTGGATGTTCGGACACCTCTGACTCTCCATCTGTTTTAAGGTTCGACTTGTGTCCGAACTTTGAAGTCCGGACACAAGTTCGGACATCTGTCTGGTTTTGCCTTCTGAGTCTCGACTTGTGTCCGAACATTGATGTCCGGACACAAGTTCGGACAGGCTACTGTTTTGACCATAACTTGCTCGTTTGAGCTCCGTTTTGACTTCTGTTTGCGGGGTTGGATTCCCCTTCTGATTTCCAAGCTATCTATGATTTCTGGTGCCTTTGGTGCACATATGCTTATCTGTATTTAAGCTTCTGTTTTGGGACCTAGTTATCTCTGTGTCTGAGCCTTTGGATGGCTGGTTTCGCTGTCTCGTAGCGCGCTATGTAGGATCCTTCTGTTCACGGGTGATGTTCCCCGTTCTGTTCACGGGTGTTTACACCTGTTCTGTTTACGAGTGAGGTTTCCTCGTTCTGTTCACGAGCTGGTTGCTCGTTCTGTCTGTATGCTGTGATACTAGTGTCCCACTCTGTTTTCTGCTTCTGTCAGCTTCTGCTCTGTTTAGTCCTTAATGATTGGACTTCTGTTTCTGATTTCTGATATGTTTATGGATTCTCTGACTCCTTCTGTTTGATAACATTCTTAAATGTTTTGAGCATGCTGGTTGATGAAGTTGTCATCTACTGGGCATAGTTGTGTGCTCATTCCCCTACTTCTAACGCTTTTGCAGATTGATTAGCGAGGATCGTCTCCCCTCAGCTTCTGGAGTTTAGCTGCTTTGTTTTTAGCTTCTTTTGAGACCTTGTATTGAATTTGGGCCTTTGGGCATATTTTGTTAGCTTCCGCTTTTGACATTAGTTTGGTGGGTTCTGTAATGACTTTTGGGGATGTTTTAACATCTCTTGTTTTATACTTTATTTAAGTATTCCGTTTGGGCCTTATTTGACTACCTGTTTAAGTTCGTTTATTAGAGCCTTGCGTTATTATGTAATAATACGCGGCGTGTAATACCCCTAACTCCTAGGCCAGTGTTTGGGGGTGTTACACTCACCACCTAAAAACCGGCCACCCCCTTAATAATCAAGACATTTATGGTCTTGGTTGACCAATTAACTAGCTTATATTGACTTAATGCTAAACTAGCACTATTTGGTTACTATTCACAAATTAGTGCACATATTTCTGAAATTTTTGATTTCCCATTGATTTAGACTTCCTAATGTGATGCTAATTAGCACACATGTTGATTAAGATGTAATCATAGGCATTTAGCCACTCAAAACCCATTTCTAAGACAATTTCTCAAAAAGGTGCTTTAAGGAGTCTTAAAGCACATTTTGTGTTTAAGCTTGTTTTTAAGCTTGGTTTTCTTTGCTAATTGATTTACAATGTCCATTAGCATGTCACTAAAGTCTTATAATGATATTTGGGTGCTAATTAAAGTCACTCCAAGCTTAGAGCACGTTTTTGCCCAAATTGCCCTTAAGGCATTTTCTTGTGCTTTCCTTGGTTTAAATTGTCTACCAATATTTCTAAGGCATATTTTAGCCTTACTACATCATAATTTGATGTTTACTTAGAATACTTAAGTTTGGGGTATTTCAGCAGCCAACAGATTAAGTGGTGTTTCCATAATTAAAACTGTAACAGATTTACTAACTAACAAGTTAACAGTGGAGTGTGAATGAAATTGATGTTGTACCTTAATCCAGACAGTCACCGGCTGCTGGTCGCGCGTAGAGATAGCCTCTTGGCGTTCACTGGCGTATACCAGAATTGTGTGTTGTTAATGTTGTGCTTGTGGTATGTATGCGGGGCATACTTAGTTGTAATTGTTTGTATGTGCATTTGTGCACTTGTATGTGTGTTATGTATCCTACGAGATACTCGATTATGTTATAAGTACATTTTTTTTAATGTATCCTTGACGATACTTGTGATAGAGATATCCCTATGTGGAAAGTGAAAGAACCACTATGGTATTGTGCACTTGTGTTGCACCATGTGTGGATGTGTGAATATTGTGCCGTGCACTTGAGTTGCACCGTGTGTGGATTATATTTTAGTATGATATAGTAGAAGTGCTTTTATTGCACTATGCTTATGAGATATTATGTACACTTACTACACCTTGATATATGAAGATATGGGACTTGATCCCTAGGAGTGATACTAGTCATAGAACTAGATTATATAGGACCAATTGATTAGAAATGAGACTTCGGGATGAAGTCTTTTTAAGGGGGTAGACTGAAATACCCCAAACATTAATTACCTTAATTAATAATGAATTAAATCAAATGAGGGTTATAATTCCCAAATATTCATCTAATGAGTAATACTCATTATAAACGTTAGTGTATAAACATATAGTCCAAATGGACACCAAACTACATTAAATCTCTAATCAAAGAGAGATTATTAAGGAGAAATTGAAATATCCCAAATACTAATTACCCAATTAATAATAAATCAATTAAACGAAAGTGATTAATGAAAGGTTAAATATCTTAAATATGTAAAGAAACAATATATAAAATGATCTGAGGAGGTTAAGAAAAAGAATTTATTTAACCATAACTATCCATTTTGTATAACGTATGTAAGCGTTAAAAAGGGAATTGTTAAACACCTTAAATAGAGAAATTAAATATCAACAATGATATTATATAATGTGCATAATATATAATGTACAAAAGGGAAAATAAAATAATAATAAGAACAATATTAAAATGGTATGTTTATAGTGATCATTAATTTAGAAGATTTATTAAGTAAGTCTTATTATGGATCATGAAATAAATATATGATCATTTTATAAGTTCACTAAACCCCATTATACGAATAAATATCCTTATAATTGAAAATGGTCTGTTATAATTCATTGTATATATAAACAAATTTCCTTATGATTAAAAGAGTTTATTAAAATTGTAATGGAGTATTTTATAATATTTATAAGGCTTTGAAAGGAATGTATTAAGCCCTAAACCTATCTAAATAATCCTAAAGTAAAATAGGATATAATATAAGGATTAATTGATTTAAGCATACTATATGGAATATAGTACATTAACGAACATACTAAAATAAAACAAGAGTCAATTGAATTAATTGCACTATGAAATGTATCATTAGATTTAAGAGTACATCTAAAGAATAAATTAAATAATAAAAGAAAATAGATATAACATGTAATATACAAAAAGTTATAACAAGAATAATATGTTAGAAAAGAGGAATTAAATAAAGATATTGGGGCACTTAAATAAATCAAACAAAGTGAATATGGATTAAGACATATTATTTTAAGTTATACGCTAATACTCATATTGTCTCCTCAAATAGTAAAAGAGTGAAATTTTACAAGGTGACAAATAGGGCCACGTCTGGTGTTTTCCCTCACCACTCTTTTCTTCATTCTCTTTACCTACAATCTGGCAGAAATAGATAACTTCTGTTGCATCTCACACACCAGTTTTGACGGGACTAAAATTCCTGGTGCTGGAACATACACAGCTTAGCCTCTTTTTATTTTCTTCTTGCGCTTACTGTTGAGGAGGGAACAACTCCACACCTTCAACCATCTCCTTCACTCTCGAACATACATGCTCGCCTCTATCAATTCTTTTCATGGTAAATTTACAAACCTAGACAGTAAAAAGGTAAAGTGTAACACCCCCGAATCACAACCAACAATTAAACGACGCGCCTAAGTTAGCAGGAGAAGTCTACGCAGCGGTTTCCAACTCTATTCGGGTGTCACAGATGCCAACCACCCATGTGGTTGACAGACCACAATACCAACTCCAAGTTACGGTCTGTAAGACTGGAAGTCCAACTTAACGAAATCCAAATACAATATAAAGTACAACTCAAGTACCGAGCATCTACAGTTTAGTTAACAACTTAAACAACACAACTCATACATAAGAAAGCATACTACTTAAAGTCTTACCATGTGGACTACCCCTATGATAGTCACCCTTGCCTACTCTCCGTTATCGTCTGGCACAAGACCTGAAAAAAATTGGGTGTAAAGGACTCAGCAAACTACGCTGAGTATGAACGTGTGAAGCCCGCATGTTACCGGGCCACACGACTAATTGGTCGAATATTATTAAGTCAATTTACAGGCTATCATAAAGCAGTAAAGCACACATCAGCCCATCATGATATCATACACACTCATCGGTAGCATAGCAATATCAGTAAGCAACCAAGCACAACTTGCAAGCATCACAAAAATATCAATAAGCAACCAAGCACAGCTTGCCCGTAGCATAACAATGTCAAACACGCAGTCCAGCACAATAAGCTGCTAGTGTAGCAACAACAGTCAGGTAATTATAGGACGTGTGCGTAGGTACATTATACCGTCGATCCTTGCTATGGGATCATTCAAGAGATTGTGTATTGTTTTCTTGTTCTCATTACATAAGTTTTTCATTTCTTCTCTTGCACCGAGTCAGGGGATATAGATTAGATCCCGAGACTTCGTTATGTAGGTGCTATTCATTCCTTGTTTTCTTAAAGGATCACATTTGTGACTTTCTCTTGTTTGCTTGGTCTCATAACATAAGTTTTCCTTTATTCTCTAGCACCGAGTCAGGGGATATAGATTAGATCCCGAGACCCACTTATGAAGAAGTCCAAAGATTATAGAATACCCCTAAACCCACTTATGCAGAAGTCCAAAGATTCCTAAGTTTGAAGCACAAATACCCCATCTAACGTCTCCCTTAATGTAGTAATGGATGTTTATGTTTCGCTAAACCCAGTTACATTTATTAGCTATCATTTGGTTTCATTTTAACCTAACATCCCCCTCCTAATACCCCTGTATACCAGTTTACAGAACTACTTATCATCGAAAATCTGAAACCACAATCTCTATGTTGCTTCTTGATTCTTGTTTCTCTTTAGTCCAACAGATGTTTAATCTTCTCAAAACGTTTTGCTGACTTAGATATATCCCTTAGTTATGTTTTGGGTTTGTTATTAAGATCACATCACGCTTGTATTATCTCTGGAAGTTGACTATACTGAAACACAACTTCAGAAACTGAAACAACAGTCTGCACGACCCTTGCTCCCCACTTCCCCTTTAACGCATTAAGTTGATTCCTAATCTCTCCCAAGTGGTTACAGACCTGCTTGAGTGTACTAGTTGGATTTTAAGTTTATAAACAGGCCATTACAATCCCCTTGAACCTACTGTAATAATGTTATACAGGGGGTACACACTTTCAGGAAACTATAAAACTGGAGTAACAAAGACTGACCTTCTTTCTTCTATCCTCTTCTGTTTGTGCACATACCCGTCTGTCAATTTTTCCCAACTGATTTAGTTACTTAATTATGTAATGTAAGACAGTTCTAACTCTAAGACAACCCAGTGCAGTAACTCAAGCTACTGAGATGTCCCCTAACTGAATTAAGAAGAATCTGAAATCAGAACTGATACATACTCTCGTGTTGTTCTCTGTTTATTCTTCTGAATTGACTTACCACTCCTCCTAATTGTTTAACCCACTTAGTTAATGTTGTATTAAAGCTTGACACTCTAAACAAAACCCCAGCTACATTATTCAAACCGAGACTGGCAACTGAAGACATCTAAAGATCTGAAAATCGAAAAACTGAAACATGTTCTTTCCTGTTTGGTTCACGAGTTTGATTCCTAGTTTCCCCTAGGTTGGTTAGTTATTGTGTTAAGTGTTTTATCTCTATTTTAAACTCAAAGTTTCACCAATGAACACTCACCCAATCTTTTGGTACAGAACAGAATCTAATTCACCACCTGAACTGAAAAGAACTAAGAACCTGAAACAGAAACTGCCTCATCACTTTCTATCTCTTTTGTCTGTTTTTCTGATTTGGTTTTCCAGATTCCCCCCTTCATTAACTCTCGTGGTTAAGTGTGTTTACTAAGCTTTTAAACTTCAAGAACAGACCAAACCAACCTAGACAGTTTTAGTTATGTTTCAAGTTCATGAATAACTCCTCACCCACCACTTTACAGGACAGCTAGAAACGTGAGGGAACTGTTACAGAATTCTAAACGTCCAACTGAAGTTTGACCGGTTGTTTTGTTTTCTGATCAGGGAAGCTGGTTATTCTGGCCTCTCATTCTTCCCCCACATTGTTTACACATGTAATGAAATGTTTTATCAAGAATTTCCAACTCAAAACAACCCCAAACGATACTGTTATTGTTACTGAATTCTCGTTTTCCTAAAACTGAAATCTGAAGTTGATGTAATACCTTCTATGGTTTTGTTTTTGCTCTCTAGTCTGATTTATAGTTCTCCATGTTGCTTAGCTTCCTGGTTATGTGTTTTAGCAAGCCTTTAACCCCACACCAACTTAAAAACAGCATTAATGATACCTCTGAAAATTCATTGCACAGGAACTGTAATCAAGTTACTGCATCCTCCTACGGCTGTCCTCTTTGTTTACAGATTTGTTTCAAATCCCTTTCCAACTCATCTACAGATAAGCTTATGTGGCAGCAATGTTATTGGGTTTATTTTCCAGTCAATACAGTCTTTATGTTGTCTGAAGTTAAGACGCATGGAGAAACGAACTGCAGAACCTGAAATCTCCTTCTGTTCATCCTATTTCTTGCTTTAGTTTTAGCATGACAACTATTTCCCCTATGTCGTCTAGCCATATGATTACCTATCTGAATATAGTTTTAAATTTTAAAACAGACCCAAAACAATCTTGATGACTCTACTGCAACATCTTAATACCGTGAGTTAAGGTTACAGGCTTGCAGTGGTTAACAGATCACACTTGGCAGGTTATATTTTTTTTTCTGTCTGCTGCTCATATATTCAGTTAGTTATATCTTACGAAGTTAAGTGTTATATTAAGGTTTTAAATCTCCAAAACCACCTTGTTACTTACAGGTTCATCGTCATACTGAAACTAGGAGATTAAGCAACCTGAAACAAACTGAAATCTGAAACTGTATTTCTTTCCCTTTAACTTTACTCCCAACGTACTATCCGATGTTTTAGCTCTCCCCCCCCCAGGGTTTACCCACCTTCCCAGGTGTATCAGTTGTGTTAGAAAGTCTTTTAAGCTCCTCATCCAGCCAGTACTACATTTATATTGTTTCCGAAATTTGATTTTATAGAGATGAAAAGTGAAAGAGTTTAAACTCTCATTTCTGCACTAGTTTCCTTAGCTAGTTCGTGCAGATTTTTCTGGACCATTTACATGCTGTTTAACCCTAAGATAACTAGCCCATTTGGTTACAGGGCATCAGAATTTGTTAGTTATTAACTCGTAGCAATCCCATACATAATAGATGCTAGAACAAGCCACAGAGTTTCAGCCCAAATACGATTGTTCCCTTGCTGCTACCGAAACAGTTCACAACTAGAATCTTCCTTAGCCATTTAATGACATAGTTTAAAACAGTCACTTAGCATCACTTTCCCTTGAGCTAGTCCCACCTGTTTTTAGTATTGTTCAAGCACGATTTAACACTTCCTCAACTAGACGTTTTAAACCACCATTTTTTTTAAAGCCAGTCATTAACCCAGAGCAGTTCACAAACAGATAGCATCTTTCAGTTTATTGTTACCAGATTCACAAGATAATCTCAGACCAAATTTAGACACGAGTTTTTAAGCATAGTTTAGGCAAAGATTTTGGGTTACAACCTTGGGGTTTTGTGGTTGTCCGCCTTGAGTAGTTCTTGACGTTTTGGTATCTTTCGTACCTAGACAGAATCGAGTGCCCAAATAAGTTTGTTGCTCCTTTCAGATTTAAAACATCAAGAGTCTTGCGAAAATCCTCGGTAGTTTTTACCTTGGTTAGGGACTAATTCCTCTTCGGGTTTCCTTTTAGTATGGTTGGCGATTTGATACAGAAGCTTGGCTTTAACCACCGGACACACCAGAAAAAGTTTCAGGTTAGCAGGCGTCATTGTAGAACTCAAACCGGAACAGCAGACAGGGAAAAGAACACAGAACCGTTGTGGCCTCACCTTGGAACGTTTTCCGGACAGATTTGGTCGTGTTTTGTTGGGGCTCTTGGGCGCAGCGTTGTGAAGATTTTACAGACATCTCGCGCATGCAAGCGTTTAATCGAGAGAGAAATCGTTACAGGTTGCATGCACGAAGGACGGGAGGAAAAAGAAGTTAGAGGCTGCAAGTTTTTCTCTCGGGCAAGGAAAACAATGAAAACAGGAGGGGAGAAGTTGAGGATCAGTTTTACCTTGTTGTTTTGCCTTGAGCCGCTCCCGTTTTCCCAGAAACTTGTGTACGAAATTCGGGCATGCACAAAGGTGAAATGGGCAGAACTTGAGTCTCAGACGGAAACGTGAACTACTGATGTACGATAAGGGTACATCCAACCCAGAAAAACAAAGAGGAATCGGAGGGAAATTTTGAGACGCCAGGGGATTACCCTGCGCCAATGAGCAGAGAACCTTGAGGACTTTCTGGGCATGCAAGAGCCGAGTTGCATGTGGAAGAGGTTGAAAGGATTTAATGGTTTGGAAAACAGAGAAAGTGGTTTGCATGGAAAGATGGAAGGCTACAGGGATTTGGTATTAAAAATCGGTATAGTATGAGGCTGCGTGCTCATTGTTCCAACCCCATGGAATTTATAGAGTTCCACAACGTTACCAGCGTGGTGCTGATTTCACTGCAGGTTTGTGATGGAGTTTAGTAGCACATGATTAATTAATTCTTTACCTATGTCAGGGAGACCATGCAAGGTTGTTTGGCTCAGGATTCAGAACCCATCCGCACGAGAAGGAAAGGGGACATTGGTTTGAAAAGCAACAAAAGTTAATTTGTGTGGGTATGATAAAAAGAACTGTTTGGTCTGTTGCATGGGCTACAGATGCACGCTGGACAGGAACAAAGGAACAACAGTTGGGAGTCATGAGCATGTGAACTGTGCAGACGTTGGAGAGATTTGTGGACGTGCTATTAGGTCATTGTAACACATGGGCTGATCAGTTACCACCCAGGTTCCCATCTAATGAGCATTGGTAAATACAATCAGTTGTAATGTATGGGCTGAGTAACGATTTAAATGTTGGGTGAGTAATAAACTGTAGGTTAGTGGAAACTTGAACAACTTCCGGATATCACAAGAGGGGCTGATTTCATTATAGTTTTATAACGGGATTTAGTAGTACATAGGTATTTAGTTTAACATTTGAGTTAGGGGACATAAATTAGTGAGCGCAAGTATTAATGTAATAATGTTATTGACATACGTTTACAACCGGTAGTACTACTCGTATATTATAATCGGGTAACTTAGTACAATCATTATGCGCCGATGAGTACTCCATCTGTTTCAGTTTGCATAATGTGTTGCACTCGTTTTGTGTACCGGAGTCCTAACCCGGGATAATTTATTTTGCTCAACTGTATTGATTAATGTCAAAGTGACTCGCTATCACACTTAGGGACATATGTATGTCCCTTGTATCATAGGTTATACGTTATAAGATAATTATATTAATGTATCAAATCCCTTGGACATTCCTCATGTATTCACGATTTATTGTGTTATAATTATTAGGGGTGTTTCAACCTACCCCCTTAAAAGAGACTTCGACCCGAAGTCTTGTCTCGTTCATTAATGTTCGTATTCTGGTCACTATCGGGGATCAAGTCCCGAATTCATTCTCACATACAAAGGGATCATGTCCCGCAATTTCCACAATTCTAGTTTACTGTTGTGCTTACAAGCACCACGCCACCTCTGTGGCTTCACCAAGTTCTCAATAATATCTCAATGTACCAGTAATATTCATATATTGTATTCGTAAATTCATATATTGTACTCATAAACAATCCGAAGGACAAGTCATTCATTCAAAACCACAATGCATCCAATCAATTCGTACACAGTTCACAGACATACAACCAAAATCACACATCTCACGCGCAATGACACAACACAAACGCAACGCGCCTACCCCCCTTAAAAATGGATTACGCCCACGTAATCCCCACTATATCATTCTTGAACCCTTGTTCTAGATGTTTAAGTATCCTGGAGCAATTTCATTTCTATGCAATGTAGCTCTCACTATAATCCCATCAAAGGTCCTAACCATGTAAATGGCTTGGTTTTTTTGTATCAAAAGGCCTTTATTGGTATTCATACCGATCTAACACGGATTCGGATTTAGCCTCTCTGGGTCTAAGATATTGGCTGATATGTCGCTTGTTATTCGACTTGAGGATGTGAAATAGGGTCCACTAGCTTCTGCTGTGCGACTCTGATTACTTTCAGGTTTAGTTTTCCCTCACTATACCTCTCAAGGTGGTGCATGACTTAATAGTATAGGAGTAAAAGTCTCTTGACCGACATTGGGTATTTTAATTTATACATAATCTCGGTGGATTGTAGTTTGTGTATCCATTTACTCTGGAGGTCGGAGGTTCATGCTTTTAGTGCGCTTTTAAGCATTTGAATTTTTCTTCCTCACTGACCTCTTGGTTTTAATTCATGTACGTTCTATAGTAACGATTTTTTTTAGTTCTTAGTGTTTGACGTGGCATTGTTACAACAACATGTTTGGTATGTATTACCGATTATGATTATGTGTAGCATAGGGTATTTAGTTCCCTTATCATCACCATTGTTCGTAGGAATTAAAATAATTGACTATTACTGGTTACATGGTGCAATTGATTGCGACAGTATATTTTCTTATGTGGTAACTTTTAGGTTAATAGTTACATCACATCATTTTAAGTGTTCACATATTTGTAACCTCGAAGTTTTTGAATAATGTACCAATGTATTCTACCCTCGTATCCTTGCATTCTTGACTTGTAATATTTCCCACTTATTTGTAGTCCATGTGTCCTCTTGTAGGGGGTCTCGGGAATTATCCCACACTGACGTGATCAGCGTAAGTGTTGGACCACCCTTTTTACCCCAATTTGTGCGTAGTGTCCCTTGACCTGGCCAGGGTCAAGTTCAACTTTGCAAGTCCGATTTAGACGATCTAACAATTATTCTCGTTTGAATTCTTATCCCACTCGTTCCCAGTCCTCTGACAACCAATTCATTGATTAGTGTCACCATCTAAGCCTTTAGATGGATTGTTCTAATTTTTCTAACTGTATATTCATACATATATACTCGTGGGTTTTAAACCTCTTGATTTATAGGTAGTTTCCCATATGGGTGTTTCAACAAGTTTAGTGACATACTGGTACTTGCATTTTATCCCCTTGGTGCTAGTTAATTGGGTATACAATGGTATACTTCCCAATTCTTAATATTATTATGATTTCCTCACACTTACCAATTAATATTGAATTTACAAAAAGATTCTTTGCTTATCTTAGCCCATCAATTAATCTCCCCATTACGTCCTTTAATTAATATATTTTTTCCAAGATTTCCAAATCTCGATACCCAGTTGTTCATAAATGTTTGGCTTCCACCGGATATTTTCTCCTCATAGGTATTTGTCTGATGTTTTTTTTGTTGGCCGTCTAGGCTCACATTTATCTGAGTTAACTTTACTCCGTTTCCCCTGTGAATCCTTTATGGGTCTCATAATCCATTTGTTACTTTCTGTTTTTTATTCCTTGTGTTTAATTAATATCTTGTCTTTCTTGATATGTATGTGTGTACATTTATATATATAACTTGATATATCCTGCTTAGGGTTCCTCGTGTTTAGTTTGCCTAGGTTACCGTTACTATGTTACCAATCTCACCAGATGCTCCTCTTTGGTCCATTGGTTTATAGTAGTACCTCCATCATGTGTAGGGTATTTAGAGGTATTTCGTGATAATAATGGCGTTATACATGGCCAGGAGGCCCAACTTGTGTGGTAATGTTTGGGATTTCAATAATACTGTGGGAACCCTGCTTGTAGGTTTGTGTATAACATTGTGTCATGCTTTATCAAGCATTAAAGATCGTACCAATTTTATGGTGTAATTACGTCTCGAATTATCTTTTCTTGTTTCATTGTTTTACGAGAGGTTTTCATAACTTACCCTCTCAAGTGTTCGAAGTGCGGGATTTTTTTATCTCAATCGCATTATTGGCTTATATCATTGCTTATTTGAGCTTTATTTATTTCATGAATTTTGGGGTATTTCGGTCCTCTTTGCTTGTGAGGTAGGGTCCTATCGACTGCTAAGCATGTCGACCCAAATTGCCGCTAAAATTGATCCCTATACGGGTATTATCCTTTTGGCAATGTCTACTGTATAGTATAGTCTTTTCTTCACGGGTTGGTTTTATGACATTAAGTAGATGCCAGATCGGGTTTTCCCGAGTCAGAGGAGGCTTACTTCCTCTCTGGCGTTCTTTCCCTGGGTTTTAAAGGAAGTTAGGGATGTAGAGGTTGGGTGTAAGTGTATGTTAGGTATCCAGTAGTTATCGGGAAGAATCCTAACTAACGCGCCTCACACATAACCCCGTTTCCCCAAATTTAGATTTTCCTATACTCGGTACTCCTCTGTTCCAGTCATCAGAGCGCAACTACGCTCTGATACCACTTTCTGTAACACCCCCGAATCACAACCAACAATTAAACGACGCGCCTAAGTTAGCAGGAGAAGTCTACGCAGCGGTTTCCAACTCTATTCGGGTGTCACAGATGCCAACCACCCATGTGGTTGACAGACCACAATACCAACTCCAGTTACGGTCTGTATGACTGGAAGTCCAACTTAACGAAATCCAAATACAATATAAAGTACAACTCAAGTACCGAGCATCTACAGTTTAGTTAACAACTTAAACAACACAACTCATACATAAGAAAGCATACTACTTAAAGTCTTGCCATGTGGACTACCCCTATGATAGTCACCCTTGCCTACTCTCCGTTATCGTCTAGCACAAGACCTGAAAAAAATTGGGTGTAAAGGACTCAGCAAACTACGCTGAGTATGAACGTGTGAAGCCCGCATGTTACCGGGCCACACGACTAATTGGTCGAATATTATTAAGTCAATTTACATGCAATCATAAAGCAGTAAAGCACACATCAGCCCATCATGATATCATACACACTCATCGGTAGCATAGCAATATCAGTAAGCAACCAAGCACAACTTGCAAGCATCACAGCAATATCAATAAGCAACCAAGCACAGCTTGCCCGTAGCATAACAATGTCAAACACGCAGTCCAGCACAATAAGCTGCTAGTGTAGCAACAACAGTCAGGTAATTATAGGACGTGTGCGTAGGTACATTATACCGTCGATCCTCGCTATGGGATCATTCAAGAGATTGTGTATTGTTTTCTTGTTCTTATTACATATGTTTTTCATTTCTTCTCTTGCACCGAGTCAGGGGATATAGATTAGATCCCGAGACTTCGTTATGTAGGTGCTATTCATTCCTTGTTTTCTTAAAGGATCACATTTGTGACTTTCTCTTGTTTGCTTGGTCTCATAACATAAGTTTTCCTTTATTCTCTGGCACCGAGTCAGGGGATATAGATTAGATCCCGAGACTTCATTATGTAGGTGCTAATCGTTCTTTGTTCTTAAGGATTATTTGTGAATTCCTTTATCACCGCACGTTGGAGGACGTCGCCTCTATAGCTAATCCCTCATTCCCGGCGTCATGCGCCGAGAAAGCGGAGTCGCCTCTTGACTCCAGGATAAGCTCCCCCAATTTGTCACTCCCCCATTCCCGACGTCATGCATCGAGAAAGCGGAGTCGCCTCTAGACTCCAGGATGTGCTCCACACAGAAGGGCGAAGGATCTGATGCAGATACCAACTCCCGAATATTCCATACCGCGCGGCCCGAGATGTCGTCTTCCCGGGTTATCCTCATGTTTCACAGTTGGTACTTTTTATTTCATTATCATTATAATCTCGACACCACAGTGGGTGTCATTAGCGGTCCTCTAAAGTTAGAGAGGATTTGTCTCTTCGTATAGTTCTTTTGTTTTGTTTACGTGGTTCGTCATGTCTCACCAAAGGAGACTTGCTCTTCATTATCATTAGTGAATAGACACCATAGTGGGTGTCATGGTAGTCCTCAATGGTTTAGAGAGGAGTTCCCCTTATAGAGTTTTCTTTGTTTTCATAATTCGTAGTAGTTCATCTCAAGGTCCATAAACGAGAAAGGGACTAAACTACTGTGTGCGCGCAATGATATATACAATAATGATATAGAAATCATACAACATGATAAACAAGCAATCCAATTTCATGCTTTGATCTTATGTCATTTTCACACACAAGGCACACAGCACACAAGCCGTGTAACACGCCAACATACGAACCACACATGTCCATACCTTTTTCGCTAGTTCGGGTTGTCTCACACTCGGAGTCCCGGTCGGAGCACGCTACGATCCTAGCGTTAATTAAAACAATGGGTCAGTTTATTATTTTATGTGATGACACTTTATATCGTATGCTTTTCCCTTGATATGTTGTTACATGCTTAGTCTAGATTGACTTTTAGAGTTTCACATGCATTAATTCTGGGCTTAACCTACTCCTAGGATGTTTCATACCTTTATTTACATGTTAACTAAGTCTTTTCCCCTTAGGTAATGTTCTAGGGCGTTTTAAGAGGTAATTATGTAGCAAGTTTGTATAACATACATATGACTTATCTAATGGGTATTCTTTCCTTAGATAAATAGGTGGGTAATATTTTAACCCTTGTCTAATGATAATATAGATTATAGAATACCCCTAAACCCACTTATGCAGAAGTCCAAAGATTCCTAAGTTTGAAGCACAAATACCCCATCTAACGTCTCCCTTAATGTAGTAATGGATGTTTATGTTTCGCTAAACCCAGTTACATCTATTAGCTATCATTTGGTTTCATTTTAACCTAACATCCCTCCTAATACCCCTGTATATCAGTTACAGAACTACTTATCATCGAAAATCTGAAACCACAATCTCTATGTTGCTTCTTGATTCTTGTTTCTCTTTAGTCCAACAGATGTTTAATCTTCTCAAACGTTTTGCTGACTTAGATATATCCCTTAGTTATGTTTTGGGTTTGTTATTAAGATCACATCACGCTTGTATATCTGGAAGTTGACTATACTGAAACACAACTTCAGAAACTGAAACAACAGTCTGCACGACCCTTGCTCCCCACTTCCCCTTTAACGCATTAAGTTGATTCCTAATCTCTCCCAAGTGGTTACAGACCTGCTTGAGTGTACTAGTTGGATTTTAAGTTTATAAACAGGCCATTACAATCCCCTTGAACCTACTGTAATAATGTTATACAGGGGGTACACACTTTCAGGAAACTATAAAACTGGAGTAACAAAGACTGACCTTCTTTCTTCTATCCTCTTCTGTTTGTGCACATACCCGTCAGTCAATTTTTCCCAACTGATTTAGTTACTTAATTATGTATTTTAAGACAGTTCTAACTCTAAGATAACCCAGTGCAGTAACTCAAGCTACTGAGATGTCCCCTAACTGAATTAAGAAGAATCTGAAATCAGAACTGATACATACTCTCGTGTTGTTCTCTGTTTATTCTTCTGAATTGACTTACCACTCCTCCTAATTGTTTAACCCACTTAGTTAATGTTGTATTAAAGCTTGACACTCTAAACAAAACCCCAGCTACATTATTCAAACTGAGACTGGCAACTGAAGACATCTAAAGATCTGAAAATCTGAAAATCGAAAAACTGAAACATGTTCTTTCCTGTTTGGTTCACGAGTTTGATTCCTAGTTTCCCCTAGGTTGGTTAGTTATTGTGTTAAGTGTTTTATCTCTATTTTAAACTCAAAGTTTCACCAATGAACACTCACCCAATCTTTTGGTACAGAACAGAATCTAATTCACCACCTGAACTGAAAAGAACTAAGAACCTGAAACAGAAACTGCCTCATCACTTTCTATCTCTTTTGTCTGTTTTTCTGATTTGGTTTTCCAGATTCCCCCCTTCATTAACTCTCGTGGTTAAGTGTGTTTACTAAGCTTTTAAACTTCAAGAACAGACCAAACCAACCTAGACAGTTTTAGTTATGTTTCAAGTTCATGAATAACTCCTCACCCACCACTTTACAGGACAGCTAGAAACGTGAGGGAACGGTTACAGAATCCTAAACGTCCAACTAAAGTTTGACCGGTTGTTTTGTTTTCTGATCAGGGAAGCTGGTTATTCTGGCCTCTCATTCTTCCCCCACATTGTTTACACATGTAATGAAATGTTTTATCAAGAATTTCCAACTCAAAACAACCCCAAACGATACTGTTATTGTTACTGAATTCTCGTTTTCCTAAAACTGAAATCTGAAGTTGATGTAATACCTTCTATGGTTTTGTTTTTGCTCTCTAGTCTGATTTCTAGTTCTCCATGTTGCTTAGCTTCCTGGTTATGTGTTTTAGCAAGCCTTTAACCCCAAACCAACTTAAAAACAGCATTAATGATACCTCTGAAAATTCATTGCACAGGAACTGTAATCAAGCTACTGCATCCTCCTACGGCTGTTCTTTGTTTACAGATTTGTTTCAAATCCCTTTCCAACTCATCTACAGATAAGCTTATGTGGCAGCAATGTTATTGGGTTATTTTCCAGTCAATACAGTCTTATGTTGTCTGAAGTTAAGACGCATGGAGAAACGAACTGCAGAAACCTGAAAAATCTCTTCTGTTCATCCTATTCTGCTTTTTTTTGCATGACAACTATCCCCTATGTCGTCTAGCCATATGATTACCTATCTGAATATAGTTTTAAATTTTAAAACAGACCCAAAACAATCTTGATGACTCTACTGCAACATCTTAATACCGTGAGTTAAGGTTACAGGCTTGCAGTGGTTAACAGATCACACTTGGCAGGTTATATTTTTTTTTCTGTCTGCTGCTCATATATTCAGTTAGTTATATCTTACGAAGTTAAGTGTTATATTAAGGTTTTAAATCTCCAAAACCACTTTGTTACTTACAGGTTCATCGTCATACTGAAACTAGGAGATTAAGCAACCTGAAACAAACTGAAATCTGAAACTGTATTTCTTTCCCTTTAACTTTACTCCCAACGTATTATCCGATGTTTTAGCTCTCCCCCCCCCCCCCCCCCCCCCCCCCCCAGGGTTTACCCACCTTCCCAGGTGTATCAGTTGTGTTAGAAAGTCTTTTAAGCTCCTCATCCAGCCAGTACTACATTTATATTGTTTCTGAAATTTGATTTTACAGAGATGAAAAGTGAAAGAGTTTAAACTCTCATTTCTGCACTAGTTTCCTTAGCTAGTTCGTGCAGATTTTTCTGAACCATTTACATGCTGTTTAACCCTAAGATAACTAGCCCATTTGGTTACAGGGCATCAGAATTTGTTAGTTATTAACTCGTAGCAATCCCATACATAATAGATGCTAGAACAAGCCACAGAGTTTCAGCCCAAATACGATTGTTCCCTTGCTGCTACCGAAACAGTTCACAACTAGAATCTTCCTTAGCCATTTAATGACATAGTTTAAAACAGTCACTTAGCATCACTTTCCCTTGAGCTAGTCCCACCTGTTTTTATTATTGTTCAAGCACGATTTAACACTTCCTCAACTAGACGTTTTAAACCACCATTTTTTTTTAAAGCCAGTCATTAACCCAGAGCAGTTCACAAACAGATAGCAGCTTTCAGTTTATTGTTACCAGATTCACAAGATAATCTCAGACCAAATTTAGACACGAGTTTTTAAGCATAGTTTAGGCAAAGATTTTGGGTTACAACCTTGGGGTTTTGTGGTTGTCCGCCTTGAGTAGTTCTTGACGTTTTGGTATCTTTCGCACCTAGACAGAATCGAGTGCCCAAATAAGTTTGTTGCTCCTTTCAGATTTAAAACATCAAGAGTCTTGCGAAAATCCTCGGTAGTTTTTACCTTGGTTAGGGACTAATTCCTCTTCGGGTTTCCTTTTAGTATGGTTGGCGATTTGATACAGAAGCTTGGCTTTAACCACCGGACACACCAGAAAAAGTTTCAGGTTAGCAGGCGTCATTGTAGAACTCAAACCGGAACAGCAGACAGGGAAAAGAACACAGAACAGTTGTGGCCTCACCTTGGAACGTTTTCCGGACAGATTTGGTCGTGTTTTGTTGGGGCTCCTGGGCGCAGCGTTGTGAAGATTTTACAGACATCTCGCGCATGCAAGCGTTTAATCGAGAGAGAAATCGTTATAGGTTGCATGCACGAAGGACGGGAGGAAAAAGAAGTTAGAGGCTACAAGTTTTTCTCTCGGGCAAGGAAAACAATGAAAACAGGAGGGGAGAAGTTGAGGATCAGTTTTACCTTGTTGTTTTGCCTTGAGCCGCTCCCGTTTTCCCAGAAACTTGTGTACGAAATTCGGGCATGCACAAAGGTGAAATGGGCAGAACTTGAGTCTCAGACGGAAACGTGAACTACTGATGTACGATAAGGGTACATCCAACCCAGAAAAACAAAGAGGAATCGGAGGGAAATTTTGAGACGCCAGGGGATTACCCTGCGCCAATGAGCAGAGAACCTTGAGGACTTTCTGGGCATGCAAGAGCCGAGTTGCATGTGGAAGAGGTTGAAAGGATTTAATGGTTTGGAAAACAGAGAAAGTGGTTTGCATGGAAAGATGGAAGGCTACAGGGATTTGGTATTAAAAATCGGTATAGTACGAGGCTGCGTGCTCATTGTTCCAACCCCATGGAATTTATAGAGTTCCACAACGTTACCAGCGTGGTGCTGATTTCACTACAGGTTTGTGATGGAGTTTAGTAGCACATGATTAATTAATTCTTTACCTATGTCAGGGAGACCATGCAAGGTTGTTTGGCTCAGGATTCAGAACCCATCCGCACGAGAAGGAAAGGGGACATTGGTTTGAAAAGCAACAAAAGTTAATTTGCGTGGGTATGAGAAAAAGAACTGAGTGGTCTGTTGCATGGGCTACAGATGCACGCTGGACAGGAACAAAGGACCAACAGTTGGGAGTCATGAGCATGTGAACTGTGCAGACGTTGGAGAGATTTGTGGACGTGCTATTAGGTCATTGTAACACATGGGCTGATCAGTTACCACCCAGGTTCCCATCTAATGAGCATTGGTAAATACAATCAGTTGTAATGTATGGGCTGAGTAACGATTTAAATGCTGGGTGAGTAATAAACTGTAGGTTAGTGAAAACTTGAACAACTTCCGGATATCACAAGAGGGGCTGATTTCATTATAGTTTTATAACGGGATTTAGTAGTACATAGGTATTTAGTTTAACATTTGAGTTAGGGGACATAAATTAGTGAGCGCAAGTATTAATGTAATAATGTTATTGACATACGTTTACAACCGGTAGTACTACTCGTATATTATAATCGGGTAACTTAGTACAATCATTATGCGCCGATGAGTACTCCATCTGTTTCAGTTTGCATAATGTGTTGCACTCGTTTTGTGTACCGGAGTCCTAACCCGGGATAATTTATTTTGCTCAACTGTATTGGTTAATGTCAAAGTGACTCGCTATCACACTTAGGGACATATGTATGTCCCTTGTATCATAGGTTATACGTTATAAGATAATTATATTAATGTATCAAATCCCTTGGACATTCCTCATGTATTCACGATTTATTGTGTTATAATTATTAGGGGTGTTTCATAAAGTATATATTTTGCTCTTCTCCACACCGCTCTCCTTCCTTATGCAAACCAAATCAAACCCTTCACTCCAGATTTCGATTCCTTCCTTAATCCTCCCTTAAATATAGAGATCTTGCTACCGTTGTGTAGATCTGTGAAAGATCTTCGATTTGAATATAACCTTGTGGAATTTCGTGTGGGATTCTGACCTGGGCAAGTCAAAGAAGAGGAGTCGTTCTCTGTAGCAGATTTGTCCAACAGGCCTCAGTTCCTTGAGAGATTCTGAGTTTTCTGTAAGTTTTCTTGAAATTTTCCCAACAACAAACTTGTTCCTCTTCGAATTATCTTTCCAGCCATGTAAATACCTTGCATTTTCATGGTTGTTTCACTTCTAGGTGACATAAACTGAGGAGGGTGCACAACTTGAAAAGTGAATATGAAAATGTGTAAGTGTATTTTCTTGTGATTTCCTATAAGTTTAACTGGCAAACAGATAAAACACATGCTCTATGCTCTCTTCATCTCCTGTTTGATGCTGATGCACATGCCCAATAATACATCTCGCACAGCAGATTTCATAACTCCCACCCTCTTTTTGTCAATGCTTCTGGCGAGCAAGTGAGAAAATCACGGAATTGTTGCTATCCGCACACAGATCGAGGGGGCTGAAAACAGTTGGTGCCAACTGTTTGCATCGATCTAGACCTCTATATGTATACGTTCTTCCTTCTCTTCTGGTGGAACATACAGCTTAGTGTTTGTTGCTTCTCTTCATTCCATTCAAGTACTAATCACTAGAACTACTACATCTCACACACCTGATTGAAGCAGGGACATGAAATAGTTCTTTCCACAACTGGTATTATACTTAAACTCAGCTTCCTCTCCTCTGTTGATTATAATACTGAAAGCTGGCGATTTCTCTTATTACACATATAAATTGAACTATCAACAAATAAGCAGTAGCATAATCTGTCACAATAAACATATAAGTAGTAGCAAGATTCCTGCTGTCCGTTACTGCAATAAAAGTTTCAATTTCTACTGTCAATTTTAGCAATAGCAGGTTACATCTGTTACACCTTGTGGAACAAACGAATAAGCAGTATGTAGTCTTGCTGTTTCCAAAATCCTAAAAATGTTGTAGTATAAGGCTCTTTCTTCTTGTAGATGCACTTAAGCAGTGATGAATAACTGGAACAACAGCATTTTACACACCAGATTTATAGGGTAGGAAAACATTTCATTTTCCAGAACTGGTAGTATACAGGTCTCATCTCCTTCCTGCTGTCTCTGCATCAAAAAAAATACACGTAAAATACAAGTTAAATCTCCTCTGTCGCACACCAACAACAAATAATTATTTTCCTCTTGCAGCCAACAAACGAGCATACTGCTGTAAAGAGTTAGATATGTAATGTCCAAAATACTCTAGGCTGATTGTATTAGTCGTGTGTATATAAGATGAGATGTTAACTGTTACATATGTAAGTACAGAATGCAAATCCTTGCTTAGTGAATACGAGAGTTATCAGTTGCTTTCTTCCCTCTCTTTCGCTATGTTCAAACTATTCTCTCTTCACCTCCAATTCTGTTTCTCTACAACTGCAACCAGAGTGGTCTCAGATTCTTATAGCAGCAATAACTTCAACTTGGTAATTATTATACGCTAATTGTACACCCTCTATTCAAAATCTGGGTTTAAGCTAAAACCTTTGGTAAATCCTGATGAAAATCTGCCTATACAATCTGAGTTTTAATGCTATTAGTAAGTCTAGTATTTTGTGTTACTGATTAAGGAATGAAGAAATAAGAGTTGCTAACTCAATTGAATCGGGTCTAAGATATTTACTAGATCTGGTTATGCTACGTAATCTGTTGCGATCTACTTTGTTTTGCTTGATTAAGCACCTGCTAGCAAGGGTGCCGACTTCCAATTTTCTTTACTGGGCAATACAACTTCAGTCATGTTTTACTGTTGTTGCGTGTATCCCTTTTGCAGAAATTTTCAGATGTTTAAACTGTCATCGTGTTTGAACCAAAGATTAAGGGTGCATATTAGATACTAACCTGACATGAGTAGTATATATGAGAGAAGATAATAATAATAGAAATTAATAATATATATATATATACATATATAATTACGATTAATTATGTATAAGCGGTAACCCAACAACTACAAGTATGAGGTTTAATTAGATTTAGAAATGAGTGGTGAATTAATATGTAATTAATACATAATGAGTTTTAATTGTCATATGTCATTAAATATTAAACAAATAAGAGTGGCGGATAAAGGGAATAACTAAATAGTAAAGAAATAGTTAGCTAAGATTTTTAAGTTCTTATTTGTGGTTTTTTTTAAAAAATTGATTAATGAAATAAATTGTAAATGGGAATAATGAAATAGTATTTGTCTAAAGTTTAATCAATTTTCTTATCCTCAATGTAATATTGAAACTGATAAGAACATACATGTTTCTTCCATTTTCTTCACGGTGAATATCCAACTATATATATATATATATAGATAATTGTACAACATACTCTACGTGGTAGTTTTGAAACCTAAGCCGAAACAAACTCCGTCAGTCTTCCTACTCCTTAATATGTTAGTTAATTATATAATTATTATATTTTAAGGCTTATTTTAGTCATTAAGAACATGTGGGAAAAATTCCCGAAGGGAACGGATCCAAATAGTAGATTAAAAATGCAAAATGAGCTTTAAAGCACGTTTTTCGAGAAACCCGGGAAATGTGATTTTAAACAGGTTTAAAGGACTAATAAAAATTTATAGTCAATCATAGGGCTATAATTAAATATTAGTCAAGGCCTAGGACCAAAAATAAATAAATAAATAAATAAATAAAACAAAAATCCGGAAACCAGACCCGGACTGTTAAAACTGACAGTTCGGGAATTAACGGGTGTTATCTGCTAATGACCAAGTGCCACTCTCTCACATTGTAAAAATAAAAATCAGATTTTTCTTCCCTCTCTCTTGTGTCTCACGTGAGGGCAACCCCCTCTCCTTCTCTACTTTATTAATTCTACTTATTTACTAAAATACAAAACAATAAAATACACTTTATTCCTCACACACTATACTCTCTCTCACACTCTCTCTCTTCCCCTCATTCTCTCATTCACGTTTTTCCCCTCACCCAGCTCTCTCTCTTTCTGTTCTTTGCCCAGCCATGGTGATTTCACAAGCCAAGAAAAACCCCAACTTCAACTCCTTGTAACTTCTTCATCCTAGCTCCAAATCAAGAAATTTTTACACCAAAATACTCCTCTCATCTTGGGGATTATTTTGCACCTTTCAAAGTCTCAAAACTCCATACTTCATCTCCATGGGTGTACCACATTTTGAAGAAGAAACTTCACATTCTTGAAGCCAATCATCTTCTTGTTGTTCTAAGGTAAGAAATAACTCAAAAATCTGTTCACTCCCCCATTTTAGGGTGACCGATTTTAATGTGTGCTAAGCACCATTGTTTCTCTTCATTTCAAGCTTGTAAATCTTCAAGAGGTGTTGGAGCTAGCCCTATTCCATTGCCAAACATTTAATTTTGAAATAGAAGGTAATTCCCTCCATGTGTTCAAGTAATTTCTAAATTCTAGGGTTAATGGAATGATATTCATAAACCCTAAATACTCATTGTGGCTATCTTGGCTTGGTCATTAGTGTAATAATTTGTCCCGTTGAGTACCGATTGTGGAACAAGAAGTAAAGAGAAGGGGAAAGTTGGAAAGAAAAACCAAGGTAATTAACTTACCTTCAATTAATGTGTGAGCTATGAATGTGTTCTGTTTTAGTGCAAATAAATGTTGAGTGTAATGCAGGTGTTGCTAATAATATGAGGAAATTCAGTGTTTAATTTAATGATGTTTAAGGGCCTAAGAGCCAAGCTTTTAAGGTTTATGAATATTGAGGGCTATTGTGGTTTAAACGGTGAATTTTAAGTGTGTTTTGGTGCCTTGGATGAATTGATGGTTGGAATGTTTTAGTGGGTTAAAAGATGAGTGGGAACATGTGAAAATTATGGGGAGATCATGTCAAAATTTGTGTAGAAATATAATGGTTCAAATGCATTTCTAGGTGGGAGCAAACTAATGAACTACAAGTGTTTTGAGAGAGTATTTGAGGAACTTAGAAATAAACTTGTAAATGAATTTGGAAGGGGATATATGAAGGTTTTAGTGTGCCAAATGATGTTAGAACACCTTAGGAGACTTGTGGAGAGGTTTGGAAAAGATTTGACAATTTTGGAAAGATTCTGGTGGCGTCCGACCCAGAGGTCCGACCCACAGTTGGGTCGGACGGCCTCTGTTGGTCACTCGTAATTGCTTCTGGAATGGTCCGACCCAGCTGGTTGGGTCGGACATGGGTCGGACGGGCGCGTTTGGATAGACGGAAAAGTTTCTGGAATGGTCCGACCCAGTTGGTTGGGTCGGACATGGGTCGGACGGGAGAGATTAAAAGACGGTAATGTTTTTGTAATGGTCCGACCCAGATGGTTGGGTCGGACATGGGTCGGACCAAGTAGAGATTTTCAGACCCGAACGTTACTGGAAGGGTCCGACCCAGTTGGTGGGTCGGACGGTGGGTCGGACAGACCAAAACCTACAAAAAAAAATATATGGCAAATGTAGTTAACCCTAGGGGGTATAATGAAGGTAATCTAGGGTAAGTTTAGGCATTTAAAACATGTCATATAATCATGTAAAATACTTAGTAAAGCTCGAAGTTAAGTAAATTAATTAACCGACATTACTAATCATGTATAGGAGTGGCCTACGGTGGAACACTAGAGCGGCAAGGACCAAGGTATGGTTTTCTGGCAGTCTGTTGTCTACCGGTTTACACCGGCTTGTGTGTTGTTTGTTTTTCTGTGTGTTTACAACCTTGTAAGATTAAATCATGAAACGAGTTTACAGTTCTTGTTATTAATGTGACGTGTGCGTACCGATACCGATAACCTCGAATGTGTGCTAACTGTTAATTAACCAAAGCTAGGAACGTAAGAGAACGGTATCCGATAATAACGTTCCCAACCTAAGGAACGCCCTAACCCGGCTATGTGTGTTTGGTTGTGGTTTGTGTTGCTGATTTATGCCTTGCTTCCCTTGTATGACTAACTGGACTTAAACACGTACTTGTGAGAGATTGTGTTAAGTTCCTATTGTGGGAGTTCTAACAAGTGCTAACCGGGGAGTGAGGAAGCCGGTCGTTCCGGTCACGCGTGTATGTATGGGGGTCGATATCTGAATCAGATTCGGCTCTCTCCTTATGTTAGGGTTGTTTTCCTTTTGGATTTCAACCTCCCACTAGCATAGCCAAAGCTTACCTACCTGACTTCCACTCGGGCTAGGTTGAAATATTGTGTTGATGTGTACGGGTAACTACACCCGTCTCATCTTTTAAGTCAAGTTATTCATTCGACTAACAAAACAGTAATGTGATATGTGTTAAGCTTAACATGAGGATGAAGTCATTCTCTAAGCTTACAAGTTGACTAACTATGTTGGTTGGTTTCTAAAGTGAGTTGTTTTTCACTATGTATATGTGTTGTTATTGTTCTACAGTAACTCTTGCTAAATATATGCATGTTGTATGTTAAAATCAACGCCATGTTATCATGACAAATAGTTGCGTGTATCCCGGTAGTCAGCGGGCTGCACGTTAACCATGCCAGCAAAAGGTTGCTGACCCCCTTTGGGGGCTATGTTTATTTGCAGGATGAGGATCGAGGAAGCAGAATGGCTTTAGATCCTAGGTTGTTGATACCTTTGTTATCTTTGGATGTTGAACCCGAGTAGTGCCTGTACACTCGAGGTCGAATATTTTGGTGGATGTAGAATCAGTGGGTGATTTTTGTACAGTTACACTCGGTATATTGTGATTCTTTTTGGATAGGTGATTTTTTTGGAAGGTTGTAATTATGCTCGGGATTATCGTAATCAGACCGATACATTGTATGTAACTGCCTTGTTAAAATGGTTAAGTTTATGATTTCCGCTGCGATTATTGGTTAAGTGTGAAGGTTATGGTTGGGGTGTTACAAAAAGTGGTATCAGAGCGAAGTATCACTCTGATTACCGATTATCGAGCTTAGGGATATACCGAGTTAGGAATTTAAACCTTGTCGTCCAAAGGACGTTATAAACATGTGGTACGATAAGTTTGTAAGCACAATACTAATGTGCTCTCATGTATGTTCAGATGGCAGGGTGACCGCGGGGACAAGGCCGTGGAGGGCCTGGTCCAGGAGATACGAGGGATAATCCCACCGCTCAGATGATGGCCGAAGCTGTAGCGGCCGCCCTAGCACAAGTAGTACCTCAGATTGTAGCTGCGGTACAGCAAGGGCAACAACAGCCCGTTGGTCAGGATCAGCCTGAACCACCACCACAGCCACGCGAGACTAATTTTGTGAAAGCGTTGGCCGATTTAAGGCCCCCGTCTTTCAAAGGAGAGACTGACCCTTCCAAACTAGAGGCGTATATCTCGGAGCTCGAGACCGCCTACGAGACCTTGGCTGTTCCTGCTGATGCCAAGGTCCGTCTTGCTGCGTATTACTTGAAGGGTTCAGCTAGGAACTGGTGGAAGCTTGTACGGGCCGAGAAGGTGGCCGACCCGGAGTTTGGACGGGAGCAGTACATGACATTGCTACAGGCCAAGTACTACCAGTGCATGTGCAAGAGGCAAAGCGCCTAGAGCTCGACAGTTTAAAGCAAGGAGACAAAATGACGGTGGATGACTACTACACCGCCTTCACCGACCTTGTTCATCTCCTACCCGACCTAGGTTACTCGAATCGGGTCTTAGTGAACCGTTTCTACAGTGGATTGAGCCACCGCCTATGCTATGGCATGGGGCCAGCCGAGTACAATACCTTGCAGGTATCTTCAATAATGTCTAAGTGTGGATGAGTTATGTTATATGTGAGTGTGTAAATGTATGCGGGGCATGACTAACACCTTGATACTTCAGGAGTGCTATCATGTCGTTGCTAAGGTGGAGATCACCGTCCGTCTGAGGGACGAGGAGAATGCGCATAAGCGCAAGGTCTCGAGCGAGGGCCAAAGCTCGCAAGGGTACCAAGGAGGGAAGAAGAGGAAACCATACCCTCAGCACCAGAAGGACCAGTAACAGGGTGGCAAGGGCCAAGCCCAGTCCACCACCACTGAGGAGCCACTGAAGCTCGCATACGCCTATGCGGCTAAGCCCTTACGCTCTCAGCCTATGAAGGGTAACCACTTGATTTTGAAATCGGATTTAAATGTGTGTTGTTAAGTTGTAAAGTGTGTATTGATTATGTGTTGTGATAGCAGCCAGTACGGGCTCTGGACCGGAGCGCCACTACTTCTGTAAGTGGTGCAAAGGTGACCATCCCAGCAAGGATTGCAAGGGGAACGATTTGCAGTGTCACTACTGCAAGAAACTGGGGCACCGTGACTTCGAGTGCTATAGTAACCCTGATGGCAGAAACTATAGGCCTAGGTGGCAATGGAAGGGTAAGGCCACTACGACCACTGAAGGCCCGAAAGCTACTTATCAGCCATCCTCAGGGCAAGGGAATACTGATTCCCAGAAGGGGAAGGGGCCGGGAGCAGGCAAGGCTGCCTTGAACGTGGTGGACCGGTCAGAGGCACCAGGATCGTCTTCTAGACCAGGTACCCCTTAAACTGTTAAGTGAGATAAGTGATTGCATACCGTATTCCATGCATGTGTGTTAGTGAGTCTAAATGTATGACCACATAAGTAAATGAGTTAAAGTATAATGTGAAAACCACCTAAATTAGGAAATTCTAAACCTTAGGAACCTTCAATATTTGTTATCCAATCCCGCCCACACCGAACCCCGGAGATACCGCCATCGACATCGCCGACTATCCGACAGAACAATGTCAGGTTATCCAACCAGGTATGATATTATTAAAAGGATACTTGACACCCGAAGCACAAATCCATATCATTCGACGGTGCAACGAGCTTGGATCAGCACCAGGAGGTTTCTACACACCGGAATACCTTAGTGGGGCGAAAATGAATTTAAAGATGATGTGCATGGGTAAGGATTGGAACCCTTACACCAAGACATATCAGGACACACGAGCTGAAGATGGAGCTACCATACCGAGTATACCTGAGGAGTTCCTTGCGGTTGTTAACCACACCGTGGGAATTGCTCAGCAAGTTGTAATGGAACAACTTCCAAGTATCGAGGCGGATCTATGTATTGTAAACTTCTACGAAAAGGTGGAAGGTTGGGTTTGCACCAAGACAAGGACGAGACACCCGAGTCTCTTAGTAAGGGAGTACCTGTGGTGTCTTGGTCCATTGGTGATACCGCAGTGTTTATGTATGGCGAGCAGAAGCATACAGACCTCGCAAGGAAGTTAGTACTGGAGTTAGGAGATATGTTAATCATGGGTGGGCAGTCAAGGATGCTGTATCATGGTATCAAGATGATCAAGTTGAATACAGCGCCTCCGACAATAATCAATGCCACACACATGAAACCTGGACTTTTGAACTTAACCTTTAGACAATTTTGAAGTTATGTGTAACCATGTAAAGTGTGAAGTTAGTTGTATGTTAAGTATGTGATGCATTGAGTATGCTAAGTTATCAAGCGATGTAGCCGAATGTAATACCATCATGATGTAAAGACGAGTTTTATGAATAAAACAGTGTTGATTCCTTGAGTAAACCACCCGTGTTATTACCGTTATACTTATAAGTTTCTGAAATAAATTAGGCTGTGCACTCGGGACGGGAGGTATACTGAGTGTCTGCAATGAGGCAGAGGCCGGCAAGAGCGGCACCATCCTCACCGGTACCTTCCCAGTTAATGGCGTGGACGCCTCGGTCTTGTTCGACTCCGGAGCCTCACACACTTTTATCTCGCTATCATTTGCGAAGAGGCTGGGGTTAGACGGTGAGGAGATGCAAGACTTCCTAGTCACTCTCCCGTCGAAAGAGCGGATCAGGTGTACCCGCTACCACCGAGATGTTGTTGTACGAATTAAGAATGAAGAGTTCCCGATCGACTTGATAGAGTTCGAGGGGCTCGGTTTTGATGTAATTGTCGGGATGAACTGGTTGGAGCGGTACAAGGGCAGAATACTATGTGCCGAGCACCGTCTGCTTCTTCGGAGTCCGTCTGGGGTTACCATTTCATACCGCCAGAGGCCCAGGGAGCCTTCGACACAGATCATCTCCGCCATGGCCATGTATTAAGAAATCAGAAGAAAGAATGATGTATACCTCTGCTATGTCCAGGACATAGAGAGAGACCCTGAGTTTAGCCCAGATGTACCGGTTGTGTCGGAGTTTCCTGATGTCTTTCCTAAGGAGCTCCCAGGCATGCCGCCTACACGGGCAGTTGAGTTTGAGATTGACTTGGTGCCGGGCACTGGACCTATAGTGAAGGCGCCCTACCGTATGGCTCCAGCTGAGATGACAGAGCTCAAAGAGCAGCTGCGAGACCTACTCGACAAGGGATTTATCCGCCCTAGCGTTTCACCATGGGGAGCACCAGTCCTTTTTGTGAAGAAAAAGGATGGGAGTCTCCACCTATGCATCGATTACAGAGAGCTGAATGCTGTGACGGTGAAGAACCGTTACCCATTGCCACGTATCGATGATTTGTTTGATCAGCTGAGAGGTGCATCTGTGTTCTCTAAGATCGATCTGCGATCGGGTTACCATCAGATTGCTATCAGGGATAGTGATATTGAGAAGACCGCATTCCGAACCAGATATGGACACTATGAATTCACGGTCATGTCGTTTGGTTTATCTAATGCACCGGCAAAGTTTATGGACTTGATGAATCGTTTGTTTCGAGATCAGTTGGATAAGTCCGTAGTTGTCTTCATCGATGATATTCTTATTTACTCTAAATCCAAGGTTGAGCATGAAAATCACCTGAGGAGTGTATTGCAGACATTGAGAGAGAACCAGCTATATGCGAAGTTCTCGAAGTGTGAATTTTGGTTGGACCAAGTCTCTTTTCTTGGTCATGTTATTTCTGAGGCCGGGATCGCTGTGGATCCGGCCAAGATTGATGCTGTGCGCACCTGGCTTAGACCGAAGACGGTTACCGACATCCGGAGCTTCCTCGGTCTAGCAGGGTATTATAGGAGGTTTGTAAAGAATTTTTCCAGTGTTTCTAAACCATTGACATCCTTAATGAAGAAGGATGCACCGTTTGAGTGGACAGTTGACTGTGAGAGCTCATTCCAGAGTCTCAAGGATGCTTTGACTTCTGCACCAGTTCTTACTATACCAGAGGGTACTGATGGTTTTGAGGTGTACTGTGATGCGTCAGGTAAGGGTATGGGTTGTGTTTTGATGCAACACGGGAAGGTCGTGGCCTACGCCTCCCGACAGTTGAAGCGACATGAAGAAAATTATCCTACACATGATTTAGAATTGGGTGCCATTGTCTTCGCCTTGAAGATATGGCGACACCATTTGTACGGAGTGAATGTGACGATCTATTCAGATCACAAGAGTTTGAAATACCTGTTCACTCAGAAGGAGCTGAACATGAGGCAAAGAAGATGGGTGAATTCCTTACTGATTATGATATTAACCTTCAGTACAAGGAAGGTAAAGCAAACATTGTAGCTGATGCATTGAGTCGCCGAGCACACTCTCTCCATTCGCTAATCTCTCACTCTAGCTTGGTTGAAGAGGTGCGGAGTGCTCAGATGTCAGATCAGTACATGCAAGAGATCAAACAGAAACTTATGGACGGCACATTCGAGAGCCAAAAGTATGATTTCCGACTACATGATGATGATTTGATCAGGCTGAATGGCCGACTTTGCATTCCACGAAGTAGCGCTGAGCTGAAGGAGCGCATACTGAGTGAATCACACTGTTCTTCTACTTCTATTCACCCCGGAGCTTCAAAGATGTACAAGAGTATGAAGAGATATTTCTGGTGGACCGGTATGAAGAAAGATGTGACAGATTATGTTGTTAGGTGTCTCACTTGCCAGAAGGTCAAGTTTGAGCACCGTCGTCCTGGTGGCATGGTACAGCCGATGCTCGTTCCTAAATGGAAGTTCCATGATATTTCCATGGACTTCGTTGTTGGGCTTCCGCCTACTCGGGGAGGCTTGAATATGATTTGGGTCGTTGTTGAGACTGACCAAGGTGGCCCGATTCATTCCGATGAAGGACACCTGGAAAGTGGCAAGCTAGCAGAGCTCTTCGACCGTGAGATAGTACGACATCATGGAGTACCGAAGACTATCGTGTCTGATAGGGATACCAGATTCCTCTCGAGGTACTGGAGAAGTACACGGGAAGCGCTTGGTACCGAACTGAAGTTGAGTACGGCGTTCCACCCACAGACAGATGGTCAGAGTGAGCGCACCATACAGACGCTTGAGGATATGTTACGTGCATGTGCACTTGACTTTCAGACCAGCTGGATTGATAAGTTACATCTGATCGAGTTAGCTACAACAACAGTTACCATGCTTCGATCAAGATGTCTCCCTTCCAGGCTTTGTACGGTAGACCATGCCGCACGCCATTATGCTGGGATGAGTCGAGTGAGACGGTCATTATAGGACCTGAGTATTTGGAGCAAGTACAAGCAGAAGTACGTCAGATCCGGGCTAACATGAAGGCAGCTCAGGATAGGCAGAAATCGTACGCCGATGTGCGCAGACGTGACCTGGAGTTCGCCGTGGGCGATCAGGTATTCTTAGAGTATCCCCCATGAAGGGAGTGTTTCGTTTTGGCCAGAAAGGCAAATTGAGCCCAAAATATGTGGGGCCTTATGTTGTGACGGAGCGGATAGGCCCGGTAGCCTACAGACTCGATTTACCTGCTGAGCTGGGCAAGGTACGATGTATTTCATGTGTCCCAGTTGAAGAAATATATGTCTCATCCGTCTCATGTACTTCAGCCCGAGAGGCTAACACTAGAGCCGACCATGCGATCAGTGGAGACTCCCGTACGGATCCTGGACACTAAGACTCGAGACACTCGCCATAAGTCTGTGAGATTGGTGAAGGTTCTCTGGTCTAACCAGGAAGTCGAGGAGGCCACTTGGGAGCTGGAAGGAAAATGAGGGCGAAGTACCCGTCGTTGTTTACTTCTTAGTATTTGTATGTATAGGGTACGGGGCGTACCCCTATTTAAGGGGGGTAGAGCCGTTTCGGTTATGTATGTACGGCATGTATTGAAATACATGTCTATGTTGTTATGTTATAGACCTTGAGTCTAAGTGATGTTTGTTATGGGGACCTTGTGTCCGATGTGATGTAAAGAATGTTTGTATGTTTGTTATGGAAGCGTTGTTTCAAAAGTAATCCCGCGTTCTAATAATTAAGATGCGTGGGAAGTGTGAACTTTGGGGACAAAGTTCTTTTAAGGGGGGTAGATTGAAATACCCCAAACCTTAATATGTTAGTTAATTATATAATTATTATATTTTAAGGCTTATTTAGTCATTAAGAACATGTGGGAAAAATTCCCGAAGGAAACGGATCCAAATAGTGGATTAAAAATGCAAAACGAGCTTTAAAGCACGTTTTTCGAGAAACCCGGGAAATGTGATTTTAAACGGGTTTAAAGGACTAATAAAAATTTAGTCAATCATAGGGCTATAATTAAATATTAGTCAAGGTCTAGGACCAAAAAAAAATAAATAAAACAAAAATCCGGAAACCGGACCCGGACTGTTAAAACTGACAGTTCGGGAATAACGGGTGTTATCTGCTAATGACCAAGTGCCACTCTCTCACATTGTAAAAATAAAAATCAGATTTTTCTTCCTCTCTCTTGTGTCTCATGTGAGGCAACCCCCTCTCCTTCTCTACTTTATTAATTCTACTTATTACTAAAATATAAAACAAAAAATACACTTTATTCCTCACACACTACTCTCTCACACTCTCTCTCTTCCCTCATTCTCTCATTCACGTTTTCCCCTCACCCAGCTCTCTCTCTTTCTGTTCTTTGCCCAGCCATGGCGATTTCACAAGCCAAGAAAAACCCCAACTTCAACTCCTTGTAACTTCTTCATCCTAGCTCCAAATCAAGAAATTTTTACACCAAAATACTCCTCTCATCTTGGGGATTATTTTCACCTTTCAAAGTCTCAAAACTCCATACTTCATCTCCATGGGTGTACCACATTTTGAAGAAGAAACTTCACATTCTTGAAGCCAATCATTCTTGTTGTTCTAAGGTAAGAAATAACTCAAAAATCTGTTCACTCCCCCATTTTAGGGTGACCGTTTTAATGTGTGCTAAGCACCATTGTTCTCTTCATTTCAAGCTTGTAAATCTTCAAGAGGTTTGGAGCTAGCCCTATTCCATTGCCAAACATTTCATTTTGAAATAGAAGGTAATTCCCTCCATGTGTTCAAGTAATTTCTAAATTCTAGGGTTAATGGAATGATATTCATAAACCCTAAATACTCATTGTGGCTATCTTGGCTTGGTCATTAGTGTAACAATTTGTCCCGTTGAGTACCGATTGTGGAACAAGAAGTAAAGATAAGGGGAAAGTTGGAAAGAAAAACCAAGGTAATTACTTACCTTCAATTAATGTGTGAGCTATGAATGTGTTGTTTAGTGCAAATAAATGTTGAGTGTAATGCAGGTGTTGCTAATAATATGAGGAAATTCAGTGTTTAATTTAATGCTGTTTAAGGGCCTAAGAGCCAAGCTTTTAAGGTTTATGAATATTGAGGGCTATTGTGGTTTAAATGGTGAATTTTAAGTGTGTTTTGGTGCCTTGGATGAATTGATGGTTGGAATGTTTTAGTGGGTTAAAAGATGAGTGGGAACATGTGAAAATTATGGGGAGATCATGTCAAAATTTGTGTAGAAATATAATGGTTCAAATGCATTTCTAGGTGGGAGCAAACTAGTGAACTACAAGTGTTTTGAGAGAGTATTTGAGGAACTTAGAAATAAACTTGTAAATGAATTTGGAAGGGGAGATATGAAGGTTTTAGTGTGCCAAATGATGTTAGAACACATAGAGGCTTGTGGAGAGTTTGGAAAAGATTTGACAATTTTGGCAGATTCTGGTGGCGTCCGACCCAGAGGTCCGACCCACAGTTGGGTCGGACGGCCTCTGTTGGTCACTCGTAATTGCTTCTGGAATGGTCCGACCCAGCTGGTTGGGTCGGACATGGGTCGGACGGGCGTGTTTGGATAGACGGAAAAGTTTCTGGAATGGTCCGACCCAGGTGGTTGGGTCGGACATGGGCGGACGGGAGAGATTAAAAGACGGTAATGTTTCTGTAATGGTCCGACCCAGATGGTTGGGTCGGACATGGGTCGGACCAAGTAGAGATTTTCAGACCCGAAGGTTACTGGAAGGGTCCGACCCAGTTGGTGGGTCGGACGGTGGGTCGGACAGACCAAAACCTACAAAAAAAATGGAAAAAATATGGCAAATGTAGTTAATCCTAGGGGGTATAATGAAGGTAATCTAGGGTAAGTTTAGGCATTTAAAACATGTCATATAATCATGTAAAATACTTAGTAAAGCTCGAAGTTAAGTAAATTAATTAACCGACGTTATCAATCATGTTTAGGAACAACGTACGGTGGAACACTAGAGCGGCAAGGACCAAGGTATGGTTTTCTTGCAGTCTGTTGCCTACCGGTTTACACCGGCTTGTGTGTTGCTTGTTTTTCTGTGTGTTTACAACCTTGTAAGATTAAATCATGAAATGAGTTTACAGTTCTTGTTATTATTGTGATGTGTGCGTACCGATACCGGTGACCTCGTATGCGTGGTAACTGTTAGTTAACCAATGAAATACCCCGACCTTAAATATGGCGATTAAATTATCCTAATAGGTATTTAAGAGCCTAATAATGGTTAAGTAATATTGATGAGGAAAAATAAATCCAAAAAAAAATATAATAAAAATAACGAAACGTTTAAAAAGCGAAAAACGCTAAATAAGCGTTAAATAACCATAGGAGGTATGAGACCTCGGTGGGCGTATTATAAGGATTCAAAAGGCTTAATTAAGTCTAAATAAATATTAGGGAACAAATCCCGAAGAAACGGATCCTTAAAATGGATTAAAAACACTAATGAACATTAAAGCGCGTTTTTCGAGGTAACCGGAAAAACGCGTCTTTAAGCGGGTCAAATAGGCTCGTAACAATTTCGGTCAACTAAATAGTCGTTACTAAATATTAGTGAAGCTTTAGAACCGATAAAATCAATAAAACGAGAAAATAGTAAAACTGTCAAAACGGGAAGTTGTGGGGTAGAAACATAAATAACCAAAACTTATGTGTCCAATATTGTAAATAGAATTTTAAAACCCACATGGTGAGTGTGTGTCACGATTTATGCTCTCTCACACACACTCTCCATTCTCTTTTATTTACAAAAGACCAAAGAGAATTAAAAAGCAAAAAGTAACTTAACTTACTTTACTACCTCACATTCTCTCTCCTACTCTCTCATTTCCTATCTACACTCACGTACAGCAGCCCCCTCTTCCTCTCTATTTTCTTCTCCTTCCCCTTGAGCCTCTAATGGCGATTTACATGAACCCACACCAACACCCACTTCTCTCTCTCTTTAACCCATCAAACCTTCACCAAAAATTACAAAATTACCATTGGAATCCTCTCATCAAGAGGAACATTTCCCTCTTTTCAAAATCCGAAAAGGAGCATTTTCGTTTTCATGGGTATGGAGCATTTGGAGTTTCAAGACCACCATTAGAACCACCTTCTTCTCCTTGTTATTTTGAGGTAAAAATGTTCTTGAAAGCTTACCTTTTTCTAGCCCTTGTGGGCAAAACGAAATTTAGACTAAACTCTTGTTTGGTTCCTTTGTACTCTAGCCGATTTTGGCACTCTTGGAGGGTGAGAAATATTGTTCTTGAGATATTCCAAGCATTACCTACACCCTTGCAAGGTAATGAAATTTCTAAACCCTAAAACTTACATTAAGCTTAATGGTTGAAAAGGGTTAATATATTAATTGTAATTGTTTTGTGTGCTTGGATGATGGGAATGGAGTTTGGCAACTCCATTCCCCCATATGGCCGATTTGGGCAAGAAAGAGAGAAGAGAAGAAGTGGGAAAGAAAAGAGGAAATAAGAGCTCAAGGTAAGAGCTCCTTCTTAATGCTCAATTTAATGCATTAGTGCAATGGGAATGGGTAAGCAAATAAAAGAACCTAAACTATTGTATTGGTATTGTAGTATTGGAAGTTTAAGTATTTGTGAGGAAGTTTGAGTATTTGTGAAATTAGTATGTGAATTGTAGGCCTTGGAGCCAAATGGTTGTGTATGAGTATTAGTATTGGTATTTGAAGAAGTATTGGTGAATGTATATTGTATTGATTGCTGGTAGGACCCTTGTAAGGGTGTGGCTAGAATAGGTATGAACTTGGTGAGAAATGTGTATGGATAAGTTAGAATTGTAGGTAAACTATGGCAAAATTTTAGTAGGAATATGTATTCAAGAATGACTTGGTGAGTGGGAGAACCAAGGTGTATATTGGGTTGAGTAGGTATGTTTAGTAGTGATGGAGTGGTAGTTGTAGTATGAGAAGTAAGATATAAAATCTGTAGCAAGGTGTATGGAAATGCATTAGAGGAGTTAGGAAAATTAGTGTGTACGAATTGGTAAAAAGAGTGTTGGACTGGGAATAGATATTGTAGTTGCTGGGAAATAAATTGGAATGGTAAGATGACATTGGAACAAAGTGCAAAATGCAAGAGGAGTGTAGGAATGCACAAGTGTGCAAAGTATGAAATTGTGAATGAAAATTTGTAGAATTTGAACAAGAAGTTGAGTAAGTATTGGACCATGGATTTAAGGAGTTTTAGTGAGTGTTTAAGTGTGTTTAATTATGTACAAAACATGTGGAAAGATTATGGAATGATTGGAGGTGGATTAAGGGTTGATTAGGGGTTGAAAAATCATCCTAGTAGCAGTTTTTAGCAGGGTCCGGGACCTAGGTTATGTACCAAGTCCCGGACCGCACCTAAAATTAATTCGAGAGTCACACCAGCAGGTGGTCCGGGACCTTAGTCCAGGACCAAGTCCCGGACCAATAACAAAATTCAGTCGAGAGTGTTTTCAGTGCATGGTCCGGGACCTTGGGTCCGGACCAAGTCCCGGACCACCTATAAAAGCTTGTAAAATGTGATTTTTAGGGGTCTAACCATGGGGCATTGATGGGTAATGGTTTTAGAAGTTGTTAAGGCCTTGTTTGGTGACCTTTAAAGGCCCTAAGAAGTGTAAACAAGTTTGTGAAGTATTAAGAAAGTTGTAAGTTTAAGAACATTAAGTTAAACCGAAATAACGGGATAACGGGGTAATACGGGAGTAGTAATTATGTATGTATTGTGATGCTTAGTATTAATTGAACCATTTGGCATGTAGTCATTGGTTCAAGAATAAGACTCGAGGAATAAGTAAGGACTAAGGAACAAGAGTGAACCAAAGAGACAAGAAGGCACCCGGTAACGTAAATTGTAGAAAAGGTATGATTTCTTCATGCCCTGTATCCTAATCTGGTTACCCCGATTTTGTGCTTATTTGACCACCTAAATAAGATAAATGCATGAATCGGACTATGTTGCACTTACCTGTGCTTGACTTATGTTGTGCTTGATATTATTGTCTTGAGCACTAGTTTGTATAATTCATGAAATATAGAATTATGATGAATGGTATTCGAACCTCGTATTGTACTTGTGTAATGTATTGTACCTCGTAGTATGTGTATATGTGTATTGTATTATTGTGGCTTGGATGTTGACTTGTGCTAATTCCTAACTATCTAACTCCTAACTTAAGTGAGTAAATTGGAATGAGTACAAGTCCGATATAGCTTCGGCCACGCGTGAGGATGCGGAGTCACAAGAGGTTGGCTGCAATTCCTGACTCTTAAACTGGTCCGCGGCCCAAATCCCTTAAATGGGTAGCATCCCGGATTGGTGAGTCAAGTAAATCCCGGAGGTGGGACGGTGTAGTCCCCAGGGCCGGAGGTCCACGACTTAACTTGAGTAAGAGTAAGAGTAAGTAAGTATGGACCCGTAAGTAAGTAAGAGTATGAGTATGTATGTGTATGAAGTAACGAGTAAAAGAGTAATCTCCACCCGATTAACCCGGGTGGGCCAATGAAACTAACAAGAATTGATATTGTGTATGTAATGAGTATGTGTATTTCGGAAGAAGGTAAGTATGTATTGGATGGTTTATTGTATTCCTTATATGTAATGTAGTGTATGTATGTATGCCTTGCGTAAGTATTGTTGTATTGTGTATAAGAGCATGTATGCATGTATCTTTGAATGAAATCAACCGCATGTATTCGACCAAGTGGTCGGCGTACCCTCACTAGTACGCGGGGTATGCGGTTATCATGCTCGGCGAAAGCTGACCCCTTCGGGGGACATTTTTTTAGTGTGCAGGTACCCGAAGCGAATGTGGTCAAGGCACGAGACCGGCGACTACATTGGATAGTAGTAGTAGAATGTAGAGGTGTATCAACTAGCACACCCCTTGTAGTTAGAAAGTAATGTAGTAGTGAGGAATGGGTAGACATAGACTCATAATGAGTACCTATGAACTTGGAGGAATCATTGTATTTGTATTGAGAACCTAGTAAACTCGGTTATGTATTTTGCATGGTATGGTATTGTAAAGGAGTAACGTGTTGAACGGAATATAGTAGTATTGAACTGGAGAATGGAGTATGTATTGTAGATGTGTAATACTCGGGATTCCGGTCCATCAGACCGATGCTGTATGTAGAAGTAGTAGCCTTGTTAGTCACGTGGGTGACTAACGGCATTGTATCACCCATTGTTAGTAAGTAAATATCCGCTGCGTGTATCTGATATGTAAGGAGATTGGACGGTAAGCACTGTATTAATGGTAGGGGTGTTACAACCAAAGCTAGGGACGTAAGAGAACGGTATCCGGTAATAACGCTTCCAACCTAAGGAACGTTCTAACCGCGGCTATGTGTGTTTAGTTGTTGTTTGTGTTGCTGAACCATGCCTTGCTTCCCTCGTATGTCTAACTGGACTTAAACACTTATTTGTGTGAGGTTGTGTTAAGTTCCCACCGTGGGACTTCTAACAAGTGCTAACCGGGGGAGTGAGGAATCCGGTCGTTCCGGTCACGCGTGTATGTACGGGGGTCGATATCTGAATCAGATTCGGCTCTCTCCTTATGTTAGGGTTGTACTCCTTTTTGGATTTCAACCTCCCATTAGCTTAGCCAAAGCTTACCTACCTGACTTCCACTCGGGCTAGGGGGAAACTATGTGTTTGATGTGTTCGGGTCACTACACCCATCTCATCTTTTAAGTTAAAGTTGTTCATTCGACTAACAAAACAGTAATGTGATATGTGTTAAGCTTAACATGAGGATGAAGTCATCCTCTAGGCTTACAAGTTGACTAACCATGTTGGTTGTTTCCTAAAGTGAATTGTTTTCACTATGTATATGTGTTGTTATTGTTCTGCAGTAACTCTTGCTAAATATATGCATGTTGTATGTTAAATTAACGCCATGTTATCATGACAAATAGTTGCGTGTATCCCGGTAGTCAGCGGGCTGCACGTTAACCATGCCAGCAAAAAGGTTGCTGACCCCCTTTGGGGGCTATGTTATTTGCATGATGAGGATCGAGGAAGCAGAATGACTTTAGATCCTAGGTTGTTGATATTTTTGTCATTTTGGAAGTTGAACCCGAGTAGTGCCTGTACACTCGAGGTCGAATTTTGGTGGATGTAGAATCAGTGGGTGATTTTTGTACAGTTACACTCGGTATATTGTGATTCTTTTTGGATAGGTGATTTTTGGAAGGTTGTAATTATGCTCGGGATTATCGTAATCAGACCGATACATTGTATGTAACTGCCTTGTTAGCCACGTGGGTGGCTAACGGCGTGTAACACCGCCCTTTTGGTATATGGTTAAGTTATGATTTCCGCTGCGATTATTGTTTAAGTGTGAAGGTTATGGTTGGGGTGTTACATAGTGAAATACCCCGAAATTAGAAATAGTGATTAATTAGGCTAATAAAGATTTTAGAAGCTTAATTATGCCTAAATAAACACGAGGGAACAATTCCCGAAGAAAACAGATCCTTAAAACGGATTAAAAGCATAAACGAACCTTAAAGCGCGTTTTTCGAGGAAACCGGAAAAACGCAACTTTAAGCTGGTTAAATAAACCCCTAATAACTTTAGTCAATCAAATGTCTATATTTAGACATTAGTGAAGGTCTAAACCAATAAAATTAATTAAACGTGAAAATTCCGGAAAACAGGTTCCGGTTAATGAGTAATGTAAAAACAAGAAGTAGTGGGGTGCTAGATGTAATAAAGCTTAACTAATGTGTCCCATTTGAAAATAAAAATCAGAAACCTGTGTGTGTGTATAGAGGGCCGGCTCACTCATCCCCCCCCCCCCTCTTTACTGCTATTAGACACATAAGGACAAAACCATAAAGGAAAAAAGGAGACCACTTTACTCACTCTCTCTCTCTCTCTCTCCTCATTTCCATTGCCCAACGTACCCCATCCTCCTTCTAAAATTTTTCTCCCTTCCCAGCTGCTAATGGCGAGTTGTTAAGCCCCATTCAGCACTCTCCTTCTCTCCTCTTGTTCAAAGCTTAAACCTTGTCCAAAGCAATAAAAATTACACATTGGACTCCTACAACTTAGGAGAGTATTTCTCTCTTCTCAAAAAATCAGAAAACACCACTTTCATCTCCATGGGTGTACTGCATTTTGGAGCTTGAAGACCACCATTGGAAGCACCTTCATCTCCTTGTGATTCTAAGGTAAAAATAGTTTTGAAACTCCATCTTTTTCCAGCTCTCTTTGCAAAACGAAAATTTCAAGTGAGCCCTTGTTTTGTGCCTTGTTCTTCAGCTGGTTTTGGCTTCACCATTGGTGCTGGAATCTTGCTCTCTTGCTAGCCAAGAACTCCGCTTAGTGATTGAAGGTAATACTCTTTTAAGCTTTAAACCTTATTGAAGTTTAGGGCTGATTTTAAAGGTTAAGGATTCCATTAGAATGCTCATTAGTATATCTTAATATGGGCTGTAGCGTTAGTTTTTAAACTCCCCCTAACCAGTTGTGAAAGAAAGAGCAAGGAAGGAAAGAAGAAGAAGGAAAAAGGAAAGAAAAGAAGCTAGCAAATTCAAGGTAAATACACTAAACCTTGAGCTAGTTGTGTGTGTAGAAGAAAACAGATTTTAATGCCTAAAATGGGTAATGTATATTGTTTTTGAGTATTAGTTATATTGTAGTATAATGAGGAAGAGAATTTAACTGTTTTGGAACTCTTAAAAGGTGATTAAAAGCTTGGGAAAACCTTGGGGAATAAATGTGTATGTGCAGGAAAAATTTAATGTATTTTAGTGTGTGGAATGATGTGGAGAAGTTGGAAATGTGTGTATTGATGTCTTGGATAAACAGGTTTCTAAGTGGTAATGGGAGAGTGCAAAACAATGTGGTGAAATGCTAATTTAGGGGAGATTATGTCAAAATTTACATAGAAATTAGAGGACTTAGAAGCTTAATGTAAGTAGGAAAACACCTTTAAAACAGATTTGGGAGAGAGAGCTAAGTGATGGGAAGAACTTGGGTGAAAGATAATACATTTTGAATCCTAGAAATGGCATTGATAGAGGGAGTATTGGATGGTAGAAGTGGGAGTCAAAATCTGTAGCAAATAAGGAACTAGAGAGAACTAGTGCAAGTATCAAAGAGAAAGTGAGAAAAATTGGGTGAAGTAATATGGAAATGAGTAATAAGTTTAGTAGGTGGTTTAGGGAAGTTTAGAGCATCAAAATTAGTGTTAAAAATGTTGGTAATGCTTTGGTAAAGGTTAGAGAAGCAATGGGTAACAAAAAGGAGCTAAAAACAGAATTTAAAACAAGAATACTGAAGCCGACCGACCTTGGGACCACCCTTGGCAAGGTCGGTCGAGCCTGAATTTTTCAAAGACGGAAGTCTACTGACTTCGACCGACCTTGGGGCCGAAACTTGGCAAGGTTGGTCGAGTCGTAAATTGTAAGCCCAAAAGTCTACTGACTTCAACCGACCTTGGGACATACCTGCAAGGTCGGTCGAGTCATGAATTTGCAGAACCAGAAGTCTACTGACTTCGACTGACCTTGGGACCTACCCTGCAAGGTCGGTCGAGTCATGAATTTACAAAACCAGAAGTCTACTGATTTTGACCGACCTTGGGACCTACCCTGCAAGGTCGGTCGAGTCTAAAAAAAATGAAGAACGAAAACTTTTTGACTTCGACCGACCCTAGGACCGACCTTGGGTAAGGTCGGTCGAAGTTGAATTTTCCAGTATCGTACCCTATTGACTTCGACCGACCTTGGGGCCGACCTTGGGTAAGGTCGGTCGAGCCATACAAAAAAAATAAAAATAAAAAATAAAATAAATAGTAATTATATGTATGTATATATATGTATACATATATGGCTTCAGTAACACCATTGATGGAATAATAACGGTGAGAAATGTAGTACATAAGTAAGAAAACAAGTATAAGGAATGATTTCCATAATCAAGTATGAACTGTAGGAACTAGTAAGTGTACATGGAAGTATTAATGAAGCAATGAGTTAGGTCAATAATAGGTAATTGACCTACAACTCCTATATTTATAGGAATCAAATAGTCGAATACGAAGGTTAACACCCCTACCGCTAATACCGTCATTACTGTACAAATACTTACCTTCGCAACGGATAATCCTTACACAACGGCGGGTGTACAATGTCGTTAGTCACCCACGTGGACTAACAAGGCGAGTTACAATACTACATACTATCGGTCTGATGAATATGAACATACCGAGTACTCTAAACATACAATACTTCCCATTGATACTCATCCATAATCCAATTACAACTCCAATCATTAATACCGAGTATACTACAATCCTTAAATTACCGATATACATTTAAGCTTCCAAATTCGCATTACAATACAAGTACCAATCCCTACTATACAACTACCCATGCTTACGTAGCAGTCCCCGTCCTACTCTCTCGAACGGTGATCAGCTTCGGGTACCTGCACACTAAAAACGGTCCCCCGAGGGGGTCAGCTTACGCTGCGCATGAAATTCGCATATACCGCGTGCTAACCGCGGTACGCCGACTACTTTGTCGGATATACATGGAGTTCATTTTACATGCATACATACATACTATTACTACACAATACATTGCATCATTACATACATTCACATACAAGATTCATATCTACTAGAAGACAATCGATTAGTCGACCGTTCGATAGTTACTTGCTCATTGCTACGTCGTGGTTGTTCAATTTACTTTACTCTACTCATACCTACTCCTTACTTGTTACTCGTTACTTTACTCTTACATGCTCATCATCCATGCTCATACCCTTACTCGTACACGCTCCTTACTCCATACTCGTTACTATAATTGTACATACTCACTGCTCAATACTCTGTACTTACTCATACGTACTCATTACTCAATACTTACTCATACGTACTTATACTCAATACTCAGTACTACTCATACATACTCAATACTCGGTACTCATTACATACTCGTACTTACGCAATACTCAATACTCATTACTTGGTCTCTGGCGGAGTCATACACAAGACTCGCCACCGGGCCTACAATCCGAAGGCTATACACTTAGCTCTCAAATATACAATCGTCCATTTCTATCGGACTACTCAAATTCCCAACACTCCTCATGGAGTATCTTACAATCTCATGGATTAGCCTAGAAGTATCTCTCTTGATAACCTCCACTAGCTTAGGGAATCACTACCGTCTAGTATTCTCAGATTTAAGGGTTTCCCCAACATATCGAATACTCTCATGTTCGGGTCATTACTTACATCCGGGTCCTCTCACAGTGGGTCGACTAATTGCTAAGGGGTTTGGAGGTCCCTCATCATTCTTACTACTCTCATGGTTCATGTCTTGCACCAGGATTAATTCCTCTACTATAGGTTACTTAAATACTTCCACTACTTATTATTTGTGGATTATTCATTTCGGTTCTCCTACCGTTATCAGGAGGTTATACTCCCGTACACTCTCTCACATTCTAGTGAGTTCATTGGGTTGCGTTATCATTTATTGATTTGATAGTTTAGTGCGTTACTACATTTCCATTAGTTCACACCATGACTCTTACTATGAGTCACTACACAACAAGACTCATTTATGAGTCGTACTACGCACTAAATGAAGCCGCACAATCAATCAAGAAGGGTTAGCTCACACAACATACATCAAGACATACAATGAAGGCAATAAATCATTTTCATGCTTTAGTCTTGATTAGCCGGCATACAGCACACAAATCAACGTAACTCGGTTAGCATACGGGGCATGAGAAAATCATACCTTTCACCGGGGTTAGCTTTACCGTGTGTTCCCTTGTTCCTTGGTTCACACTTGTTCCACTGATAATGTTTCAAATATGTTATTAATACTATGTTCATACGGTACGTAAAGAATTACTACTCCCGTACTTACCCCGTTATCCCGGTATACTTAGTTTTACTCATGTCAAACTATGTCCCTACTTCCCCTTCATTTCCTACACTTGTTTACACTTCTTAGGACCTTTAAACATCATAATTAAGTAGATTATCTTATACTATCATTACCATTCACTTCCATACTTTATAAACCATTTAAAACACTTATTTTACACTTCTGTGCTGGTCCGGGACCTTGTACATAAGTAAAGTCCCGGACCTATACCTTCTGCAACCTCTCGGACTGATTTCCTTTGTGGTCCGGGACTTGGTCCTGGACTAAGGTCCCGGACACCCCCTATGTCAACTCTCGAATTAATTTTGAGTGCGGTCCGGGACTTGGTACAACCTAGGTCCCGGACCCTGCTAAAAAACTGCTACTAGGATTATTTTCAACCCCAAATCAACCCTTAATCCACCTCCAATCATTCCATAATCTTTCCACATGTTTGTACATAATTAAACACACTTAAACACTCACTAAAACTCCTTAAATCCATGGTCCAATACCTACTCAACTTCTTGCTCAAATTCTACAAATTTCCATTCACATTTTCATGCTTTGCACACTTGTGCATTCCTACACTCCTCTTTGCATTTTGCACTTTGTTCTAGTGCCATCTTACCATTCCAATTCATTTCCAAACAACTACAATATCTATACCCAAGTCCAACACTCTTTTTACCAATTCTTGCACACCAATTTTTCCTAACTTCTTCAATGCATTTTTATCCCCTTGGCTACAGATTTTATATCCTTTCCTTCTTACACTACAACCACTACTCCATGGTCATTAAACATCTCTATTATCCCCAATACATACCTTGGTTCTCCCATTCACCAAGTCATCCATAAATGTACATATTCCTACCAAAATTTCGCCATAGTTCACCTACAATTCTCACTTATCCACACATACCCATTATCACCAAAATCATTCCTATTCTAGCCACACCCATACAAGGGTCCTACCAGCAATACAAGCAATCTTAATACATCATTAATTCCTCAAAATATAACATCAATACACATACACAATTCCTTGGCTCTAAGGCCTACAATTCACATACTTGTTCACAAATACCCAACTTTCACAATTACAATTCTACTACATTATTTTGGTTTCTTTAAATTGGTTTACCCATTCCCATTATCCTAATGCATTAAAATTGTGCATTAAGGAAGAGCTCTTACCTTGAGCTTATATTTCCTTCATTTCTTTTCCACTTCTTCTCCTTCTCTTTTGCTTGCAAAATCGGCCATGTGGGGGATGGAGTTTCCAAACTCCATCCCAACACCCAAATTACACAAGGAGAATATAATTAGGCTCCTAATCTCTTAAAACTTCACTAATTCGATGAAGGGTTTAAATTACCATTAGTTAGGGTTTTACCTTGGAGCTTTTAAGAGAGGTTTTTGAGCCTTGAATACAAAGGATAGTTCCTCCACCATTGGAGAGTTGAACCAAGCTCAAACAAAGAAGAAACAAGGCATTACAAGGAGGGGCAAAAATCGGCCAAGGCATGGAAATGGAGAAAATGAGTTTTTCTCTTGAATCTTTTTACCTTAAGTTGAAGAGGAGACTCCATGCTTCGATGTGTACCATTTCCTCTTCAAATGGGCAAAACCCATGGAGATGAAGTTGCTCATTTTCGGATTTTGAAAAGATAGAAATGTAGAGCTTGAAGAGGGGAGTTCAAATATGTATTTATTTTACATTTGGAGCTCAAGTGAAGCTAGAGCATGAGGTAGAAGATGGAGTTGCCATGGAAGCCATGAGAGGCTGCAAAAATCGCTGCAAGGGGGGAAAGAAGAGAGGTCTCACGATGGGGAAAAGAGAGAATAGGAGAGAGAGAAGAAAAAGTGAGGAAAGAGAGTGTTTTTTTACCTTTTTGTATTCTTTTTCTTTCTTCTTTCTTTTCTTCTTTCTTTATTTACTTATTTGTTGTGTGTGAGGGAAGGGAATCGGCTGTACACAGCCTTTTGTGGGTTTTAAAAATTTTATTTACAAGAGTGGACACACTAGTTTGGTTTATTTATGCTTTTACCCACAACTTCCCGTTTTTGACAGTTTTACTATTTTCTCGTTTTACTGATTTCATTGGCTATAAGCTCTCATAAATGCTTAATAATTGTTATTTAATGATTTATAATTTTTACGGGTTCGTTTGACCACTTAAAATTACGTTTTCGCGTTTTCTCGAAAAACGTGCGCTAAAGCTACATTAGCGTTTTAATACATTATTTGGTTCCGTTTTCTTTGGGAATCATTCCCATATACTAATTAGGCATTAATAAGCCTTAGGAATCCTTATAATACTCTAAACCGAGGTCTCGTGCCTGCTATGGTTAGTAACGCTATTTTAGCGTTTTCCGCTTTCTAAGCGTTTTCTCATTTCTTTTGGATTTTTTTTTTCTTTACCAAAATTTCTTAGGCACTATTAGGCCCTTAAATACCATATTAAAATAATATAATCACCATATTTAAGTTCGGGGTATTTCAGAAGGAAAGTCGGAGTTCGAGTACGACGGTGAACGGTATGATTTTCTCATGCCCCGTATGCTACCTTGGCTACCTGATTTGTGTGCTCATGTGACCACCTAAATAAGATACTGCACGAATTGGGTTTTAATGCACTTACTTGTGCTTGTAGTATATGTCCTTGTTGTATTGTCTGAACTTTAGTTTGTATAATTCATGAAATGATGAATGAAAATGAAGTGTTTGTGTGGCCTTGATGTGTTAGTGTATAACCCATTGGTATGGAAGTAGGACTTCTAACTAATTC